>JABBOT010000031.1:3433231-3713651 GCA_016165875.1 Acanthopleura granulata
AAAACACACAACCGGTTCTTAGATATAGGACTGTCTTCGTTCATAAAATTTCTTACCACCAGGCGATATAATAGCTCTGTCATCATATACATCTATCTCCATTTCAATCGGGATGACTGTTCCCATTATCTTTAGGTCAAATTTCATGAACACGTACTGCAGGAACAAAAAATATGTGTTCGCTGTGGTAAACATGTGTGTGAAGATCTGAAAAGACAGAAAAACAGTTATATCAGTTGTAGAGTAAAAAGAGGTAAAAAAAGTCTTTTCTGATGTGTGTGAAGAATTTCCCGATATCTGCATTAACATTTATCCCGCATCAGAAAAAATCTTATGGTTAGGTTAGGTTAGGATATTTCCGTTTGCAAGGCTGCGAAAACAATATTTTTGAAGCTCTTCGACGATACACTAACCTTTTACCTTTTCCAATATGAGGGTAACTGATACCATATATTTCCCATAACCTCGCAATGAGCAACCATGTAACTAATAACACAATTTCATCTTTGCTAAATTTCATTTTAATGTACGAACAACCTTCTTTGGGTTTGCATGTTTATAGCTTAAATTGGGTCGTTTAACTAGCGATATATGATTACAACACGACAAGTGCTTCTTTGTGACTGTGAGGGATGCAAGTGTTTGAAACTACACATAAAGGTGACCTGCCTCTGGTTTGATTTTGCTTAGGCTTCTGTCAAAGTAAAATATTGATGAGCAAAATGGTGGTGAACCAACTGTACTCAGTTTTAACAGCTGACGGATTTACGCCGAGTGGGACTTTGACACATGATGTCAGATCTCCTGGTCCGAACTCCTGCACTGAAGAATGGATTTATTTATTAATTCCATTCTTGTTTTACGCCTTAATCAAGAATATTTCACTTATACGACGACGGACAGCACTATCGTGGGAGGAAACCGCAGAAAACCTTCCAATGCGAGAGTAAGCCAGCGCGAGCTGGTCTTGAACTCACAGCGATCGCATTGGTGAGAGGCACATGGGTCTCTACGTTGCACTAGCAAGCTAACCTCGTTGGCCATGGAGACCCCCTGCGGTTTTTAATTATGAACTGCATATGTAGCAGTACATATATCACCAGTCTTCCAGACGCAGTGATGCAATGGTAGTGCCAGGTAATGCCAGGTAGTGCCAGGTATTCACCATTACCTACCTTGTCTGTCTCCATATCGGAATACACTTTGCCTTTGACCTCTAGGAACAAGTCATCTTCATTTACGGTATCAAAATGTTTCTGCGCATGCATCCATGTGAACCATTTGACTTTACCCAGTTCGCTGAAATGATCTTATGTGGGTTAATATAACGCTTAGATCTACCCTCGTTCCTCAGCCATTGTATATCAATAAAGGTAAAGGTGAAAGACCACTCAAAAATGTTACGGTGGGTGAAAACCCCATAAAAAACTGTATCTAAAAATACCTTACCTAAATTGTTTAGATATTTTTTTTCACTCAATTAAGCCAACTGTTTTGATTTTACGCTGGGTTTTACCGGCCATATTGATGACGTGGTTAACCACTGGTGGACGTATAATCACGTCACAAAACCTTGCCTACTTTCTGTGTCTGGCTTTGTGTTGTGAAGTAGGCTTGAGGCCACAGGTGAACCATATTACCAGTTTGGTCCATAAAACCCACCATATAATCAAACAATTTGGCTGCATTTAACTGACTGGAAAAATCTAACAAAATCAGTGGAGATATTTTCAGATGCAGTTTTTGATGGTCTTTTCACTTACCATAACTTAACTTTTATGTCGTCTTTAACTGTAACATGACAGCGATCGACTGACTAAACTATAATAGGTTGATTAAGTAATTTATTTGATTGTTGTTTTGCATACGGTGGTAGGAAACCGGGCTGGGGAACCAAGGGCTTCTTTGAGTTTTGGGTCATCACTCGGAAAGACAGCTTTTCATTTCCATTTTGCTGATGTTGCGTCAAGCAAGAACTAAACTATCCTAAGATGAAGCATTTTCGTGATATTTTATATCTGCTATAGATATAAAAGCAAGGTGTGAGTTACCATTTACGTAATGCGGAATAGGATTTTTATAACAGTCTCGTTGATGGGCGAATTTGGGACTCCACAGCAAATGCGTTGTCGCACACGCCTTGCTTGTTTCCACATTCTTATTCACTTTAGATTTTAAAAAATAAAATGATTTTCTTTCGGAGATGGAGAATCTCTTTGCTTGCACACATACATGTATTTTTCCTTTAGTAGCATCGCCACGGTACATGTGTGGCTGAAACATTGACGAAGTGCGGTTAAATCATAATACTTCATTCATTCATTAGCAGTAGTACCATAATCTGGCTTCAACTTAAGACACGGAAGAACAATACACTGTGAAACGACGAGGTTCTCAGCTAATTTATTTTACGGGTGAAGGAAACCGAAGTACTCGTGGAACATGCAAACCATTACCTTTCAGCAAGTTACTGACGAACATACCAAAATGTGATGTACGGATATACGCACCATATTTTTGGAAGACAAGTGGCCTTGAAGTAATCTTAGATTGCGCAAATGACCCTGTGAGCGTCGTCAAAAGTTGATCCACGCATAATAAACGCGTTCTCACTGATATGAAACCTCAGTTACATTGGATCCTAGATGTCTCCATCGTGTGATTCTTGACCAATCCGCTGAATTACATGTACGATTCATTTATTTATTTGATTGGGGGTTTTACGCCGTACTCTCGCTTATATTTCATATATTTTAATATTCACTCCTGCTGCAGTAGCCAGGATTGTGTTGGGAGAAAACCGGGGAGCCCCAGAGACTCAAGACACGACCAGTCGGCAATATTTGGCCAAGCCTTTAAAATGGCCCTGGATCTTGCTTTAGGCACCGATTTTGCTGTGATGACTACTCACGACCTATGTATTCATTCATGTGATTTTTCTACGAATTGCCCGCCATTCAACAATTATTCGGTCGCGGGTAAAGATGTATCTGCAACCCGGACACAAGTTGGGTGTGATTGGACTCTTAGGCAACTAGTCTCGGGCAATTCTCGTCATATTATATTGGAGTAAATTAAGACCAGTGGGCTGCAACGACATTGGGGAATACCTTTTTAAGCATACTTACGGATATTCGAAGATTGTATCCCCGTTGAAAAAGAAAAATTCCGGGTCGTACAGTTTTCGATAATCCCAACCGCCGATGATCCCCAGTTTGGTGGGCTCCACGTGGATGTCTTTCATTTGAGTGATAGCGTCCGCTATGGAGATACCGTGAAACGTGTCTCCCACATCCCCGTTGGTAATTGTTACAAATGTTTTTGTCTTTACGAAATCCACGACGTAACAATACGGAGTGGTGTCCTTAGTTTCTGGTATATGAAACACTTGACTGGCCATGATGTAAGTTATGGCATCGGTGAACAAAATCACAATGTACCATGCGTCGTCGTCGACTTCGTCCAAGGCACAAAGCCTCTCCGTGTGGAGGGTTTTGCCTGAATATATCTGAGTGCGGTAAAATTGAGGGCTGTCTTTTTTGCCTTCAAACGGTTTTATATCCATGATGTACCAGTATGGTAAAATTCGACTTAAACCGTAGAAAAATGTTCGGAGTAGGCTTCTGGCGTTGTTGAATTCCTCCAGTTCCTGAGGTGTGACGAACAATTCTTCACAGTCTTTGTCTCGTGGATCGTCGTGGCGTATGCCATGTTCCTCTTCACGAGTTGAGACTAAGCGAGAAATAGACAGACTGGAACCAAATGTTATCTGCAGTCCATCGTTGCTTAAAGGCAGGGCGCTATTTGGAACCAAGCTATAAGCTATACCAAAGGTAAAATAGATCTTTTTTTCGCTCTTTAATTGGAACCATGGCCTGGTCGATCGAAATACCTGTCCGTGATTCTTTTGTGGCAAGTCTAGATAAAAACATCCTTCGGGTAGTCTCTTCATTATAAGCTGATGGCGCACGAATACATCTTTTGACGTCACCTTTGTTTCATATATTTGTCTCCTTATTTGTGGATTGGTTACTTTGAAGGTGATATAAAATACCCCGGTCTGTTCCGCTCGGAGCGTGACTTTGGCACTGTTTTGTGTTTTCCACACGATAATGGGATTGGGCTGAATTTTTACTTTCGCCTCACTGGTTGCATGTAATACCGTATCTTGGTCAGACGTTACGTGGATGCTGAAGTTGCTTAGGTCAGTATCTTTCCAGATTTCGATAGAAAGCGGAATATCCAAAGAACCATATTGACAATGATCACCTAAATACCCACTGTCGCCACAATCACATCTGTAACTTCCGGTGTTGTCCAGCTTACACGAACCCCCGTGAAGACATGGATTACTGGTACATGGGTCTTTTTCCAAAAATGCATACAGATATGTTTTGATTTTATTTATTTCACCAATGTTTAACGGCGTCTTGAGTGCGGCGTAAAACACCAATCAAATAAATAAATAGATAAATTGAAGGACGATTGTTTCACTCGTATACATACGATCAGTTTTATGGGCGAGGGAACCAGGGTTGCGCAAACAAAATCTCGGATCCCTGACAAACCTCCTGACTTAAGCCGGAGCCAAAACAGCGAGAGCTGGATTCGAACAGGCGATCTCATTGGTAAAGGAAATGGTAGTTTCCAAGAGCAAACGTTTTTAATGGTCTCAGTCAGGGGCCTGAGAGAGCCCTCCAAGACGTCTGAGTTTACCTTTAACGCTCTGTTGTAGCTAAGCACATGCTGGTATGTATGATACCAGAAGGTAAATCAAAATATACTAGTAATTTAGGTAAAATGTTCGACACTCACACAAATGACACCAGTTCTGGCTAGGGTAAGACCAGAACAACAGAGGGCGGTACACAACATCCCATGCATATGTTATGTTTGAATCACTTATGAAACGACAAAGCTTAAAGCACTTATGAAACAGCACTAACATTTCTCTATATTCTCAAATGAGCGCAGGGAGGCCAATTGACGTGAATATTAAATCGCGGTTATGTTATGTGTGTTTATTCGTTTGTTTGCATGATTTTGTGGTTTACTCTATTTGTTTGTCTATTTATTTATTTCCTTATTTAATCAATTATTTACAACTCTCTTTATCTAAACTTTTACAACAAAGATTAGGTATACCTTTGGAAAAGTGTATCAATCTAAACGGATCAGCCCAAAGGCAATCAAATTTCCTCTCTTTATCAATAATGGCTCAAATTGTTGCCCTTCAGAAAGTATTGGACTGGCTTCTGTGCTATTTATATATGTTGGTAAAATAGCGTCTTAAAATTGAAAAAGTTATTAAGTGACACATATTATAAAAGCAAGGCAGTTTGAACGGTAACAAATGCAAATGCGAGCTCACTTTTTGTGAAAGTTATTGGTTGCAGTAGAAGAAACGATATCTAAAATCGCTTTGGTTGACGATGATCCCTTTTTTGGCCTAAACCGCCCTGCATAGCCCGTTAATTCAATTTACCAAACCGTAATCCTTGATTTACCGATATCAAAACTTTGACACCCAAAGAAGTTGGCGAAGGGCGGTGCTTTTATCCCGGCACTCCGGCTATCTCAACTATAAACAGTCGTCACGTGAGAGAAAAATCCGTGAGTGCGGAGTTAAAGTATGCGATTTGATGACGTTACATTTTAGACCGTTTTTACTTGTGATATAATTGAATCCATCTAGCCTTTACACAAGCGATAACCCAAGTCTTCAAAACAGAAGGTAAGTAATCTACCCATGCAGTGGATATTATCGATGAAGAGGGTCATCCCGGGCGGGCAGGTACATCTCCCATCTGACCACGATTTACAAACTATCCAACAACCCGTGTCACCTTGTGACTGACAAATCTTTGGTCCTGTTCAAATGAAAAAAATACTGTCAGTAAAGCTCAGTAATGTAGCAATGTATTATGTATAAAGGTTAAGAGACCACGAAAAAAAATTCTAATAACGCAAAGGAAATGAACATATCTCGACCTGGTGATGTTTGAAATAGTATACTGAGTCGGGAAAAATTACTTGTTAGTGCAATTATTTTCATCTTTATGCTTGTTGTTTTGTTGGGGTTTTTTTCCGACGGCCAGTGTTAAAGGATTCACGGAAACATTTATTGTGGAATTGATTCCAGCTCAGACATACCCATCCGATAAAACTGCTGACATTTGTAATAATATTTTCTCATTTTCTTGTCGGGAGAAAAATGTCGCTTGCGTGAGTCCGTAAAAACCAGGATTTCCAAACATTTTCTCAAAATTTAAATGCATTACGCCTGATATAACAAAGTTAAGCTTTATGTTTCGCGACTGTCGGTTTTGCAACGGATTACAAAAGGTGAAAGGCAAAGAAATTATGAAAATGGGGAAAAGTCTATACTGTGATGTGCATGTACTTGACACAGATCTGCCATGGGTTATAGCGCCTATATCATAACCTTTATCTTTAAATGTTCAGAAGTTCCACTCTAGGATGTTTTGATTAGGTCTACTCCTAATACGCAAATGTTACCGAGATAAGGCAACGTGGTAATGTTGAATTTAGTGAACATCACGTGCGTGGGAAGGTCTGCTAGCAACCTGCGGGTGGCCGTGGGTTTTGCCTCCTACCATAATGCTAGCCCCCATCGCATAAGTGAAATATTCTCGAGTATGGCGTAAAATACCAATAAAATAAATATATAAATTGTTTCTAAGCAGTGCCACATGATGTTATTAATGTGATATCAAGCTACTGTTTGGAATGACTGACGCAAGAGCATTGGAGTGTAATTTTAGCAATACAGGAAAATACTGTACTAAAACAAGTGATGTCATCTGCCGACAAAAGGAAACCATGCGGGCATTTACAGAGGAACGACCCGGGCGTATTTTCACAAATGTGCGAGCATCCACCATTACGAAGAGCACATTCGTCAAGATCTGAAACACAGAGTTATCTTTCATAAGTCCCATTCTCTAAATGCTGTAAAACAAAGCAGATGAATGGTAAAAGTCCCTTTAATACAAGGAATATTTGTACTAAGGGACTGTAAAATGAGCATAAATAAAGTAAACAGTTGATTGGTCTAATAGTATTTAAACGTCACACTCACGAATTTGTATATAAAACGGCCGTAAAGTTCGTGAGGGATGAAAACCGAAACGCGCCTTGTAAGCCGCAGCTTCTGACCACGTGACTAGCAAGGGTTTGGAGAGTCAGAATGTAGACAGATGGAGTCAGCTTTCCACCTCATTCGTTGGAGCCGCCACGAGATGGGTCAAATATTGCTAACGTTACGGTGAGCCATAAACAACATTTCATTGGCATTAGTTCGATCAGCAGGGTCGAGGCGACGGTTTCATCTGCCTGGGGCAGTTAAGACCCAATTGTAAAAAGTGAAACATGAATGAGTGGAGTATTTTTTTTATTTATTTGACAAGTATTTTACGCCGTACTCATGACGCGGTCTTTCACTTATATATACGACGACTGCCAGCAAGATGGTAAGAGGAAACCAGTTGCTGATCAGACCTTCCTGCCACAGCTGGGCTTAAAACTCACAGTGATCCCATTGGTGAGTGACTCGTAGGTCATTGTACTGCATTAATCACGCTTATCACTAGGCCAAAATGGCTCCCGAATGCTTGCAGTAAAAATCGTGCTGTATGTAAGGGACAATTTAATTCCGAGTCAAAACGCAAAGTGATTTCTCCAGCCATTACCGCACAACATTTTCCCCTCGAAGCATACCTTCACAACTGAAACCATCAGATTTCAGTCTAAAACCGGAACTACAACCACACTCATAAGACCCCAACAGGTTAACACAGAAGCCCTTGCAGCCGTGGGCACCTTGACATTCATCCGTATCTATTAAACACAAGGTATCACAAG
Organism: Acanthopleura granulata; assembly: GCA_016165875.1. Taxonomy (NCBI): domain Eukaryota; kingdom Metazoa; phylum Mollusca; class Polyplacophora; order Chitonida; family Chitonidae; genus Acanthopleura; species Acanthopleura granulata. Next base: position 3,441,116 of record JABBOT010000031.1, read on the forward strand.
GAAATAACAAATCCATTTTACCAACAATAAATGTAGTAATTTAATAACTAAAACCAACAGATTGAACTCTCCTGAAACGATATTTTATGGCTTTCTTTTCCTATGGTTGTTTATCTTTTAAAACAGAATACAACGGCAACCTTTCTTTGCAATGTGGTGTCGCATAATTACCAGAGCAAATGTTTCCGTTGGTAAGAACATAGCCTTCTGGGCAGGCGCAGGTGAAACTTCCATGATTATCTTCACACACGTGTGAGCAGCCGCCATTATTGTTAGCACATTCGTTAATGTCTGCAACATAAACGATGGTTTCTGGTCAATGGGTATTTAAACGACAGACTTTTATTATATTACCTTTACTTTGTAGTGAGGTGATTCCCGGTAAATTGACTGTGCATGGTCCAGGGACATGAATTTCCGCGTGGCCACGCTTTCAGTTCGCAGATTTTAGCCAAATTTGGGACAGACACAGAGGCCCTTTCCAGTCCCACTCCCGGCTCTAAACATTACCACATGTGTACAAGTCTGCGTGGTGTGAAGTCGGCGCAGCAAATAGTTGTTAATCACGTAACATATAGCTACCTGGGTGGTTACATTCGCCAGTTGCAAAGGTATGAATAAACTTTTGAGCTTTCATATTACCACAACAACATTACACAAAAACTGCAACATGGAGACAAATCATGGCAACAAATCAAGCCAAGAAATACTGCGATTCAAATATCCAAGAGTAAAATGTATGAATATGTATGAAAATTTAGATTATACATGTCTCTGTATATAGCGGTTTAAGTAGGAATGAAATAGCAATACATTTGTTTTCTCGACACACCTCCACACGTGCCTTCATGTAAATATATAGTTTTCCGAAAACAAGGCAGTTTTCAGTATTTGCCTTAATGACGGATCACGAATTACAAGTAAGTATAGTAAGGCTGATCTATATTAATTTTAATTACCACAAATACGTACATGAAAATAGAATATCTGTGTGTACATACTGTCACAACTGTCTCCTTCGAAACCGTAAGCGCACTCGCACTTGAGGAATGAATGGCAAGTGCCACCATTAGGACAAACTCCTGGCTCCCAATCACGGTGACATCGAGCTGAAATCGAGACAGATAACGTATAGTTGATTTCTTCACATCACGGAAACAAATCTGTATAAAACCTGACCAGATTCATTCTAGCTACTTGGTAGTCCGAGATAACAAAATGTCGCATCACTCAAAATGCATTCCATATGGATATACTGTTTAGAATTGGGGACGTGTATGTACTGTTATATGTTCTGTATGATTATCCTCAGACCTTGTGATCATTACTCGAAACCTGTTCTATTCGTTTCACAATTGTTACCTGCTTTTTACTGGGGAGTAACGGCCACTCGATAGACAGGTATACATAGAACTCTATACGCTGCAGCACATGCTATATGTGTCTGATGACACAACAGTAGGAAGAAGGCCATGATTTCACAGTTACAATGTGACAAAACAATGACACCAACAACACAACGTCACAAAGGAATGCTGAATTAACATTGGCAGTAACGTTATGACGTCGCAATTCCCAGATCACTGCTTGGTATAACTCCAGGCTCCTCGAAGCTACTGTTGAACCTTCTTTCGTTTTTTCGAAACCGAAACAAATTTTCGGTTTAGTCTTTCGGGTCTTTTGCGGGTTAAATTCGCCAGGCCCAATATGAGGCTGGCGAAACCTTCTTTGGCATCTTTTTACTCTGTAACTATGCAACTAATAATATTAAGCCTGTCAACATACTACAGATGCATCTTCAACAAAACACAATCATAAGCACGCCCACCCAACCCCCCCTCCCCCTCCGGCAATTAAACAAAAAAGGAAAGAATAAAAAATTGAGGTATAAAATACATACAAAAGGCGCTGTAGAGGACTGTGTGAATGAAACTGCTGAAAACAATTTTATTACCATTAAACGCTTTGTAGTTCTCACGACATCTTTTCAATAATCGGATGTGAACAAAATGGAGAGAAATGGAGACCGATATTTTATAAATCAGCTAAGCTCAGATCGTCTTACCCAATCTCACAAGGCACCATTTATCGCAGGCAAATTGCAAAACTCAACCCAGCCAGACAATACCAATCTGGGATAGGATGTATGCATTAAGTATCCACGCTTGAATTATTTACCTGCGCACGTTTTGCCGTCTGGCAGAATCTCCAGACCGCCATTGCACTCGCACAAAAACGAGCCAGGAGAGTTAATGCATGTATGCAAACAGCCACTGTTTCCTAATCTGCATTCGTCTACGTCTGAAAATAAATAAGTCCTTATCTTAACTGCAGAAAACACCTTTCTGTAGTGGTCGTAATGTCTCAGCTTTTTCATGAAGAATTGACCCATACTTTCGAAATTTAAAAACCTCAAACCTTCGCAAAAGACCTTTGCCTCTCATAGAAATACATTACAGGAAACGTAATATTTCCTAAAACACAGTGGGGTGGGACAGGATAGTATACGTGCACGAACGTTTCGATTGATTTTGACAATTATAGCGTTTTGATGATATTTGTAGCCCTTCCACTGATTTCTACCGTCTACTACATGCTTCACTTCAGCAGTCCATCGTTGTGTGCTATTTCGATTTGCATCTGGGAAGATATCCCAGTGGGCGACTTGTAAATGGGAATAACTGGTTGTACTTTTACATAAAATACGTGCACTGTAACGGAGAGCGAGGTTCGTCGAAAGCCATGAATTTACCCCTATAATACGCTACCACAATTTTTGCGCATGTTCACACACAACTTAAAGAATATAAATATACGAACAGAATCTTCCTTTATTTCATTAATTCCCTTCATTAACTAAGACAGCCAAGTGTATGTATACGTGGACATTTCCATGTGTGAAAAAGTATTATATGGAGAAAAGCAAAACAACATCGGTACCTTCACACGTTAATCCGTCAGCTGCCATTTCGTATCCCATATCACAAGAGCATATATAAGAACCATCTGTATTGTGACATGTGTGGGTGCAGTTGTGGTCGGCTGAACACTCATCAACATCTGCGCCGAAGAAAACCAGTCTATAGCGACAGTGTTATCCTATGCGCACTGTAGAGTGCAACAGGGGCGGTTTACGTATCGTTGTCATTGACTTGGACAACAGGAATTAAAATTGGTATGGTCTCATTCTGCCAGCAACCTTCGGATTGTCGTTGGTTTCCTTCCACCATAATTCTATAAGTGAAATATTCTTGAGTACGGCGTAAAACACCAATCAAATAAATAAATATTTTTTTGTTAGTCTTTTTAGGTATGTTTGGTATTTTAATCGTACTCTTCTGCGCATATTTACAATAAGCCTTCCGGAGAGGAAGAAAATGGGTAATTTCCAGACGTCACAATCCAAGTGACACCGAAGAATCCTTAAAAACGATGTCAATGGTTTTTTCCATTTTGTTCAAGATATGGTTTCACTTGTGGTTTTGAAAAATCATCACAACATTCTGATGTTAGCAGAGAAACTTAAAAAAATATTTACCTTGGCAAACTGGGGGGTAAAATCCTTGAACACAAGCGCAAACATCAGGCTCTGAACAATGCCCGCCGTTTGGACAGATTCCGGAAGGCACGTGCTGACACTGGGCTACAACAACAGTTGAACCGCTGAAGATATATAGCATAGTGCAACGAACAAACATAGATTTATAAGTTGCAAATAACCTGGGGATAGTCGTACGTTTCCCTCTGGCTCTGCGCGGTTTCATCCCACCGTAATGCTTGCCGCTGGTATTTAAGTGAAATATTCTTCTGGGAAGGTCAGAGTAACACACTTCATAACACCACTCATATTTCGATGACCTGTCATATTCCCTCGCCCAGCTTACACTGATTTTAACATGAAAGCGAGGGAATGCGAAATCTCTTAAATCTGCCTTAAATCCTCAGCTTCATCGTCTTGAGGCTAGGAGATTTATCATGTGCTGAGCGATGGTTTCTCCACGCCTCGCCCATAAACCACAACGATTTAATATTACTGAAATACTCTCAAGAACGAAGATATAAACCCCAATCAAATAAATAATTAAAATAAATAATTGCCGCGTTAAAGTACTCTTTATTCCAACTCCAGATCAAGTGGAATGTGAAGTAACAGTAGAACTAAAACTCATTTAAAACTGACTGAAGGATTATAACTGAAAATGACTTAAACTGATGCCGTAAAACAAGTACGAAATAAATAAGTAAATAAATCAATCAATAAATCAAACTGTGTTACGTTCACAGGATCTGCCATCTGACTGCAGGAGGTATCCGTCTTTACAGATGCAGTGGAATGAACCCGGCGTGTTGATGCAGGTGTGATGACATGTTGAGGTTGTACACTCATCCACATCTGGGGAAATAAATCAGGGAATAAATCAGGTGCCACAGCTGTTGTCCTCGGTTAAAAGGTAAGCGTGATAGTGCAGTTTAATGACCCAGGAGCCTCTCACCAATGCTGTCACAATGAGTTCAAATTCATCTGTGGCTGCTTTCCTCTACGAGGGAAAGTGTGCTAGCAACGAACAGATGGTTGTGGGTTTCTCCAGGGGTGTGACTTATTTCCCCCCACTATTACGACGTTGCTAGCCAACGTCGTCAGTGGAAGATTCTGGAGTAAACCACTAATAGAATAAATACAGCTACGGGTTACATGTTACACCATCCAGCTGCACGGTCACGCTTTCCTTACAAAGTCTTAATGCCGCCCCTGGTTAATGCTGACGCCTGGCAAAAAATATAAAAGTTAACGAGCAGCACGTTCATCGATGGATTACCCATTAACACTATTAGAAGAGCAACAAAGTGACGGCTATCCCTTTGAACATACCTTCACATTTGGGCTCTGCATAACCTTTGCTGCATTCACAGTAGTCAACATTTCTGCACCGATGATCGTTAAGGCATTTCCCTGGAGGCTCGATTCCAAAACATGTAGCTGTGAATAAAAATGACGACATTAGGACATGTCCTATATGGGAAAAACTACGCAGTAGTAAGCTTACAGGCGCGGAACGTATACGTGTGCATGAGAGTTTCGAGCAATTGTATGTCGTGTGCTAGAGTTGACACGTGTTTGGCATGTTTAGCACATGTGATATCCAAGAGAATGCACTACTCGTATTTTTGAAAATATCAGTGCGGCTTTCGAAGCTTTGAGGTAGAAGTCATTTTAAATTATATAAAAGACTGCAACATAGAGAGTGAAATCATAACAGCGATGACTGTATTGTAGTTGGCAAGCAATCACACGTTACCGAAATCCGATCTCGTGTCAGTTTACCTCAGGCAGGTTTTTAATCTAACTCTTCATGTAAATGCCTTTAAAAGATAATTAGGTAAAAAAAATGCGGTCATGCTGAATACGATTTAAAAGTCGTCACTGGTTTGAAATTGCTCAAAGTGCTGTGTTGTCGTCACATTGAACACGTATGCAGATATTATTTCGGGATTATTCTGAAGAAATCTACTTACGATAGCAGTCACGCTTCTCAGGAAAGGCCGAGCCGTAGCCTTTAGGACAGACGCATTCGTACGACCCTTGTAAGTTTCTACATCCGTAGCTACAGCCGTGTTCCCCAGCACACTCGTCTATATCTAAATTACATAATTTATTGATTGAATTGGGGAAACTAGTGTCTGGCGTAAATCACTAAAGACATATTGTTAGAAGAAATAAGGACATGAACGATAAGGGTCACATTGGCGGCAAGGGCCCACAAACAGTAAGAGGGGGACAGTCTACAAATTCCTCCATGTCCGGGTTTGAACCTGGGCATCGAGTGACCTAGCGATCAAAAGGCAAAAGCCTGTTAACCACAGGAAAATGGGTCCTTGTCTGTTAACACTTTTAATATTTTAATATCGACCACATATCTGACTGCGGTGTTAAAAATGGTGTGACAACAGATGCGAAGTTTATAGGTAGAAACGAGTGTGAAACGTTATGGGTAAAGCTGGTGTGATTGACAAACCTCCTGATTTAGTGAAAGATGAATTGGATCCTGAGGTTTCATTAGTTAGGCCTCGACATCTCTGGCCTAGTGGTTGGCGTAACAGTGCAGTACAATGGAGCCAACGTGAATGCTGTGAGATCAAATCCAGCTCACGCTAGCTTCCACTACGATCGCACGTGTTAAGTTGTGTCAACGACGTGCGGGTGTTCATGGGTTTAACCCGTGCTATGACTGTTTTCGATCAACTGCAATGATAACTGTCGTAGTACAGGTAAAATATTGTTGCGTACGCGAAAAACACCAATAAAGGAAATAAATAAGTAAAGAAGTTAGAGAGTTTTTGCAAAGTAACCAATCACACACAAACAGACGTATAACATAGGAATAGCTACATATGTAGATACATGTATAGTGCAAACCTTTGCATTCAGGAGGTTTATAGCCTTCCGCGCAGGAGCACGTATCCGGAGCGACACATTTTCCACCATTCATGCAGGTGCCCCTCTCAAGGTCTGTACGACCGAAACAAATGGCTGTAACACGAGACAGTGCAGTCCATATATACAGGACATGGAAGAATTAATACATGAACTAGTGGTCAGTTTATACCTGTAGGATATAGACAAATTCTTTGAGAGGTTCTCCAGTAAGCCTGAAGTTTCTTCAAGTCTGGAAGCTGGCAAAAGAATATGTTTTGCATGTGGTAAAGCTGCCAACCATTCAAATAAATGGATAAATGAACGTATTTATGTTGTATCTTATGGTAGTGTTTGTCACCTACCTGTTGTTTCGGCTGCATCAGATTTTTTTCTGTCCATAAATCGCTAAGCCATGATATAAAGTAATTCTTCAGTGTAAAACTGTATACAAATAAATGTATACATGTATAAATAACATAAATAAAATTGCGGTGTTTATACCCTTTGTCAGTTTGTTAGAGTACAGTGTACTACAAAAGGTCGAGGATTATCGACAATTTGTCGCTTTGTAGGTTTATAAACTGGCAAGGTTCCGTGGACTTTGATGTCAAATTCTGCTTCCCGTTCTCCACATTCCCTCCTACTCCAATACATCCAACCTTCTTAATACCTGTATACCTGACATATCCATAAGTAGCAAAGGTAAGCAATATTTTTTTTTTCTATTAAATTATCTATTTATTTATTTAATAATTTATTTATATTTGATTCTTAATTGTTGCTTAAAACTATACTCAAAACGTGTTTCTCTTTTAGCAGAGGGTGGGGTATACCGGACTACCTTACTTTGACCGGTTTTAAATAAAATGTCATGAAACCAGGTAGTTTTTGTTGACAGATATCATAAGGAATGCTGTATAAACTTTTCGAATACATGAATTTAAGCGACTCAGACAATTGCCTCTCCACACTTGATGAAATATGGCTTTTAGGTCGGGTTATCTGAAGTATTTTTGTTACAGGCTTGAACAGATGCACAATACAAAGAGACTTGAACTTGAAATAAACACATTTGATACAATTCATTTCATTTTTAAAACTTGGGTTCATTTCATGCTTTTAACGTTTTAAACACATATGCCTCATGCAAATGCCACGCCTTCATCACTAACACCTGCACATGCTGAGTGTGAACACTGGAAGCATGCTGATCATTGGATTATGCCTTCGCATTTACTGGTGCTTCACATTTGTCAACAGAACAGGCATTCGGTGTCTTGTAATTCACGCCTACTGGATGGCCAGGATTGGCATCACCATCTGCCGTTGGTTTCTGTGGAAGAACTTGATTGTGATTGTCATTTCGCGATCATTTGCCGTTTAACTTCATTTGCTTCAGATTTTTCCGTTTCTGGTCATTTACTGCCAGTGGAAATTGTAATTTTCGTTTTGCCTCGTGAGTCCCGTCAGTTTCATATGTGTAGAAAACTGCACGCGCGTGGAACAGATATGTCCAACAAAGGCGTCCTTGACGTACGATGCATTGCACAACTGATCAACGAATGGCGATCGAACTACAATTGCCTAAAACAACACATAAACAACCGTAGGTTGACTCACGTATGTCACAGTCTCGCGTCCCTGGGAAAGGACCCTGCCATCCAGGACAACAAATTGGTTGATATATCGATATGTATTTGGTCACGTACCTGTTAGTTAAACAAACAAAAACAGAAATAATCATTATAAGGGACACATTTACATAAAAAACCTAGGTATAAATAATGAGATGCATGGGCAAATTTACTATTGCTAAGGTTCTGTCTTGTGAGATTGCTACCTTCAAATGAATAGTTTTACATGCATCTGCACAGACCGGATTAGGTTCATGGGATAGTAAACCGGTGTACTATGTATAAAGCCTTCTTACAACTGAGAGATTGAATCAATCATGCCACCGACTGCCCTTGGCGTATAGTGCATAGAGTGTTGGCCTAGTCTACTTCTCTGCAATCCTGGTTTGAGTCATACTGGACTTTAGCCCCTGTAATTTTGGCACTACCTGGACTGGCGCTCAACATCAATAGAAAAAACAAAGAACTAGTCGGTTAAAATGTAAGTGCGGCGGTCATCGTGTTTGGTGCGTGCACTTAGCATTCCAGTGAAATAACTACGCCGACTTTCGGTCTCACCTGCTATAAGGAGACACCGACATGATACATGTAAAGAAGTGTTGAAAACGACGTTAAACCCCATCCAAACCGTACCTTGTCATAGGGGACTTCACTCCGTTATCGTGACGTGGAATCAAAACTTGGGTATTGATATATATATATATCATATTTTACCTGCTTGCATCACACTTTTTTACTCCCCATTTCCAACCACATGAAGTTCGATACCTCTCTTGCTGAGCAACTGATTGCTTTGTAATAGAACAGACGTGTCGGCTGTAATATAAATGCAGGCAGTAAATGCGATCATTTGCATGAAAGCTATAATGTAGCTATAAGAGTGAAGAGTTACCTTTGAAAACCGGGCTATCCACGAAAAACACATTTGCGTTAATCGATATATCAGTAAAAACCAAATTCATAAAATTTCCCATTTTTTTCTTGGTTTTCATAACATATTGGGACGTACATGACCTACTGGTTGGGGCCCTATAGCGCAATACAATGACAAATGAACCTCTCATCGATGCGGTCGCTGTGAGTTCAAAACAGCTAACCAGCGGAATCGCGGGATTTTTCGGGTTCTCTCCTGTTTCCTCCGAACATAATGCCGGCCGCCATGGTATATGTGAAATGTTCTTGAGTAGGACGTAAAACACCATTGAAATGAATTCACAACACCATATTTTGTCCACAAAACAAGCTTTTCTCTGGTGGATGTTGTATTCAATATAAAAGATATAAGTCTCTTGTGACTCTTGCTTTTCTTAAATTTTTTTACTACCTCTTTTTCTATTAAGATCGCTATGTAACTTTTACTTTTGTACGTTTTACATTTATGCTTGACACAACCCACATACGTTATGTAGGTAAGTCCAGGGTATTCAGTGTTGAGTGTTTACTTGTCCAGTTCCCCTACAGCGTTTCAGCCCACTGAATTGGTTACAATGGGCTGTTTTCAACGGTCCCACGGATAAACGGAGATGGACGCATGACGCAGATTCACAAGTGGCCAGCAGCTTGGGTAAACACCTGAACCTAGGCGTTGAAATTGACATTCGTGTACCAGCCGTCAGCGAGGATGAGTGTTCTGGGTCAATAATCGCGAGACCAGTTTCCGAAAACGACAAATAACACAAACCACCAAAGAACAAAGAAAATATACAAAATAAAGTAAAACTAGAACGGATTCATACAAGGAGAAACAGTCAACAGTTTTCAATGATGACGAAAACACGTAATGAATGTTCTAGGCACATGAACAAAATCACTTTCCAAATCGTGTACCATTTTAGCCCAATATGTCGATAATCAAATGTGTATCTAATTTGCGCTTTGATTTCAACTGTTCATATATCCAACATGGCGATCACACTCAAAATGAAGAACTTACACCCCCTAGACCCGGGTATATACAATCACATGCGTCTTTCATTCTAAAATATAACTAATCCTACTTCCTTCATCGGGCCCAATTCGAGATATCAGCTCTAAGATACAAACGAGTGATTTTGAACTGACAGACTCCTTTTCAGAGGTCAACCGGTAAGGTCACGCGATCAAGTGCAAACACCAGCGATTTATAATTATGCAATTTTGTCGTTGTCAAACTGGTGAACGCCGCCATGTTGGGACTACTTCGTGTAAATCACAGTCGCTTTCCTTCGCTAATATACGGTTCACTTTTGTTCCACGTGAAATTCTAACGGTACTGTGAAAGCACGGTTATAATTTTGTTATGTTCAGCTTTCAAAAATGCTGCCACGTTTTTGTGCCATATACATGTATCAATGCACCAATGGCTAGTGCAGTAACTGCGTTGTCTTATTCTCTTCTACAGGAGTTCTCCCAACAATGCGATTGGTGCACCTCTACGTTGTACAGATATACAGGGTGAGCCTCATGCACTAACTTGGAAGATCCAATGACCTAATGCACGACGATTTCAACTTTGTGTGCATCGCACAATACCTGTGTCGCAGGTATTGTAAATATGGCCTTGCTTTTAATTCGATCCATAGCAGCCACTGGCCTCCAGTTTTAATGCTTCGCCCATTGCAGATAGCGCAAACGCGAACATCCAGTATTAGCCTATAGCCTCGAAGTCAGCGCCTTCTTTCGGCCATTAAGTTTGACAGATATATGACGAGGCCTTTCTCTATCCGTGAGCTCTTTCTCCCATCTATAAACCTGACTGACGTTACATGAAGAAAAAGTTATGGTGAAAAAAGTCAACAAAAATACCCTACAACCTCCGTACCGGTAAAGCAATTTGATATGTCGGCTGTGTTTTTTGACGCACAAGTAATATGAATTCTAGAACCAATTTGGAAAATGGGAATGCAAGCGCAGTTTTTTCGGTTCTAGGGAAGAAAACATAGATATCATGTTAAAAAACGTTTAAAAAGCGTTCTGAAAATGACTTCATTCTGAATTCGAAATGACGTCGTTGTTGCAATTATTGATCAGGATCACCCATTTGGCTGACGGCTGGTATATGAATGTCGGCTTCGTCGCCTGGGTCCACTTATTTTACTTTATTTATTTATTGATTTATTTCATTGGTGTTTTACGCCGTACTTGAGAATATCTTACTTGTATGATGGTGGGAGGAAACCGGACAGAGCCCGTGGGAAACCCACGACCAGCCGCAGGTCGCGGGCAGACCTGTTTTACTTTCGCTGATTTAAATGTTATTCAATGTTTGGATTGTAATGTCGGTTTTACGGACCATGTAGAAGACGTATATTGCCAAAAATGACAGATGTGATAGTTACCTTGTTTATGTTTTCTTGCATTTTGTTGTTTGGTGAAAATCATGTGAGTCAATCTTTAACAACGGTATCATTTTAGAATGGAAGTTTAGTGGAGAGTTGCTCTGCTTGATGCTAAATGTACTTACCCCCCTTTCCGTTGCCCCACTGCGAGCATAACCCCGCACGTGAGCAGCCAAACCACATGCAACATAATTTTCCACTCAGTGAAGTTTATGTCTGTGAAGAAGAAAGTCATACACCAAATAGTTTTTTAACAAATAACATCAAAACAGTCATAAGCATTTTTAAAGAACAAATTTCCTTATTTATTCTATCAGTGGTTCGTTCAGTACTTTATTCATTTAGTTATTTGTTTGGAACCTGTTGATATTGATACCAGGTAAAAGCCAATGCAATCTTAAAGAATTAAGGAAAATCTAGTAAAATGGCTATAATGATATATTAATTCTAGATACCGCTGCTTTGACTGCGGCTTTAAGTCTGTGGGTCACCTGAAAAGGCCGGTGGTTTTCTGTAGGCTTAGCAGTAGTTAACACCACGTACAAACTTGATCATATGAAATCAGTGTGTAAGTAACCTCTAACACCGATCTTCCATGATTGAAGAAAACTGGGGTGCCAGGAGTATTGACTGCCCTGGGGAACAAACTTCCTGAGTTAAAGCTGAACCAACGAGATTTCAGAACGTGAATTGGTCAATTGCCCAACAGTTGCGGGAAGCCAGCAGTTTAACCAAGCTAGCAGCAACCGCGCCCCTACCCCTGCCCCACTTCCCTCTTCTCCCCCCCTCCCCCACTTCCTTCTTCTCCTCATGATATCATACAGGAAGCAAGGTTAACGGTTAAGACAGTTACCTTAAATGGAAAAATCCCAGTTGTTACGTCAGTTCCTCAACGTCACAGTCCTTCTGGAATGACTTAGCTTTTAAAAATGTCAGACTAAGCATTGAAGTGGAACGAAGTTAAGAGTACTTTAGAAGTATACTACATGTAACAGTAACGAAACCTAACTTTGTATTTCGCGTTCTGTGTCAGACCCAAGAAATACGACACCACAACAACACTCGGTTTTGGAAAACATAAAAGTTACTATCTTTTCCAAGGGTTTTAATTTCAACTAACGTACAAATATAACCTAGGTTTGCCATTCGTTTTTTTTTTCCGTCGGTCTTTAAGCCATTGGACAGATCGGTCCATATGTGGCATAATGCCAGCGGCTAATGGCCTCTCATGAGCCGTCAGATGAGACCGCTGGAGGAAAGGGCAGCACAAATGGGTGATAAATAAGTCAACCGATAAGTTCCTTTCTTTGTGTCCCAAAGACGTCTCAAGGACTCACTTCAATAATCCAAGAGCTCCGTTTGTAAATATTTATTGTCCACAGATAAAGGCTCCAGAAAATCCATCCTCATTCTCAGGTTCGAAGTTATCAGATGAATGCCTTTGTGTGGCTAAGTTAAACTTAATGAATTATAAAATATGGTTAAGGATACAAGAACCCCTCTTTCACATTTCGCCTTGTGTAGTTCGAAATATTGATCAAATATGCCTATACGTATATTCTGAAAGCTAAACAACTGCTGATTTAAAAAAAAAACTTTTGAAATTTAACTTTCTTTAATATTATTAAAAATAGAGAGAAAGTTTGAAAAGATCAGAGATGTTTTTGAAATTACTACTTTTCCCCAATTTTCAATATTTTTTTCTTGCTCACGTGGATTATTTACTTTTTAAACTAAGAAACTATCCCACGGATTTTTTAATATCCATCTTAGATTGTTTTGAGTGATCATTTAATCTTAAAACTTTCAAAATCTTTTTTTCAATTTTGAAACGTTGATGTTCTTTTACTAATATCTTTAAAATTAGAAACGATATAAAAATCTGTGGAGCCGTTTTATAGCTTAGGTATTTAGCTATATGTGTGTCAAGCTTAATGGAATTATGTTGAAAAATAACTGAGAAGTAACAGTATTTCACCACACAGCCGTCTCAAAAGTAGAAAGGGAGAAAAAGACCCAAATGTCTGGAGGAGCATTATGTGTGACAAAACTCGTCAATAATGAGTTTGCCAATTAATTTTAATCACAAATCCTCCTGCCTACGGCTAAAATGTGAACATATATATATACCTATTTATGTTAAATTTTAAATCTCATCATTTTCCATGAAAGCGTAAATTTGTGTTTGATCTTCACATTTCTGAGCAAATCCTGTTAGAATATGTTTATAAACCCCTCCAACAATGGTACCCCGTTGGGGTGAATAAGGCTATTGTGTGGTTAATAGGTCTGCTAAGCTGGCCTTAACACGTAACCATGCACAGTTTATACAGAATGCAACACACATTTACCAGAAGGGTTTTTCTTCATAGCAGGTATCCCCCTTCAGTGAGCTAATCCCCCTAAATGAGCTAATCCGCCTAATGGGAATTACTTAGTGTTATAAAACAAAAATCCTAATTGATAAGAGCAGATACGTAAAATGGTTTTCTGTCCATATTGTTGTTCCAGTGTAAGTAGTTTGTTTTTTCGCCGTGCTCAAATTCATTTACCGTTATGAGTGGTATCATAAATGAGTTAATCGGTTTGTAGGTGTTTACTTATTTGCATAGGTATGTATATCTACGAACACTAATCAAGTGTAATGTGTAGTACGGTGTATGGGGTTTTTTTTGTTTGTTTTTTTTTAAATTTTATTGCATATTGTGCTGTAATGTGTATTCTATTACATACTGAATGATATATTTGTAAATATTTGTTGAAATAAGAACAAGTAGAAAAAAAAAGAAAAACATATATGTACATACTTTTTGTAATCTGAAAAAAAACTATTGAAGCACAGTTGAAGGTGACGTACCATAGCTTATATCCTTTGATCAGTATAAATCTTAGCCACGAATCGAATATTCGTTTACACCACCCGTCTGCGGATGGTCGTGGATTTTGTCTCACTATAACTGACCACGGTCGTATAAGTAAAATTTGATTCACTAAAGTGCGTAAAACACTAATCATATAACTAAATCATTTTATACCAGTTGCAGATCATAAACATCTACAATTGTCATAAATGTGGTCGTTATTGGTTAAATCCCAAATATAAAATTTGCATGAAAACAATCATTTTCAAAACCAATTTCGTTGTGTTGTATATCACACGAGCTTCGTTCTATTTGATATGACACCAAACGGGGTTGAACCGCTATCGTGTATCAATTCACACCCGTGATGTGACTACGGTACTTAAGGCTTGGTTACTTCTATATTTACGACACATTAAGACAACCTGCGACAGAAAGTCTTTTGTAATGGTCATAATTTTTGCATTCATCTTATACTGGGCAAATCTTGAGGAGTCTGAAGGCATCGCTAGGTATCGTGAGGCAGTGGGAGTGATCCCGGGGCAATTTGTTTTCCTTGCACAAAAGCCAGCAGCTGTAAGAAGGTATATATATGTCATACATATATTCTGTTTGATCTTAAAGAGCTGAGATTTCGTACAGGCTCCATTGGAACGATCTGTCTTAATCGTTCGCACAGTTTGTCCCAGATCATTCCTGGTTTCTTAAAGTGACAACAGCGGATAAAAGGACCAGTTAAGGTGTGGCGGTAAGCATTTTCCTTCGATTTCAATCACGGTGAATCGGGAGCGATTAATGTCGATCCAAAGATTGTGGCGAATTGCAGAGGGGGTATTTTGATGCCACTGAGCCTTAAATAAGATAACCCAAGTGTATGTCGGTATGTTACAATACACGTACATGTACATATATGAACACGTCGCTGCAAGCGTCAAACACATCTGTGGACAAGGCTACTAATGGTCTAGTACATATTACATGGGCAGCCCGGGCATTAAACACTCGGTGATTATTGTCCCTAATTTAATAATTATTACACAATGGGTAGCACTTGCAATGTAATAATGTTACATTACGAATGTCAAATATAAGTCATAGTGTAAGCACTATTGCACAACGGGATACCATTACACTGCGGGAGTGTACAATGTACTAGTCAGTTGTGAAGATTCGCGACTGAGGCCTTACAAAAGCGACATTGGAACTTAAACAGTGGTTCGAGGCCTCTCAGTTCCCTGCAAAAAAATCATTTCGTGTTGATTTGTCACTCTTACTTACTGGTAAATATCCCGCGTTTTGCGATTTATAACTTCTTTACCTTTCGTTCATGTTTACAACCTATGATTTCAGTAATTACTTCACAGACCAATGGTTAGAAAATAAACAGGTCATTTCGATTCGGACTTTGACAACCTTATCACACAATCAGGCTGTCAATCAGGCTGGACGAGACTTGTTCACGACCAGATGGCCTTGGGGGAGCCTCTATTGTCAGGTAAGCCTACAAAGGTTACGACAAAAATGTGCTCGTGGCGAGCGCAAATTCCCCGCCCGATGTGAAAGGGAGGGAGGAGGGGGGGCATTCATGCATAAAGGAATTCACGCCGATCGCCACTGTTGATATCTTTTCATAAAAGGTTGCAAGTTGTAACATAGGCCCTGAGAACCCAAGCAGTTTAAGGTGGGATGTTAATTGGATTGTTGTGAATATCCGTTGGGATTCCTGCGAAAACAGCCTTAAATACTTGCCTCCACCACTGCCGGGTGAGAGTAAAGTTTCTTGCATAAGACGAACTCCGCTCCGCGAAAACGGAAAACCAGAATGAAGAGTGCATTTATAATCATTGCGCTGTTATTGCTTACACCCATGACAGAGGGGAGATCGATCTCTACTGAAAGTAAGTATATATTTAAATTATTTCTTGTTTGGGTAAGACGTCACTGCTTAGCACAGAAAAACAAACCCAAAATTGAATATGTGATCACATAGGATATTAAGTTTCCAGTGCGTCATAAAAATAAGCCCAACCACAACATATGTGGGGGAGGGAGACTTGTGAAGGTTGTGGTGAGGAAACATTAGGTGTACAAAACCAACTTCTTATGATTTATACATTGAGAACAAAAACTGTTTTACTTTATCTCTAAATCCTCCCATCCTTAGTACTCCTGAACAATGATAGAAGACCGATTATTACTGATAATAACATATGTGAATATTAAAATTTATGACGCTGGCACGAGAACATTTCTTAAAAGCTACGCACCACTTTAGTTAACAACACACCAGAGAATTCTGTGCACACGTTAGAATTTTGTCCGTAATTGGTTGCACAATTTTACAAAAATGTTGAACGCTATATATCTGTAAAATTTATTTTAAGTGAACTAGCATATATCATTTGAAGAAATTAGTTATAACACTTATTCAAATTCATTGCCGTGTTTACAGAGTTTCGACTATACAGAGCAGGCGTCAAGGTAGCTAGACGCTTATGTAAACAGAATGCGAGTTCAAAAAGTAAAGTGTGCACGGAGTTCATGAGCCTGCTGGCAGACACGGTGAAGAACACAGAGGGTGGTCCAACTAAGGAAGGCGGGAATACAACACCCAGCACCGGAGGTGACGACAGTTCAAACGGTAACGAGGGTCTGTGTTTTTATTGCCCAACTAAATTAAATCTGGCCTAGTGATGAACTTGCTAGTGCAGTACACTAACCCAGAAGCCCCTCACATGTGCGGATGCTATGAGTTCAAGTCCAGGTCTGACTGACTTACTTTCCGGCCGTACGAGGGAAGATCTGTAAGCAGCCTGCGGATGGTCTTGTGGTTCCTCCCACCATAACGCTTCCACCATATAATTTATGAGATAACAATAATATTATTAATATCATTTATTAAGATAATATATCTACACTCGGATAGAGAGAAGAATTTACTGCACCACGCATTACATTCATAAGGCGTTACAATGCATTTGTACATAGGGGCTTATAGACTGAATAAAGCAATAGGGTTTTTTTTAATGAGAAGATCTGTACTTTGAAGATCAATTCGCTGAATAAAACGTAGTTTTTTAATAGAAAATATGTGATATGTTGACTAGAGTCGCCAGCTGTTTTTATTTTAACGTCAATCAGTAGAAGTGCGCACATATATGTAGACTTACGCAGGTAAATTGTCTTTATAAACAAACAACTCCTAAAGTTGATCACATT
Organism: Acanthopleura granulata; assembly: GCA_016165875.1. Classification (NCBI taxonomy): domain Eukaryota; kingdom Metazoa; phylum Mollusca; class Polyplacophora; order Chitonida; family Chitonidae; genus Acanthopleura; species Acanthopleura granulata. The sequence continues at coordinate 3,458,562 of JABBOT010000031.1, forward strand.
GCGTGTAAACTTGAACAACGATGCCTGCGTTTGTCTCATTCACGTTACACGTTAATACATGCACAGAATGGAATACATGTCATGGGTCTGGCGGTACCACATGCCTCGTTTTGAGAGCTCCTCAAGCAATTCGCCGTTACTCAGCTAAGAGTTTTAAATTTCCTTTACTTTCTTTGTTTTTTACACTTTTTTTTATAAACTTGAAAGTGTCCAGTGCTAATAGGCGCTTAATGAGTGTTTACCTGTCGCAAATGCTATTTTAATAATAGCGGTTACCCTTAGTCTTTACATAAGTACAGTTTTCTTTATGCCTATTTAAATTTAAATGCCAAACTTACATATTTACAAAGTAATTATATGCACAAGCGCTATGTGCATTCCACTGGTTTATAATCTTGAATGGGTAAAGTTAGCGAAAGTGGTTATAATATGTAGTATAGATTGCAGGCGAATATTTATATTTACATTTCATTACGTCCAAAAAAATACAAATAATGCGGTTCACACAGATTTACTAAATAAATTATCTGCGAAGAAGAAAAATTACTCAAAATATCCGCTTACTGTCCGTGCTGAGTGTTGGGTATAAATGACACCCATTTTTCTCGAACCGTATAAAGAGTTTAACTATTAAATCGTGATTTGCACTCAAAGATCAATAATTGGACATCGATACTATTTTCCAGTCCCTGATAAGAGCTTTCTCGACTCCAATTCAGAGGGTAACCTTGTCAAGTCACGTGTCTGGAACCGGTCAATCGGAAGCGAATTCTCATACCATAATATGCATGTACCTGTGGCGCCAGAATATGGAAGACGCGTAAACTCATATTCTCAGATAAATACCGTGTCATGAATTTTTCATCCAGAAAAACACCAAAAAATCTTTATCGAAAAAGTTGGTATTTGTTTTTCCCTTTATATATTCCGTGGGTCGATTGGAGTGAATTGAGATATAGACTCTATATGGAAATAATTTTGTTTAGAAAGCGAAGCATCCAAATAATGGTTCATTATGGCGGTTTATAGCATCCGTTTTTGCTAACAAGTTGAGGTAAAACGTGAGCTCTATCAGCCAAGATATCTTAGACCGGTAACCGGTAAACCATCCCATCTGTCGTAATCGTGTCACCTTTCCCTGCAAACATGATGTTGTTTGAAAATTGTGCAATCCACATAGAAAAATTTGTGACATCTCCGTAACTTGGTCACGTTTTCTCTTGTGACGTTGGGCAAGTCGTGCAACAATCTCACCCTAGGCTTTTTAATTTTTGGCGTTACCACAAGCCGTCAACGTCCTAGTTGCAGAAACAACTTCGTCTCTTTTCGTTGAAATGGTTCCCCAACTTTTGTAGCGTCAGGCAGGAGTTCCCTGTTTGCTTCCACGGCCAGTCAAAATCTTTTTTTCATGTAGATTTATCTGCCGTTCTATAAATATCACACACACTTTCTTTGTCTGAGAAGATCCTCTCAGATATATAATTAAATTTGCGTCACCGAGCACGTCATACAGATTTCTGTTTGCTCATGCGTGTATCTGTTTTATTTTCTACTTCCGACCACGGAGAAAGTTTTGAGACTCCAGAAATCGACTCGCTCGTAGTGCTATTAAATCGTTTAACAGTCGCTTGTTAGGCTCAGCAAGAGATTGGGCACTGATATCACTAGCTGATTATGCTATCGTGTAGAGCATTGTCCTTCCAGATTCGTTTTGGTGACGAACAACTATTGCATGCACAGTCAGGGCCATGGGCCCTCTATATTTTGATGTATAAGGGTGTCGGGTTGTGCATCCATCTTTAAATTCTGATAAATTTATATTTGTCTTTGTTAAAAATATATTTTCATATTATTATTAACATCTTTCAAACATGTTTTATGTGGAACAATAGTCAAAGTATCCATTCGCCTTTGATTAACAAATCCGAAATGCACCATAGCCGTAATAAACCGGGAGAGGGAACTAATCGCTCAAATTATCGAAAATAAGCTCTCCCAGTGTCGGGTGACGGCGTTCTGGTTGTGACGTCACCATACGTCAGCTTGACTGAGGAGCTACATGTATTAATAGATCGGTGTCTCCTGGTAGGAGAAATACCAGCATAACCTATAGCATCTCCTAAACCCGGTAAATAACTCAGATGTTTGTTAGTAGTCTCCTTGAGGATAACACTTTAGAAAGTCAGCAGGACAAATAATTATGGCTGCTTCACCAATGTGTAACCAATACAACACAGATACAATTCCCCGACGTGAGATAATATGAGTTGAGAACGCTCGTGAGCCCGATTGCGCGGTCTAACATTCGTTGAATACCACTTTGTCTTCCACAGGTAAGGTGTAGATATCTGTCTGTCGCATGTACAAGGGATAATTCCTGGTATAACGCAAGCACTCCGGTTTTCTCCAACGAAACAACCAACAGTCTTTGTGCAAGTAAACATTTTTTTATAGTATGGCGTTATAAATAAATATATTTTATTATTTTCAGACTCTTCTATTATGAACATGTTCGGCAACAACGGACTCCAGTGGGGAGGGTAAATATAAAACGTCACATGTGCACAGCCGGACGGGAAACTAGCCAATCGGAGGGCGAATGCCTGATCATTTTTGTCCGCTGGAATCACCATACAAAAGAGACGCGCATCCAAACAAGCAAAGGTGTCCCATTTGATGACTGTTCCCTGACACACAGAAATAATTATTTGAAGAAAAACAAGGCATTTACATTATATTTGCAGAGTACATTGTGGGTGTAAATCGTGTTATAGCTGGAATTTTTTTGCATAAAACCTTTCCATCTGTTACCGTGTTAATGCTTAACATGAATATGTTCAACGCAAACATGTGATGCGGTAAGGGAAAGTATGTCAACAGGCTTGATACATATGTCGTTTCAGGATGGAATTTTTTTTTGTCTTTTGCAAACCAAATTTTTATATTTTCACGTCATTCGAACATAATTTACATGTATGCTTATTTCATAAGCAATATCTTTACGACAATATGTTCATTGTTATGACAGAGGTCACTATTAAACTTTTTCTGGATATACTTGCCTTAATCTGTACGCGGTATTCAAGAATGTTTGACTTATATGATCGGTGCCCGCATTACGGTTTGAAGAAACCGGAAAGAGCTTTCCACCTGGATGCGATTCATTAGAGTGAGCTGCACTTGAATTCACAGCGTCAGAGGTTTTTGAGGCATTATACTGTGCTGGCACGCCAACAATTTGACCACGTAGGCCCCCTTTGCACAGACATGGCAGACCACTTTTTTTAGAACCGAAAACGCATGTTCGGTATGTGCACTGTTGGCATATTTCTACTTGGCTTTACGCCGACAGGCGTAACATGCAGGGACCTTCGAAAGGGCGATGTGTTTTTCTGGCTCTGCTTTGATTCAAAGACAGAAAAAGTGTTTGCCGTCATAAAGGTTAAATATTCTGGAGTATAGTGCGACTCACCAATCACACAAACGAGTCAAATCCACCGAGACATTACATATATGGGGTACAAACTGAAAGAGATGTTGTAAGAAAAAAATTGACATGTTGTGTTTAAAATAATTTTTCTGCTGTACTGCTTATGAACGGATCCGCTTACGAGATCAAAAAAAGCACCTTGCCAAGAAGACGGCACAGATGTGTAAACACATTTGGCGACCTGTCACCAACAAGTCTTTAAGAATTGTAGTCTTGGTGATTCTAATTGTGGAACAAGTAAATGATTCATCTGCTATTTCAATGACTTCCGCAGGGTTCATTAGTGGAAGCCTGAACCAAAACGGTTGTCTGGAACATGTTCAAACCAACTGTGGGCAAAATCCACACATTAAATATACACAACTCTCATGAACAAGAACAATGTAGTTCACAGAAAACACAAAATTATCACCTGGGAAATTCATGTTAAATACAAGTGTGTCAGATTACAATGTCGATATTTTACTTCAGAAATCAATTTGGGGACACGTTGTTGGAGTAAACAGAGATGATAAAAATTCACCACAGGAAAGTAGGTGGTCTAGCTGATTAAGTATCCCTTTCTTAAACTCTATCTGACGGCCATTTTCAGTGCTCTATCTTATTACTAGTATGTATCTTACCTCTTTCTTTTAGTTAATCTAATAAAAACTTCGCCCAAACTTTACCATTACGAGTGAAATATTAACAATTTTAAAAAATGCTGCCGTTTACAAAAATAGGGCACAGGTAAAAGGGCGCTACATACGTCCACAGCAAGATGTTGGTTTGCTACCTCTAATGGAGCAGCAAGCGAAGAGGTAAAGCCTAAGATACAGGTCCTAGTCATAAGGAACATCTGTAATGTTTGTGGAGAGCACAAATTCATGGAGAACATGATACGGACAAGGGAACGACAGAGAAATGGGCAGACTTTTTGGTGGAGGTCATGAAACCAACCGGTATACATAAATGACCTTGGACCAAGGTCATAACACACTCCAAACCTAAGGAGCATTTGTTCAAAGGATGAAAAACTTTTGTAAAGTTATCGTTCTTATATTATAGTCTATACCAAAATTTTAGCATAAAGTGCTATGGTGACCTTGACCTTGAAGTAATGCCTTTGGCTCAAGGTCTTGACACACCCGCCTGGAGTAAGCAACATTTATCCAAAGTGTAACGTTCTTCAAAGTTGTCGTTAAAAAGTTATGACCCGGAGAAGGCATTTTTACCTTGAGGTAATGACCTTAGGAGAAGGTCATTACACACCCTCCAGACCTAATGAACATTTGTGCAAAGCATGAGCCTCTGCAAAGTTATCATTCGAATGTTATGACCAGGACCAAAATTTTAGGATTATGTGCTATGGTGACCTTGACCTTGAGCTAATGACTGTGTCCAAGCCATGATACACCCCCAGACCTAAAGAACATAAGTTGTCGTTCAAGAGTAGAGTTAGGACCCGGAGAAGACGGTGAGATTTATGTGTTATGTTGACCTTGGCCTTGAGCTAATGACCCTGGGTCAAGGTCATGACAAACCCTCCAGACCTGAGAAACATTTGCGCAAAGCATGAGCTTTTATTAAGTTATCGTTTGAAATTTATAACCCGAACCAAAATTTTAGGATTATGCTCTCTGGTGACCTGTGGTGACAAAATAACCTTTGCCAAGGTCATGACACATCCTCCAGATGTAAGGAACAGTTATGCATTGTATAAGCTTCTACAAAGTTGTCGTTAAAAAGTTATGATTCCTGCAAGGCGGCCGGACGGACGGACAGACAGACGGACTCCGTCATAATATAATACCTCCGCTTTCTTCGGAAAGGTACGTATAAAAACAAATTGTACAGAAATAAAAGGTATGTGAAATGTACATGTATGTTGTTCAGCCAACATTTATGCGTATTTTCGTTTATAGCCGTTAATTTTACCAGCATAATACCACCGGCAGATATACATTACAATTGAGATTTTAAATAAAAAGCATGAATAAACAAATAACTGGCTACATTTATCAACACGTATTACGAAATAAAAAAAGAAATCAATCTTGTGTAAAGCATTCAAATATTTCAGGACAAGTACAAAATATGAAAGGAAGTTCTAACACAGAAAATTCAGGTACATTGAAAACAACATTTCCATGCAAAGTGCGTACATTCCTGTTAACAAATTATGAAGCACATACCAACACAGGGCATCAACACCCCTCGCATTTTTCATATAATACCGATGCTATATATAACACTAGTTCCTTTCAATGCGTCAAAAGTGCCTGTACCGTTCTTTTTTTAACTTGTAATCCTGTACAAACATAAGTTGCAGGAGGCCTTTTATTTGCCAGAACACAACATCCCTTGGTATATACAAGACGTAACGTTAGTTTAAAAAATAACACCATTAAAATCCGAACTTTTTTATGTCATCAACAGGAGTAGTAAATAAATAGCAATGATATATACACATGCACATATATATCACTTCCGTCTTTTTGTATATGACATTGCTATCCATTTTGCATTTAGAAAAATATAACAAGCAAACACAAAGAAATCCTCTTTTTTTGCCCCTTTGTTCGGCACGTTTTTGTCTCAGAAGAATTCCACGTTGATATCACTCCATGGCTGACACCCTTATGAGGTTAGAGTAACAATATTGATCTCAAAAACGGGGGGCGCGCAGGGGTGGGTGGGCTTCACTACCTCCCCAGGCAATAACGGGCTTAGTAGCCGTCGTGTCTGTTCTCGAAAGTCCTAAGGTGCCTGCGGCACTGGACGCGCTCGTGTGGGACAAGGTACTCTTGAAGCTCGAGACGCTGGTACATCTCTGGGTTTTCGAAGAGTAGAGCTTCTTGCCGATTATCGCCAGAGCTATGAGCAAAATGCATAGCGCAACGGTTACCCCTACAGCTACGCCAGCGGTGGAGCTCTCTGTGGATGGTGATAAACGTGTACCTGCGAATATAAAATGCTATATAGCACTTATTTTATGTTATTTTATTCACTTTATTTTTTTTCTTATTACTTTATGTTTCATTTTATTCCCTTTTATTTCTTTTTGATTTATTTATTTGAATGGTGTAGCACACGGTAATCAAAAATCTGTCACTTATATGACGGCGGCCAACACTGTGGTCGAAGGAAACCGGGAAGAGCGTGTGGAGAACCGACGGCCACCCGCAGGGTACCATGTAGTTATACAATAGTGAATAGATCATAACTTATAATCCAGTGATTCCACAGATCAACTTAGCATAACATAGAACGAATATTGAAGTTACTACACCTTCCATCTGTATTTCGGCTTTTAACTTTGTGGCATCTTCAGGAAATATGTACAATAAAGAATAAATATACAGGCTTATATACATGTAGCTGTGTGTGTGGTGGGGGTATCCAAGTATTCAAGAAATTAAAAGCATGGAAGGCGGGCAAATGAATGATGGCGATGATTACATAATATGAAAACGATAGCAGGCAGGTAGTGGACACATGCAATCTTGAGGAAAATGATGTACGTGTAGATGGAAACAGAGCAGAGAAAGGGAATGAGCTGGTGGCGTGGGGTAACAATGACGCAAACAATATAAACAAAATAAAAGAAAGAACATGCGACACACGAAACTAGGTTATTTGAATGCATACAGCTCTCTACACGCTGTGATGCTATAATTTAGCTCTGACTGGTTTTGCTTTATAGCTAGTGTCTTTAATAAGCAGTTTGTTCCAAGGTTTGGCTCTGTCAATTAATTTGGTGTTTCTAAATATGATGTATGAAGATGCAGGTATAGTGTTTGGTGTTATGAAACCGGTCTGGGGGAGTGAATAAGTCAAAGACATACTGGAAATCGGAGCATTGCTCAGTATGATTATGTATTGTTGCTGTTGTTGGTACAGGTATGTCATCGGGTGCCTGCATCAACTTACATTGCATTGTCTGGCTGTTGACGCGGGTTTGGAGGTTCAAAACCGGTCATGAAAAGGGAAATTATAGACTCTCCCTGTTTCCCCACCTGTTGTGCCTCTCCCTGTTTTTTCACCTGTTGAACCTCTCCCTGTTTCCCCACCTGTTGGGCCTCTCCCTGTTTCTTCACCTGTTGAACCTCTCCCTGTTTCCCCACCGGCTGGGCCTCTCCCTGTTTATTCACCTGTTGAACCTCTCCCTGTTTCCCCACCTGTTGGGCCTCTCCCTGTTTCTTCACCTGTTGAACCTCTCCCTGTTTCCCCACCGGCTGGGCCTCTCCCTGTTCCTCCACCTGTTGGGTCTCTCCCTGGTTCCCCACTTGCTGAGCCGCTCCCTGTTTTCCCACCTACTGGGGTTATGTGTATGTGACTAGAAGTGGTTGACGATGCTCAGGGGCTTGTTTGCAATGTTCTGCGTTTGTTGAAGACCGTTTGTCTTCTAACAATACACTTCGTATATCTCTATGACGCATGAGGGAAAGTTTGTCCACCCATGTTCCTGATATTGTATTAATTAAAAATTCCCGAGTAAAGAGTTAAATAGCAATCAAATCACCAACAAATCTCAAAGAATTTAGTCAACTTCAACTATATTTACGCGCCAGAAAGAAAAACATATGATCCTGTAAATAAATAGTATGGACATTGATAGGAATACAAAGCTCATACCGGCCTCATCTGTCACAGCAGTTGGAATAAAATGTGCAATGTAGCTACATTAGATGCAGATGTAGAGGCAACAGCTGTGTGCTGAAGCATTGTATCAGACTGTGTACGAGTGAGTATCATAACACATATCCCAGCACTGTGACGTCATAGATCCCTTTTGGCAGCAAAACACCCTCTGATTGCTGTATTTCTAGGTTCTACCCACCTCAGTCTTTATTTCCAATTTAAATACTGCATAAACTACGGAAAAATAATAAAAACCACATTTGAAATCAGCACAAAATTGCCTTTTAGATGATGAGTACTTTCCAAAAATGAGGTTTGCTCTTTTAAGCTACGGTTTCGTTGTTCAATATTTGACCTTGCAGAAACTTACCCATTTGAGCCATATTGACAGTGACTGTGGCTGGCGTGCTGCTATGTGACGTGGTATGGGCTGTAATTGTGACGTCATACTCTTCAGGTTGGTAAGTTCCGTCCAGAATCAAGGATGACACCTTCCCAGTAACGTTGACAGCCACTCTATTCCCATTTACCGTACTTCGCAATGTAACACTGTAACCTTCAAGGGAAATAAGAACAATACTGAACGATGGATGTAAGCTCAAAGGCTGTGAGGAACTTCTGGTGGACTTCTAAACAACATCACCATGCACCGGACTCTGTTGGTTTTGGCAGTGTTGTTTATTTCAGAGGAATGAATGGTGCATGTACGTGGGAAGAAAAGTCAAATATTTTGTCTGTCGGCAACCTGCGAATGGAGGTGGGTTTCCCTTGGGCTCTGCACGGTTTCCTCCCACCATAATGCTGGTCGCTGTCGTGTGAGTGAAATATTCTTGAGCACGGCGTAAAATATCAATGGAATAAATAAGTAAATAAATCAAATATTTTTATCATATTGTTGTGTGTGTCTATTTTAGATGTTTTCATTTACTGTTAGCCAGTTGTTTACCCTGCACAAAGTCTGCGGACTCTATGGAAAACAGTCTTTGTCTTGGGATTATATATAGATAGCGCATACCAGATTGAAAGCACTTCCTTTAATTCCTGGTTTAATTCTCTAATTTTACATTGGTTGATTAGCCTGTGTGTCTAAAAGTAGTTGAATCCTTCTGGAACCTATATAAGGTTCTGAGAAGAGGTTTTTTAATATATCCAGTACGAGCTACGCGTGTGTTTGACACACTCTTATAGAGTCCTTTATACTGATGATGTAAGCTGGTGATACCAGTTGTTTTGGAGGACAGTTTTCTACAACTCCGACGCCGTTTGCCTACAACAGTTTTACTGATGTATGTTTGAAGTGAATTTCTGTGGAAGTTACGTCTATGGGCGTACCGATTATTATTATACAGTACTGATGTGTAATTCATTTAATAAGCTGACCAGCAACGTCGTCATGGATTCTGCACTGAAGTTATCAGTTTTGTAAAGGACGTTCGTTCTGCAACCTGGTGACATTACTCTACACCTCTGAAAGGAGCGCTTGTTTGTTGGTTCCTGCAGGAACTGTGATTGTTCCAAAGTGGATTATACCTCAGTCCCTGAATTTACCCTGTGTTGCACTTTGCTTGTGTGACGTCATTCAAAGGCTTAACTGATCGAGTTCTGTTTGAACTAGGTACTGTGTTCGCGTTAGCTAATATAGCGTAATACCTCATCGGAATAATTTGTGACTTTTGTGAATTGTGTGTTGTGAAAATTCCATGGACTGTGTGCTGGATTTCCAGTAGTACATTCGTTTGGATTTAAAGATGAATTTTAGCGGTGTAAAGACCGGTGAAACACTTGTTTGTTTTCTTGTTAATGTTGTTGTTGCACTACCTGTATATAAATGTATATCTCATGTTGTATATAAAGCATTGCTCACATTGCAAAATGAAGTCACTGGGTCTGTTTTCTGTTAGCGTTTTTAATACCCTAACAATATATAGCTTTATTTAAACACAAAGTAGTAGACTCAATATTTTTTCTTGTGTTTAGAAACAGTATATTTTTACGAAGAAATCTTACTACTCAGAGTAAAAGATTCTGCATTTATTTATCCACAGATCAACTTGATAGAACCATGATCATTTGTTTTTCATTTGTGAGCTTATTATTTATTTGATTGACCTTTTGTACACGGTACATGTACCCAAGGATATTTCATTTACATGATAGCAGTCAGAATTCTTGTGGGAGGAAAGCGGGCGGACCTCGGAAAAAACCCACGACTATCAGCAGATTGCTGGCAGACCTTCCCTCGTACCACTGGAGAGGACGCCAGGCTGAACTAGACTTAAACTCACAACCACCACATAGGTGAGACTGTCCTGGGCCGTTGGGCTATTTTGTAATTAATAGAACCCACCTGGATAACAATGCCAGATTTTTTATTCACGATGTCTTGCATCTGCGACTGAAATCTCTTGTATCCATATTCACATGAGTAAGGGGACCTGATCTTCGATCAAATTTCCTGCCTTTTGTGTAGACGGCTGTCGAAACTAGACCAACTTTAATTGTTTATTTAAATTTAACCTCGTGCTTATGTATTATCTTCCTTATTCATGAACATGTACGTGTATTATAATGGCCAGGCTTGCGGGAAGTGGAATCCGGGGTCAGTGTATATGCAAACCAACGCCCTTTGGTAAGATATAACTTAAATATAACTTCAAACTTAAAGCGAGCTTCAAGAAAACGAATCCTGTGTTTAACATTTTTGGACAGGTGACAATCTGCTGTGATAATAGTGGCGGGTTAGGGACAAATTTGACTAAATAAGGTTACTCTATAAGGCTATGTATTGGAGTATAACCTTCTCAGACTTCTGCGTTTGTGTTTTATCCTACCTTTCACAAAATGTTCAGCGTAATGCGGAGGAGTCCACCGAAGTGTCACTTTGCCTTCCTTCATCTCCATTTGCAGGTCAGATGGCGGAGTTAAGGTAAGCTGACTGTCGGGAGCTTAAAGAGAAATCGTACGAGTTTTATAAACAGTTTCAACAAGAATCGAGCTTAATTTACTGCGTACGACATTAAACCGGCAACTCCGCCTGTACCCTACATAGTCACTGATGAAATTAATTTAGAATTTTTCCTACATGTATCACCAAAGGAATGTTGTGTGGCATTTGGCCGGCGACTCTACATTGACAGAGCTTTCACTTAGTTATGCTTCTAATATTAAAAAAGTGCTGCACATCCGACCGTAGATAATTCACAGAGAAACAGATATTTTCCCCTTATTCATCATGTAATTATTTATATTTTTGATTGGTCTTTTACGGCGCACTCGACAATATTTCACTTACATGACTGCGGCCGGCATAATGGTGGGAGGAAACCGGACAAAGCCAGGGGCAAACTCACGACCATCAAGCGGGTTGCCCGGCAGACCTTCCAACATACGGTACTGGTCGTGTAAACATTTTTAATATACAGACGACACTTAACGTAAACTGAGGTAAACATGTTCTGCGCTGATGCTGGCATACGTGTTACTTCCGCTGATACATTTGCTGAACGGAAGACAGAGTAACATCAACGCACATGTACATGTACATGATGAGCTAGGTCAGCGGTAATCTTAAGTTTATCTTACGCAAGAATGACTTCGATGAAAGTGCCTTCTTGCAAAACTGTTGCTGATAAGGTTTAGACTTACCACATAACTTTTCTGAAATTCCCACGTGACCAGTGGGGCAGAAGTATTTCATATCGTCTACAAAGACTGATCCTGATGACAGATAAAAGGACTCGTTGTGCTTCATGAATAGGACGGAGTTAAAGGCCGTATACTGCAGAAGCCTCTCCAAGCTGTAAACCAAACTGTTCGTCATGCTGGTGAGCGGGGTATTGCACTCCGCGCTTGAACAAATAGATGAGTCATCACAACGATGTGAAACAGAAATCTCCAAAGACTTTTTGTCGTTGTCCACGAGGGTGGTGTCGATTTGAATCAAATCGGAGCTGGAATTGATGGCTGATACAAACGCCGCTTGAAATAGCACAGCCAGTGAAGAATAGGTTTCATTCAGCAATTCGTCCATCGTCCCTGTTTTTGAATCGCGACTGACCGAGTCGTATAGTGCGTGGACTTTAACGGACGGACACGTCGTTGTTTTTGAATTCACATGCACAGCTGTTTCCATCGATTCGTCTTGACCATAAGAATTGCTAGCGACACATTTGAGAAGAGATACCGTGTTGTCGGGTAGGCTGCCCATAATAAGTGCTTCCTCGGATGACATCGGAGTGCTATTGGCCGAAGAGTACCAGAGTATGTTGGCCTCTGGATCGGCAGTGACGTTACACACCAACGTGTCCTGGTCTCCAACGGAAACTCTCACTACCTTTGGCCACACACCGATAAATCTCGGCGCGAAAACGACATCTATAGTAGTCACCGCGGAAGTCGTTCGCCCCAAATGGTTTTCGGCAATGCACGTGTAGTTGCCTTCGTCGGCGACGGTTACATTCAACAAGACTAGGGTGCCATTGTTGCGTGCAATTAGAGGAATGCCTTCCCTGTGCCATTCGTAAAATGGAGATGGTGTGGCCTCCGCGAGACAAGAGAGAGTCGTATTTTCACCTAGGACAACAACTTTGTTGTCAGGACCGCTCAAGATTTTCGGTGATGTTCCACAAAATATTTCAGTCGAATTTATTTCTTGAAGCTCTGTCGCCAGTCTTGAAGACAGCAGAGTTATCTCTCCCAGAACTTGTGAGTCATTGGCTAACAGATTTTGCATTTCTAGTTCAAAGTTAGCGACTTTGTCTGATACGTCTGCAACAAGTGCCGTGTCCAAAGAATCCAACAAAGAGTTGATTTGTCCAAGAGCAGACAGGAGACAATCAGTGAATCCTACGCAGTCCAACTCCGCTTCGAATGCGCTGTCAGTGTACTTTTCCATTTCTTCCTTCCAGAGAGCTATCACCTCATTGTTCTTGTACTCTTGTATACTGAGACGTTCAGACTCATTCACCGCGTTGACCGAGGACGCTAATGCGCTTAAAACTTCATCATCGTCCACTGCTATATTGCTAACTGCTGTGGTAATCTGCTCCTGTGTTATGCCATATTCTCTTAAAATTTCGTCTGGTCCAGAAGACAAGTCCATGGTTTTCAAATAGGCGTTTATATCAAACTCTTCAAAATATGCGGTGGAATTTTCTTCAGCTTCCGTGACTTCGTTGAAAATTTTTTCTGACACGTTTCGGAGGACTTCGATGCTTTTGAAGATTAGTTCAAAGCTTTGCTGATAGTTTTCGCACTGGTCACCCCAGAAACCTGTAGATGTGTCCATGACGCCATCGTCTGTGTTGTTGAAGGTTGGAAGTGAGCCACTTTCTCTGCGGTATACGTTATGGATGACCGAAAAAGCTTCGCTGTCTACTGCTCTGCGTTGCCGAGCAGAAACAGGATATCGCGCTATCGCCTTCTTTAAGTAGCTCTTAGCCAGTTTCCATATGCTGCCGATAGCATGTCCGAAATTGATTAAAAACCTATGTGTTTTCCAACCGCTTTGCATGAAATTTACTTCACAATAAAGTTCCAACTCCACGCCCTCGGCCACCGACAGAGACTGGTTGAAGCCACATTGTTTGAAATCTATGATATTTTGCAGTGTATTCCCTATAAACGCATCGAGTAGAGAAAGGGCGCTTTTCAGGGATCCTCTTAAAGCAGTTAGAGCTTTTTCAGCGGCATAAGCCGCTATTTCAGTGCCTTTCAACAGGAGTTTAACACCGCTAAGAGCGACTTCGGCGGCTTTTAATAGTCCCCGACTTTTGTCAACTAAGATCTGAGTTGCCCCCACTGAGGCTTTCGCGCCGTCCAGAATCAGCATAGGGGCATAAGTTGCTGCTTTAGCGGCTTTCAGAGCGGCGAACACCAAGCCACGCTTTACTCTACACACCGCGTTTGCAGCCACACATCCAGGCCGAGGAATTCTAAACGCACACTCCGTGGGATGGAAACAAGGGTATCGTATAAAACCGATCCTGCATTTTTTGCTCCATGTTAATCGACGGATGCATGTTGTTTCACAAGTACGAATTTGACACATTTTGTCTACTTTGTTCTGTGTGGCCGTCAGAGCGCTACTGGCTTTCTTAAATGGAGCCTTAGCCTTTTGAAGTGAAGCTTTCGCTTCTTCCAGTTTGGTGACAGCTTCATCAAAAGCACTCTCCTTCGATCGCACAACAGCCTTTGCAGCCTCTACCTTATCTTGCGCCCTCTTTAATTCTACCTGCGCAAACATCATTGCTCTTTCGCCCGCCTGAAGCCTGGCATTTGCATTTTCCCCAAACTGTTTCGCGGCTTTTCGGACCGCATCCCACAGACTCCCCGTGAATGAATCGTCACCTCCCGGTAAAAAGTCGCCTTGGATCCACACTGCCCAGTCGTGTGGGTTTAGCGAGTACTCCGCCCCCACTGTCAATCTGACGCGAAACAAGTTAAAAAGATTGCCCTCCACGGAGGCAAAGATTCCTTTTGTTGAAACGAACAAGTCACCAGTCGCTTCAACACCGAGCAAACTCCAACTAACATGGAGACGGACAACAAACCGAACTCTAGTAGTGGACAAAGCAATCTCAAGTCCATAGCCAATTTTTGGTTCTAAGTACCTCCAGAATAATATACTCCACTTCGCCCCTTTCACATTTAGGTTTTGCCAGTAAACAACGCCCATCATTCTAATGGCGTGGTCATTAGCCAGATGTTCATAAAAATCTGAGAATCTAGATTTGCATGGCATGACGTCTTCGTCGGACATCACAATCTCGCCATCAAAACCGATAAGCATGCTCAGTATTGTCAAACCAAACCTACCGTTAAGCCCCCATGTGCCCATATTCGGGAAGAATGGAACGCTAATTTCGTACAGCTTTCGCACCAAATCTTTAGAAGTAGCGCGCAAACCGAATACATGTGGAGAGACAAGGTCCAGCAGGTGATTCAAGGAACTGTCAAGGCGAATGGAGAGTAGGTCTTTCAGGTCGAGGTAGACCTTCTGTATCATCGCAATTTGACTCGTAGACGACTTCATAAAATCCGCGTAAGAGGACACACTGAATTCGTCTGCCATAACATCCGAAATTTGTTCCGACAAGTTAGCTGTCATTTCTGTGAAAATCTGCACAAGTGAGGCGACATCGGATTGAGTCGTTTGAGTTATCTGAATATTTGTGATCTCTCTTTGGATTTTCAGCGTTGTGTTTCGAAGCTCAGACAACAACAATTCAGTTTCATTGTTCCAGCTGGAATGCATCGATCCTTTATCTTTTCCTTCTGGGAAGGTTTTGAAAAACAACAATTCATCTCTGGAACTAAGTACTAAGTCCTCAATAATGGGCGTCCCTTGAAGCAGTTTGGCATCCACGTTGACGCGTACAAACGCGCCTGGCGGGTTAGCTGACGGACCACAATATTTCCTTTCGCCATCGCCTGAATAATACATCAGAGGTATACAGAATACACCACGTAAAATCTTTCCAGTTCGTTCAGTAAGCTTTATCCACTTGTAATTTGTAATGTAATAATACAGAGTGGAAAAAAACTTGACAGGTCTGTGTCAGTTCAAAGTATGCTAATCAACTGTATACGCTGTCATTTCCAGTCACATCGTTAGATTGTAAGACAGTCAGAATGTCAGGTACAGTCAAGTGCACAAAAATGGAAGATCAGAACTATACTTCATAGCTAAATCAGCAAATGGTTATACTTCAGAAGAGAAGACAATGAGTGCTTTACACCTGTACAATGTATGTGGCTATACATGCATGAAAAGATGATCACCAGCAAACAACGAAGCACAGTTATGGTATAAAGTGAACGATCACTGAAAATGAACGTGTGGCGAGTGAACAGAACATAAAGAACTGTATCTGAAAATGTCTTCACTGATTTTTTCTAGAGTTTTTCACAGTATTAAACGCCGTTAAATGTTTGGATTGAATGGTGGACTTCTTGGACTGCATTGAACATGTCGAGGAACAGTGATGTCACACATTTCTTTTAGCTGCGTAACAGCCTCTGATTGTTCTGTGTCTACGTTCTACATGAATATACATGTAGTTTAATGAAAAATGACAATCACAAAATGTTTAGCAGCTAAAGGGAATGTGTGACGTCATTGTTCTTCAGTCTGTTCAGTATGGTCCAAAAAGTCCACCCTATAATTGAAATATTTGACCGCGTATAATTTACTGGAAAAAAATACCTTCTGTGACAAATCTTTACTGTTTCACAACATAAGATACTAAAATACGTCATACAATAAGGTATATCTCTATTTTTTAATAACATAAAATATTACACCTACAAGTAAAATTGCCGGTTCTGACTGTAAACTCATAAAACATACTCGCTTTATAAACTACAACAATAAAGCATGCAAAAATATTCCTAAGGGAAAAACGCACTGAAGAAAGAATAAACCGGTCGCGCTTCATGACTAAATGCTGAAATTTGTGACTTCATAACTTAAGTTATGAGTTTCGATCTAAGAAATTACTTAAGAAAAGCTCCTCGACTGTATTACGGTTGACGTTTACCAGTAACAAGTCGAGGATATCGTCATCCACAAGTGATGTGTCTGTTTGCTTCGTCAAACCAGTATAAGTGGTTCAATGACCACATTTCACAAGTGATTATGGATTTGAAGGTTTCACATGACACAGTTAAATCAGCGCATATATTGAAGTAATTTAGCGCTTTTTTGATTGTGATTTCAAAAGAGTGAAACATAACGTTAGTTGATTACATCTTAATGTAGTTTGTTTTATGCTGCAGAATGAGTCGGGAAACGAGTCGGGAAAATGAGTCAATGTTAACGACAACAATACAAATTCCCTACCTCCTATAGCAACCACTGCTTCTCTTCTTTCAAAAATGTCCTCGACGGTTGTGTAGTATCTTTTACCCATTACCTGAAATCCCATTTCCATTTTGAATTGATCAAGTTGGGTATACACGTCCCTTGGCTTTACAAACAGATGAGTGAATATCTGAAATACAACGCAGTAAGAATCATGTGTAATGCAGTCTCACCAATGCTGTCGTTATGAGTTCCACTCCTTTCGTGCGTGGGAAAGTGTGCCAGCAAACTTACTAGCCTGGTTTTCTCCCACCATAATTCTGAAGTGAAATATTCTTAACTGAGATTATCGTACATATGTCAACACCCATGTATACATGTACATGTATAAACACCAAACCCTCTAAGGCAGCGTATCCAATCAACTACATGTATGAGAAAAAAGTAATTAAAATGCATGTGTAATAGGAGAATCTGACGGGTTACACGAAAGAGTCAAATTCGCAGTAAAAGAACATCGTTTTCTGCTGTGACTGCAGTTTTTGTGTACAACCCCAGTGTTTTGTGCGCACACATACAATTAAAACGTGACCCATTGTGGTTGACGATTGTCTGTATGGATGTCCGCTTTAGTGCCAACATTAACGCGTCTGCTATAACTCCGCTTTGGTATATTGGAAAAGAGCTCGTCACTTTTTAGTAAGGTCGAAGGGAATCTTGATATTCTCGAGGTAAGACCTACGCAAACCCTGGGATAGGCGATTCATTTTCAAAGTGGATAACACAGTGCGCCGAGGAAAGTTTGAGTCATCAGTCTCGAAAATCTGAGTTTTCTGCAGGAGCTAATTCAGATATTTCGTGTCGAAAACCCAGATTTATCAAACCATCAAAGACTGATCTGATTGTTTAAGTCACTTACGGAGGAAATCAAAGGACTCATCGACCATTTATGAATCAATAAGATAACAAGAGGAGTCTTCAGTGACTCAGTGGATCTGGTGGTATGAATGCTTTTAATTGAATTAGCTCTTCTTGAAGACTTCTTGAAGATTTTTGAATGTTCATTCAAACTTTTCTATGTGTGGTGTTTCCAGCGCTATATATAAATGTATTTATTCACTTATTTCATTGTGCCTTAAAGTCCTTCATTAGAATTTTTCCCGGAGTAAACACCAATCTAATGAATGAACGAATAAACAGAATTTTTCACATACACTATGACAGTCAGTTTTATGAAAAAGGGAGGTTCCGGGAGTAAACCATTAAGTTTTGGCAAGTTACTTGCACTGACGAAATTTTATAAAAGCCCTTTCCCACACGTAAAATGTACTGGCGAAATTTCCAAAACGTAAATTTCACAAACTGAAGACTGGTGGTCTTAAAGTTAGAGAGTACAACCGATAACACGAAAGTGGTTGACTACTTACTATCACTATGGAGTGAGAGCACGGGAATTTACAAATTCCTTGTTCGAGACCAGGTTTAAATGCAGGCAGAACCTCTAATTGCTAAACAACGATCCGCTTCCCGAACAGCTTTGTAGGAAATTTGTCCAGAGGAGTGATATTCAACTACGAAGAAGGAGGGTGTTGGTCACCGCTAAGGTGTTGTGACCACCGAATATTGAAACACACGGTGCGGCGGTTTCAACACTTACACTCTCTGGATCAATGTTTGCCATGAAAGCCTGTATCGTCGCAGATACTGAGAAGTCAAACATTCCGTCACTGCTAACCATGTCTCTCTTCAGCAGCATTTTGTTCCACACGATGGCCCTTTCTTCAAACCTAGGGAAATAAACATGATCCGGCTTTCAGAATTATATCCACAAAGTGTACTTCAGTCATTATAGACTACTCACGGCGTCTGATCCTTAGAACATTACAGCTATTCAAACAAACGCATACCAAAAATATCACTGGTTATTTTAGCTACAGATTTCACATTTTTCAAAATAAAGCAGTAAAATTTAGTGCAAGCCGCGCTTCATGTGTTGTTGAAAACAGTGCCTTTTGAAAGAAGTGCGTTGGTCGTTTGTCTTACAAATATTGCTTTAAATTTAACCATCTTTAGCGTAATAAATTGTATCAGTGTATTAGAACTGGGTTTACTGTTCCTTTATACAGCATAGAATACATCTAATCGTTGGCCTTCTAATCCAGAAGTCCATGTTAAGTGTAAAGACATGTACAGCAACTCACGGGTACTTGAACATATTGGCCCCATTCCAAAACATGAGGTCTTGTGAAATGGGAGGAACACGAAGTTGATTCGTCGACGAAACAGAAAATCCGAGGAAATAAAACTCTATCATGGACATCTCCTGGAGGGCCGCGAACATATCTAGATGACGAAACTTAGCCCCGGCTTCCTCCGTAAACATCAGTGTTACAGCATTGTACTTCCCCGCCAGCATGTCCACAATGATGCAAACGTCACCTTTCTGGATCTCGAACTTTTCCTCCAAAATCATCAGGATAAAGGGATCGTGGAACCTAAAGACAATGTAGAGTAAGTCGTCCTCGGTCGGTGCCCCCTGACACACGTCTTGTTCCTGAACAGACTTACCGAGGAGAATCTCGGGCTTGAATGGAATCGCCTCCAAAGCTTTCTGGCTTACAGGGGCCATCTGCATGTAATACGGCAGAATCTCACCCAGGTTTTTGAAGAGGGTCCAGAAGATGCTCCGAGCTTCTCGCAGTTCTAGCATGTCTTTTTCCGAGAGAAAGATTTCCTCACAGGACACATTTTTGTGGTTGTTCAGACGAGTCCCATCCTCTTTTTGTGAATTCAGGCCGTCTAACATTATCTTGGATCCAATTCGAATCTCTACCCCGTTGCTAGAAATTGGCAGACGGACGGTATCGTGAACGAGCATGACGATTCCAGAAGAGTAGATCACAGGGGCCCTCTTCAACATATACCAGGGAGAGGTTGAGGAGAACCATAGATCGCTTTGCTCAAAGTTGACCAAATGCCAGAAGCATCCCTCGGGAAGAAGGCTGTTTCTCAGTTTTAGTCTGGAAAATACATCGTCAGCTCGCACGGACATTTGTTTGGTGCTCTCAAAATCTTCAGCGCTTGGACCAGATATGTCAAATTCCAGGTTGTATATTCCCCTTTTGGTGGCAGAAAAGTCAAACTGAGAAACGTCTCGAAGGGTAATGATACTCGGAGTAATCTCCACGCCTTCCGGTTTCCTCAAAAGGGTGAGTTTCAACTCTTCCTCAGGTTTTGCCTCTATCTTGATATTAGTATAAGTCTTGCCCACACGAGCTTTTAATTGCGAGGGCATATTTATGATACCAGTCTCACAGTGATCTCCCATATAGCCGGCCTCATAACAATCGCAGCGATATCCGCCATCCCAGTTAGCGATGCACTTTCCATGATGCTGACACGGTGCGATGGCACATGGATCTATGGGTAAAAATCATTGAAAAAGAGCTTCTATTTTATCACATTTCAACCTATGTGTACAATCTATTAGTACAGAAGCTTATTCATCTCTGGCTCTTGAGTACATATAGAAATACATTGTTTAAAATAAATACTATGTTTTTGTTTTCAAAAATACCAAGCACTACTCAGTGAAGGTATCACGTGCGGAGTTAACTTTTTAAAAGACGCAGTTTTTGATACACAGCATTGTCGGGAAAAACCTTAGTATGTAACCATGTGTAAGCGAAAAACTCTCTCTTACCTACACAGTGTTTTCCATCTGTGTGCAGCTGGAGGAAGTCTGGGCAGTAGCAGGGATGTCTGCCGACACACAACGGTGCGCACACTTTTGATTCTGGGTCGTCATCCGGACCACACAACTTGAGCTCTACAGGAATATGTGGTAGGATAAAGCCTTTTTTAATACATTATCATTATGACAGGAACCAACCAAACAAGAAGGCGTTTGCCAGTGACACATGCATGACACCGTCACAATTAGGCGCTGTTTGGGCCATTGGGTACCAAGTGGTAAATGTTAGATTTATACATTCAGCTCATTTGAAACAAGCCTTAATTTTTGATAAGTCCAAGCACGCCCCAAATCAGGATACACGACAAAGACGCTTCATTTACAGGAAAACGGCAAATAAGCAAAGCTAATGCCCTTCCATGCTGACCAAGTAGTGCACAAGGCGCATTTTACCTTTATTTTCAGTCGTGTTACCAGGCATAAAACCACGACCCTTGACACAAAACAACCTAGACTTAGGCCTACAAAAAACTGGCAGACTCGTCTTAATACACGCATCAACATCTGGCACAAGCCACAATCGTAACGCAAACATTACCGTTGGATACAAACAACAGGCCTTAACACAAAAAACAAACCTTGACATTTTCCATCAAGCCTGGTCAGATAATTGTCGCCACATTTACACCTATAGGACCCGGGTGTGTTTTCACAGTCGTGCTCACACACGTTGTTCTTACATTCGTCAATCTCTGAAATGACGACGAAAAGTTATTAGTTAAGGCAGGAAAAAGTTGTACAAACAGCAAATCTTGTCAAATGTAATAAAACATTGATACACGCAACAAAAGTGTGAAGAGTACATGAAAGAAGATTTGACTGAAATAAAAACCATTCGTACAAACATTAATAAAATAAATGGTCAACACATTCACATATATAACAAAAGGTCAACAAAAAGAAACAAAGACCTTTACACAATCGTGGGCACTGATACAAAATAATAATTTCGACAGGCTACAAACTTTGATTTAAAGAAGTTAACCTTGACGCAGGCAGCAAGCGTTGACACAAATATGAAACCAAACAAATATGAAGGCAAATCTTCTTGAATCCGGTGTAAAAACCCAATCAACGAAATAAATAAATAAACAGAACAAAACCTCGAGAAAATAACAAAACCTAGTCACAAGCAACAAACCTTCACACAAACAATGAACTTTTATACAAGCAACAAACGCATGCATAAAGACCAATCCTTGACGCCAACAACCAACATTGACTCTGGTTCTAGAAACCCCCTTCCTGGAGTACTTGTAAGTTGTTACATTTTAGGCTTTCACATGAGTGTTTCCAATAAAAACCCTAACTGATGTAAACTGACAAGTAAACGAATTTAACTGATTACGTGTGACAAACTATTACAATTGATATTGCAACCAAATTGTCATTTTTATGTCTCTATGATTACATTTAAATACAAAAAATAGCTTAATTGGTTGTCCGTCGTCAGGGAAAGCAGTTCCAAAAGTGCAAGCAGCAAGGATCAGTGCTGGCTGCTGAAGAATTGCTCCACCTCACTGAATTAAATAAGAGAAGCATTGTTCGTATAGTTTGTCACGTTTGATGACATGACATTAAGTGATCAAAGGCCAGCGGTTTCCTGGATGTAGCTGTCAGCAGCCCTGGATTTCAGGTGTATGGTATGTTTATCTTTACATGATTGACCGCCCACAATTTCATGTCCCGCCGGGCAGCTACACTCAGCGTTTCCATGTTTTTGAGCACATTCATGCGAACATTGGCCATTATGAATGCTGCAGAAATCTAAACGCAGGATAATCACTGGCTTATTATCAACGAAACAAGAGCACCCATATTTTTACATAGCCACTTTCTCCATAATGAGAGGCAAACATCTTTCTTTTTCTGATACATTTTACATATATGGAAACCACTTATTTTTCGCAACCAACAAATATTGGCCATGCATCTCGGCCCTGACAAAGAAATGCGAATTGGCTATCGTTGATGACTGTAAAATTATCCAGCCTTCTTCCACTAACTGAAATTTGTTTGACTTCGTTGAATTAGATAAAAAAAAATTGAGAGAGTAGAGGTGTCGGACTCTAAGCAATTTCCTGAAACCCCGATGAGTGTCACCAAATAGATCTCTACCAATTTAGCCGCTAGCTATATGTGAAGAGCTTGTAACAATCAAACATGTATGTGTTTAATTTGGACGTCTTAAAGTAGTATACGATCGATATTGACATCAAAGCATAAACAGAAAGAAATGTAATTTTTTCCAATCACCTTGTGTCTCAGTTTCACAGTTTTCCCCTTGGTAGCCTTCGGGACATGCACAGACGCCCGGACTCTCACATGTCCCGCCATTTAAGCAATGGCCTGGAGGTCCTTCATTCATACACACAGCTGGGTGGAAAAGGAATTCACGAGTGTGTAAATGAAGATCTTTATTGATGTGTAAATATTCTGGAGTTTATTAATTGAAGTTGAGCTGTATTTCTAAACAATAAGAAGGTAATTCTCTGTAAATATTATAAGGTTTTGTTTCTTGATAATTTATGCCTTTAAATCTTTATGCCTACAGCTCATGTTTTTCTATCCAAATTGTTGTAAATTTCTGTAAACATTGTATGTCATTGACTTTTGTGCTAGAATTATTCTACACCGTTAAAAGCAAGGTCTTAAGAGGTCAAGCAGGCTTTTCATGTGTTTGCTTTAATTTCTAGACATCATCATATAACACCTAGCACCGGGGGAAAGTCGTTTCTTTAAGATTGCAGAAAATCATTTTAACAGGTACCTAGACAACTCATTTAGTCTTTTCGCTTATGTATTTTACCAGGGGCATCGGAATATTGTGTTCATCAGCTGAACAACAAAAATGTCTATACATACAACAGCTTTTTTTCTCCTCACCTTGGCATTTACCGTTGTTGTTTTCCCTGTATCCCTGCTCACACTGACAGTGGAATGATCCCGGTGTGTTGATACACACCTGTTCACAAAGCGGCTGCTCGTCCCCAACTGTTTTACATTCATCAATGTCTGTGTGCGGAATAAATCAAACTCAAGAATTAATTATTATTATAAAATGAGAAAGCAAGATCGTTATAACGTACTGAAATCGTTAATAAATCTTGCATATAAATATGTTTAAAATGCGTGTCATTTTTGTGTATTAATTTGATTTCTCCTTAAGGTTTTTAATGACCGGTAGTAACGTGTTTGGTGTATTCAGGAGAGGTGAATGCCCACCATCAACCACTGTGAAGTTAATGAAAAACTTCGGCACATGTGAAGGAAAATTATGGACCTTACGAATGAAATATAAGCCCTCAATACACAATAAACTGTAGAAACTCTCCACGTTGGTCTCAATTGTGTTTGGTTACTAAAGTCTTACCCCCACCCCGAACTCCTACATGTACCTCTCCCATACCGATACTATCTGGGCAATTAAAAAGCCCTTCAAACACAGCTACCTTGACATGACGGGGACTGAAATCCAGGGGGACAGCCACATATGTCCGGCTGCAGACATGTACCGCCATTTGGGCATACTCCGGGCAATTCCCCAAAACACACCGCTGCAACAGAAAGATAAAATCAGCAAACAAATCAGTCGTTACATGATTACAATCAAGATCGCCAAACGACTAGAACATTTCTTGAGCTCAGTATCGATATAGCCTCATTGTATTACGGCTTATGTTAAGGAACTTATCTTATTTTCTATAAATATAATTGTGCAAGCCCCAAACGCACTCGAAATAAATATTCTTTCATTTTTTTTTCTTTATGGTCAAGAAATTCTTCACTTTTGAAACGATGCTATAAGTAAAGCCGCTGCG
This sequence comes from Acanthopleura granulata, assembly GCA_016165875.1. Classification (NCBI taxonomy): domain Eukaryota; kingdom Metazoa; phylum Mollusca; class Polyplacophora; order Chitonida; family Chitonidae; genus Acanthopleura; species Acanthopleura granulata. The sequence goes on from JABBOT010000031.1 coordinate 3,483,053, forward strand.
GTATGTTTATTTCTTAAGCTAAATCTACTTCCATAAGGAGCAAGGTCCATTTTGCACAAAATCATTTGTATTGATAAAAACGGAATTATCAGATTATTGAAACTGCTTTCTTACTTACAGGATTGGGTATTTCCCATTCTTAATTGCAACACCATTTTTATTGTGTTTCGATTTATACATAACCAATGAATAGATGTCCCAAGCTTGATTTTACTGCTAAAGCACACCCAGGAAATCCTTTAAACCTATACATTAAAAGACTTAATTTTGATTTTTGTTTAGCTGTTAACATGTTTCTACAAGAGGCAATCTACTCACGTGTACATGACAATTTATCAGCCGATAAGTGGAACCCATTCTGACATGTGCAGAAGTAAGATCCTATGGTGTTTTCGCATATCTGTTCACAGCCGTGTTCCAGTGTGTCACATTCGTCAATATCTGAAAGCAATGGAAGACATTTCATGCTGGGATATTACAACCGTCACTCAGTGTTTCTTGTATAGCCATCTCTCCTCAACATATGTTGTATGGTGTCTTTCATCAGGTGTTTTAATGTGTTGTTTTTAAAGTAATAAAGATGGAAGACTATGGTATTCACATGAAATAAATGAAGCTAAATAGTTGACCCAGAATATGTGTTAAAGGTCAGTTTACACCAAATAAATTTTACACCAAATTCCATACAGGCATGACATCATAGAATTGGAAATATATATGGCATGTATCCAAGAAATGATGCGAACTGCTTAAATTAATAGGGTTTTTCAATTGAAGTAAATAAGGCGTATAACATATGTACATGTAATAGCGCAAATCTTTTCAGGTTAACGTATATATCAAGCGAGACGACCGTTTGGGTGATAAATCAAACTTATTTTTTGCAAATTCAACCAAACGGGATTAGCGAGCAAACAATTTAAAACAATCACCCATATTTAAGGTCATTTTAAAGGAGAGGAAGAACCATCACACATGAGCATCATTCCGACGTAGTTTTTTTTATGAAAACCGTCTTGGTGACGTTTTAATGTTGCAAAAAGATAGAAACTAGGGTATACACCATATAAAATGTAATATAAACAACAATGAAAATGTATTTGAAAATATCTTAGCGTATTAGCACTGAACAGAATGCAATCATTGGCATCGAATGTAAGATGGATTACATCGATCCGATTAGCAATGTATGTCGCCAATGTCGTCCCACAAATTTGCCTGCACACTTTTGTCCTGGTATGTATCCGAATCCAACATAATTAAACTTATTTCAGAGCCAATGGAAAATTAGCGTTATGTCTTTTTACGACACATATTCTCAATATGGCCCATAGATATCACCTTACAACTGAAATATCTGGCTGCACTTACCTCAATGAAAACATTCTAAGAAAACCAATAAATGCATTTTCAGAAAAGTTTCACAGTAAACGTTGTGAAATCATTAATAAATAATTTGTGCGAATATTTTCCGCTTTAGTAATCTAACTCCGTCACTGTGTGTTTGTGAGGGTTGGAATAGACCCCTATCTGACATCTTACCAGTACATTGTGGCTTGGAGAAACCGGTGGAACACTCGCACACATCCGGTGCCACGCAGTTTTGATCGTTCAGGCATTTGCCGATGGGCTCAATATCAAAGCAATTAGCTATAAAAATGAAGAACACTCCATTTTATCTGAAAATATAACTGTATATGAATGTGTTCAGCAATTTGTTTAGACATGCATATAGACGGCATTTGCGCACGCGCTCAAGGTAAAGACTTTTGACTATGAACATGATGAATATGGACAGTTGTCAATTTCAATAAAAAATGAAGACTTATATTGAGCGCGTTAAAGAACAGATGTGTAAAAGGATGGGGACAGTACAAACTATTTCATCGTTCTTGCTTTGCCACCACTGAAACACAACCGTCCATCTTGTCCCAAAACACCTGTACAACTTTTAGTGCCTTTAAATATATATAAAACTTTGTTGTTTGCATTGCCAAAAGTTACATAAGTCATCATGTAATACGAGAAGGAAATGTGCAACTTGAAGGTGTTTTATATTAGTTTATCTATTGCAACAAGTTTAAGCTAACTAACTGTCTACAATGTACTTACGCTGGCAGATGCCATGTTTCCCTGCACTTGGCTCCATAGAGTATCCGTCCAAACATTTACAATTGTAACTCCCTATTAGATTCTGACATAGCTGATCACAACCGCCATTATTACCATAGCATTCGTCTACGTCTAAAAATATCGACATTCAGATTCTTGAGAAAATATATCTGCCATAAATTAATCCACAGAGATAGACGATAAACTGGAACAGAGTAAAAACGAACCCCAACGGCAACAATCCGTTTCGTAGCCATTCTTACATGTACATTGATGGGAATCGCATACAAATGAAAAAGACAGCAAATAACCGCAGAAAATCATGTATGTGTTTACTCAAGAATGTCCAAAGCGAACGAACAAAAACCTAAAAGGGTAAGATCGCTGTTGTTAATAGGCAAGTGTTTCAGGACGTCGCAAAAAACCGTATGTACAAAAGAAATGTTAACTTATTCAATAACTGATGGACGTATTAAGATATATTTCATTTATGTGACGGTGGCTCTTGGGAGATTCCAAATGTGTAAGCCCTTATAATTAAAAATCTAAGTGTTTACCAAATTTTTTAATTGAAAAAACTGGTAAACTCACATAAATCCTATATTGTGCAGTTCGTGAACATATACACAGGTGTATACCTGAACAGTCAGGCTCCAGGAAGCCAGAGACACATTCACACTGGTCTGGAGTGACGCATGATCCACCGTTAGGGCAAGCACCCGGCTGCATGTCAAAACAGATGGCTGGCAGGAAATACAAAATCAGAAGGAGAACTACAATTAGATGTGCACAAGATGTTGTTTTTAATCACTGATTTGTCAATGTAATCTTACCAATATAATATCAGTGTTAACAGGAATCATTGGTGGAAAAGCTCATGTCTTTGAAATACATATGTATGCAGTGTTGATACTGTAAGTCAACGATTTCCACATTTTCCCATCGGCTTAATGGTTTACTAACACTTGCAAATGAATCGGGGCCCGGTCGAAGTTCAACCTCTTAAAGTGATACATTAAACAGTTGAGGCCAGTCTGATGGATGTCAATAAATTATAGGAGACAACTGGGAGAACATTCGAGAATATCACATATTAAATATACTCAACAGTGTCCGTTGAGAATGTTGTGATTATAGTAGTTGAAAGGGACATCCCACTTCGCGGAGGGAAAGACATATACACCTCATATACATATAGCCTCACAAATGGCCAAAATTTTACACCTCTGCCAAAAAGGCCAAAGCAAATTGACCCAAGTGAGTATGCAGCGAGCTTCGTTAGCCAGACGTCAGAGTTTGATGAGGTTTGTCTGCGTGCTGTGATGGCTGGGGAAGAAAATAATTCACGGCGAGATTTGCATCCACTACTGGACAAAATGAGGCTATATTTTAAAATGTAGATCACGTAAGTATAAGATGTGTCTCTTAAACCTTGGAAAAACTTTTTCAAAGATTGGTGGGCTAAATAATTGTGTGAGGATTTAAATAATGGCCGATATTTATACCCTTGAATAAAATCTTCATGCGAAATATATGAAGAGTTCAAATCAAATCGCAACTGGGATACATATTTTCATCAACGACAGTTTTTAGATTAACATGGTGACAAACTTGGATACTGATTTAATACATGTGTTGGGTTAATTCCTTGCGTCCTTCCGTTATCACAGAAAACGGTTTACTTCTTCCCTTTGCATACCCCCCCCCCCTTTTCTTACATTATATACAACTTTAGAGCATTGCTGGTTTGCGTTGGACGTTGTTTTTGAGAATGGTATTGCGATCATCGACCCGAAACATAAACAACGGTTGACGGCTGGTGTAGCCAATAAAAAAGACGCCTAGATGCTTTCACGATGAATTAGAGCGCCTCTTGTAAAGTTAATATATGAAGGAGAAAAACGAAGAGAGAGAACAGTACAAGACTACACTGATGTCCCACAGCGTTAGTTTGAGCGAAATTCCAACGCATCGAAGTAAAATCGATGGCTAAGGAATTGAAGATTGCTGCCCTTGGCAGAGTTCACTGCCGTCTATCATTTCTGGATGCTGACAGAGGAATTATTTATTTATTTATTTATTTGATTGGTGTTTCACGCCGTACTCAAGGATATTTTACTTATACTACAGTGGCCAGCATTATGGTGGGAGCAAACCTAGCAGAGCCCGCGGGAAACCCACGACCATCCGTAGGTTCCTGGCAGACCTTCACACGTACGGCCGGAGAGGAAGTCAGTATGAGCTTTACTTGAATTCACAGTGACCGCATGGATGGGAGACATTTGGGTTAGTGCGCTGCGTTACCGAGCTAACCAACTGAGCCAAGGAGGTCACCACTGACAGAAGACATTCTAACGTTATGTTAGGATGCATAAAGACGGAAAGGATTGAAGGAAAAGGTAAGGTTATACACTATCAGATGTAACCTTAGATTTGGTTTAGAGTTCATTTTTACATTTTATATGCTCGGATATTTTCGTTTCCTACTTGGATATGCAAGTTAACTAGGAAAACAATCTCGACCTCGGTCATCACTTCGTGTTTCCTTCTGGTTTTGTGTCCTTGTTTTTTGTCAAGCTTAACCCAGTGTCATCCTGTTGGAAAGTCCATAATTTTACTATATGAAATAGGAAAAGTGTAAAAATGATTCCCCTGACAGTTTAACAGATTGTAAAATGTAAAAAAACAATACTTTCGCATTTCCTCGATTTAAATTTCAATTTCAATTGCTAATCTCAAAAGTTTCGCCTAAGAGTGAACAGAAAAAATAAGATATAGTTTTCGGTAGTATATCAGGTTTTCTTTGATTTTGTGTTTTGTTAATAGATGTGCACGAAAACGTGAAATAAAGATGCTGTGAATAGCACTCCTGTGTCTTTGTATACTTATGAACGCTGAAAATAACTCACGTATACATGTGTACTGGTCCGCCAGTTGGTAGCCGTCAGGACACAAGCATCGGAAACTTCCATGTGTGTTCTCGCAGTCGTGGCTGCACAAATGTTCATCTGTCATGCACTCATCGATGTCTATAAGTGTGTGTTTATAACAGAAATACAAATGACAAATGGTAACATTATATTCATGCAAGTAGAACAAGTGTCAGCTGTGATAAGATTACATTCGCATGGTTAAAAGTGGGCATCGGATAAAGGTGTCCAACATAAATGGAAAGAAAATGGTAACTAGTGACATTAAATTCAACATACCTGATTTAAACAAGGGAAACAACGATTATAAATGGTAACATTTAATTAATCGTGTATAAAAGGTATATGTTTATTCAAATGCACAAATGGTGGACGTGGTAGCAATTCATTCGACGTATTTATAGGTGTTTACGTGCATTTAGTAAACTAAAAGAACAGAAAAGAGAAATGGTCACATGACACTCGACGTGCCTGGGGCTTTAAAAGTGCAAAGAGAACATATGTTAGAATGCAAAGTGTCTACCGGTATACACTGACAACAGGAAGTACCGCAGAAGTAGTAGCTTTGCATTCGTCGTATCTAATTCTATAGGTCTGCTCTTATTCTGGTCATAAATGCTTGTACACAAAGGAGTGCAGAAAACCATATATTAAAATACAGTGTTAGTTTTAAACAGTTAAAACTTTGCTGAAAATTGGTATTTTATTTTCAAAAATACACAAGACTTGAAAAGTTGAAAACGTTAAACAGCTTATTTAAGCTTTAAATATGTTTTTGTAATATCACAATTTTTGACACCAAATTGCGTCATGGTCTTTCTGGGTGAATGTAAAAGTTGCTGTTTTGCCCTTGGGACTCCATTCAAACATGCATTCTGGTAACTGCAAGCCCGCACCACGCACACAGGCCGTTAATTGTCACTTACCGCTACAACCTGGTGGTGGACAGCCCCATGTACACAAGCACACTTCAGGACTCACACCGGTCATTTTCACCTAGAGGTACATTCCGCTGGCTGAAAGTCCGAGACACACAAGGAAACGTCAGTACTCACACACAGGTTGTTTTGACTTACCGCTACATTCAGGTGCCTGAAAGCCCGAGGCATACAAGCACTTGTCAGGACTCACACACACAGGCCGTTGTAACTTACTGCTACATTCTGGTGGCTGAAAGGCCGAAGCACACAAATACACGTCAGGACTCACACACCGGCCGTTGTGACTTACCGCTACATTCTGGTGGCTGAAATCCTGAAGCACACAAGCACACGTCAGGACTCACACACCGGCCGTTGTTTGCACATTTTCCTACAGGACTGAATCCATGGCATGCAGCTACAAAGTAAAAATGTCTAAATTAATTTCCAAAAGTTTATGCACCATGTGGCCTTTAAGAAATGCTTGCATTTACCAGCATCCTTAGGCTACAAAATGTTATATTTTTAACATGTTCAAATGTTTTAATTGCTAAGAACAACAAGGCATAAGGATCATTAGGGGATCCGTAATAACTGTATTCCATCATTTACCCTTACAAAATGAATACTGTGTCATGCATATGAACCACATGCCCAGTTGATCTTATTAAGTTTTGGTGGCCTCAGTGGCACAGTCGGTTAGCGCGCTAGCGCAGCGCAATGAGCCCAAGATTAACACCGATGCCATCACTGCGAGTTCAAGTCCCGTTCATGCTGTTTTCCTCTCTGTCCGTACGAGGCAAGGTCTGGCAGCAAACTGGTCGTGGGTTTTCCCCGGGATCTGCCAGGTTTCCTCTTACCATAATGCTGGTCGCCGTCGTATAAGTGAAATATTCTTGAGTACGGCGTAAAACGTCAATCAAATAAATAAATATTAAATTTTGCATAGCATCGTGGGCTAGTGTTTAAGATGACCGCCTTGTGTACATGTATACGTCCATTTCCGGCACTGCTCAGTAAACTGTTTTAATTCCACAATTTACTGGCCGGCGATGGTAACCATGACAGCCGCACATCTACTGTATGGACATTTGCACAATCATACGTTCCAGTACAGCGTGTATATCAAATGTCGCTTGTTAACTTCCGACACACAAGTTTGAGTGAAATAAATTAATATGTTAAACTTTCTACACAGGTTTATGACAAATCGCTACGTACGAGCACAGGTTTTCTGATCCACAAGACCATATCCCGTTGGACATGTGCACTTGAAAGATCCGACAGAGTTGACACAGACGTGGCTACAGCCAGCTGACATTGACTGACACTCGTCTATATCTTTGTAAAGGAAAGTGAAGAAAAACACAAACGGTGTGATGAATCTTAAATATCCACATATATCAACAGATTTCAAAAAAATCTAGATTTAGCGTAATCCAAGCCCACCGTATAGAAAACATAAAAAATTAAAACGTGTTGCAAGTATTATATTCACACTGGGCTAATCTGCATTTAGCTTTATAATTAAAATGGAATCTGCTGAGTGTATCATGACATCTAGTACACTTTTGAAAAACCCCGTCAGAGTAACAGCTATACCAAACTTTACATTTAACAATAAAGTAACGGGCATAATTTTGGTCAGAAGGGACGAAACGGCCCAAAACTCAAACCTGTGAAGTCATGTACTAAATTTCAATTCACGGAAACGAACGGTTTGAGAAAAATCTTGAAAACTCTGAAAGCCCAAACCATGGTCAAAAACTGTGATAACGCTCTCTGGAAAGTTACATCTAGCCCTGCGATTACTGGCAATGTCAGTATATTTATGTCTCTTAAAACGATCTGAATCAATAATATTTGATATGAAATGTAAAGGAAACCAGAAGTAAAATATTTTACACGTGCCTACTGTAAGCGTCAGTGTGCTACCCGTGGACTAGGATGGAGCGTCCCTTTTCAGATGCCCCTGGGGGTCTAATTTACCTTTCGAGATACAGCCCATTATTTTGTATGGCATGGGATAATCTTTTACCTGAACAGTCGTGAGAATTATAACCCTGTGTCGATGGACACTGGCAATTCCCTGGACTCACACATTTCCCTTCATTTTCACACGTGCCGGCTTGTGCTCCTCTCCGTTCATTGCAGATTGCTTCAAATAATAAAAACAAGATCACTTATTCAATCATCAAGTTATTGTGTCGCTACATTATAATTCAAGAACTGATGACCGTATCCAATGGTGGTGGTATTCAAATCAATTTTTACATTTGGTAATTCACATTTGCTATTCATGAAATCAGCGACATGTCTCACATTTGAAATTCAAAAAATAACCGATACTCAGCTACAAGGGTCACACCTTACATTCGATTTGCCCAAACACTTGTGTCTTGTATCCCCGCGAAGATATGTGGATTACGCTGTACACTGCGATTTTCCTCACCCATAGACCCAGTCGGCGTCTTCTGAGTGTCTTATATTCTGCGTGAATTTCAAACAGCCGTGTTTTCTCTTATGTTTGAATACTTAGGTACTGGTCTCACGAGTTGTATGTCATGTCATTTCTTAATACGTTTGGTTCTCACGCTGCACGCCGTGTATTCATGTGACATTCAGATGATTGTCACGCATGCAGACATACACAGACAGAGTGCTTACCTATGCCACAGCTGATGCCATCTGGACTTGGATACCAGTTCTCACAGCATTTGTACCTCCTTTCCTTCGCCGTGTAATACTTCAACCTTGGGAAAAGACAAAGAGTTATGCAGTTTTGGCAATGAATGTTTCACATTACATTTAAAAACTGATCCACCGAGTGGTAACCGTACTAGCGCAACACAATAGCGCAGGAGGGTCTCACAAATGCGCTTTCTCTGCGTTGTTCCGTCTGAGGCTGGTTTGGTCGTATATGTTAAAGTGTGCTAGCAACCTGCGGATGGTTATGAGTTTACTTCGGGCTCTGACCGGTTTCTTCTCATCATAGCGCTGAGCGCTGTCGTATAAGTGAAATGTTCTTGTGGAAGACGTACAACACTAAGACACTAAAAAAATTAACTGAGATAGTTCAGAATGACGAAAATTGGATAATAGGAGTGCATTTACAATTTAAAGAATAAAACCATGGTTACATGTGACCATTTGCCAGCTACCACACTGGCGTCACTGCACTGATTTTACTACACTGTTATATTATTATTCACATGATAATTATATAACTCCATTCTCAACTACTTTTTAGTTGCATCATATCAGCCATTGTTTTATGTGCACGAGAAATGCAATGGCCCAGGTTAAACAACTATCGATTGGCTTAGGGCCGACGAACTTTCTCACGTTTGATTCACAGATGTGCGCATCATGATGGCGGAAGACATTGGTCATCAGTGAACATACGAAAGCGTACTCCAACCTCTCTATTGACCGTTTATGGCCAGTGCATCGGGAATGATGTGTCAGGACATCCATATTTGTGATTAAATGAAGTAGATATTTACAGTCCTGTATCGTACACTAGAATGCCGTTACTCACAGGTAAAAGGTGCACCTGAAGATCAAACGGCACGATTTTGTTTCACGGGACGAAAGAGTTTTGGGCACATCCACGTCATACGGACAAACATTGTTCCTGAAATCAAGAGTGTTGGAATGTAAAGTATTAAAATACCATGATCGTAGTCGTAAAGTGAAAAATTGTGAAAAATGGCATTAATCACTTTCCCGATAAAACAATAAATAAATAAATGCGTAACAAATGAGCTTTCCACAAGATCATCCAAAAGTTTGCTAAGTGTTGTTTTCCATGAGGAAAACTTCCCTAAACCCGCACTGTTGCCTGTGATGATGACACAAACATAAACACGAAAATGTTATGGCAAATGTCAACAGTAATCTTGCCATTTCTTTTCTAAAAACATATTACTTAATCTTCCAACGTATAATAAAATAAGATTCGATACTGAGACTTACCCGCCTTGCTTCTGTGCATTTGTGTTCCTCAGCAAAACGATCCACGCAGAAATTAGGAGCAGAGCTGGTAATGTCTGCTTCATCCTGTAATTAAACCATTACCATATTAAACATACCATACCTACAAGCTGCTCTGTACTTTTTCAATGGCGGATTTAAACTAAACGCTTAAAGATGACTAAAGGGCACGAGGATAGGCGAATGCCTATCTCATTCTTGCTGTACTGAAATAGTTATAAAATGATGCATATTTCCACATCGAAGACCCCCCCCCCTCTCCCACTTAATGTACATGTCTGCTGTACATGCCTCGTTCTATAGCCTACATATTTAAAAACCTAAGCGTCGAAACCGACATTCGCATACCAGCCGTCAATCAAAATGGGCGCTCCCGTTATTAACCGCCAGACCAATTCATAAAGCGCTAAAAAACACAAACCAACAAAGAACTAAGAAAGTATATAAAATAAAAATAGGACGGATTCATGCAAAGAGAAGCAGTCAACAGTTCGTATTTATGACGAATGGCCGCAATGAATGCTCCAGCCGGAAGAATAAAATCAGTATCCAAATCGTGTACCATTTTCGTATCTATGGTGTCCTTAAATGGTGTCAAATATGTATTCTCTTTGCGGTTTGAATGCAACTGCCCATATATCAAACGTGGCGATCATACTCAGGTTAAGCGGATTTAGACTCTGAATTTCTTAAGTGTCCAGAATCTATCTGACTCTTCTTCATAATTGTTTATGAAGAAGAGTCAGATAGATTCTGGACACTTAAGAAATTCAGAGTGAAGCATTTGATGGAATATCCTTGACACACTAGTGTTTGCAGTGATAAATTGTGATGTCCAACCACTACACACTTATGTCCGCATTCTTTCTTTTTCTCATGCTATCAGTTGGAAAAAAAAAACCTGGCTAAGTGCCGAGCCCAACCCGAGATACAACTATAAAACTATAAAGCTATAAAGCCATAAATGCCAATCAGCCATAATGTTTGTGAGTTCTCCGGTTGAGCAGGAGGGCTTGATCATTCAGAACGACTATATCCTTGCGCTTCCATCATGTATAACTGCAAGACTGCTCCACCTTTGTAAACGCATAGGTTCATTTCTGCCAGACCCACCGAGACCCCTTCCACCTTCGCAACACCCCACCACACCCGCCCTGTCAAGTCCAAATCATTATGTCACCGTCCCCCATCCTAAATGTTGAAGCATTCTTTCATTTTGAGGAAAAAGTCCAACAGATCCATGTCATGAATAAATAATCATAACAACGGGCACCAACTGTCTACAGTAACCGACGTTCCGGGTTAATAAGGGCAAGACTTCCAAAAGAAAAAACCTTCAGCTAAAATAACAAAAAGAAAGCCGGAAGAATAAAAGGAAGAAGTTAAGATGGATTCAAATAGAGAAGCGTGGAAAAATTGTCTATGATGAAGGAAGAAGTTAAGATGGATTCAAATAGAGGAGCGTGGAAAAATTGTCTATGATGAAGGAAGAAGTTAAGATGAATTCAAATAGAGGAGCGTGGAAAAATTGTCTATGATAAAGGAAGAAGTTAAGATGGATTCAAATAGAGGAGCGTGGAAAAATTTTCTATGATAAAGGAAGAAGTTAAGATGGATTCAAATAGAGGAGCGTGGAAAAATTGTCTATGATGATTGGAAGACTCCCAGTAAATATTCTCCTTACCTCATGCATGTTTTTAAACCAGTATTTAACTGCTGGCCGCTGATAGTATATATTATTTGCACCAAAGGCGTGTATCTCAGCTGTGACTGCAACGGTTTATATTTCAAACGTGTCATTTGTACCAAACAAGTGGCATGTAAATTTCCTAGCTACTTCAAGGTAAAATACACAAAATCCGCGATATTTGTGTTTCTTCTTCAGTGATGCCTATGTTTAACGCCTTACTCAATGAATTTTTTTCCTCTCATCTGACCCTCGGCAGTTTTAAGGAAAAAGGAAACCTGAGGGCCCGGAGTAAACCACAGGGATTTGTTACATGAAGTTACTTGACGATACAGGTACCACTGGATTTAAAGCCGTAAAGTCAAAGCTGCCACAGCTGGATTTGAACACACGACCACAATGGCACACTTTTGCTTGGTGTTTGGAGCACCGTAACTCATAGTGGAGCACAGAACGTTGAATATTTTACCGACATATTGAGTGCTGTACATACGTGTATATTTCCTATGGAAGACATACCCACCTTCCTCTTTGCTCCAGCATGCAACGGTTTTGTGGCAAAAATGTCAACTTGGGATTCTTGTTCACAATCATTTAAGACTATGAATATTTTAGTAGGTCCTCTCTTGTCGGCATGCTCCAAAGCAGTAAGTAACAGCATGTTATAAATAATACAGAGTCTGACCGCGTTGTACTCAGGATTGGACGTCCTCCAATGATGAACTGAATACGTCAACAATTAGCCATTACTGCTATCTAGGGGTAGATGAGCCCCTTTGAAGCTGAATTTAAGCCTAGTTTCGGCTCACAAAGATATAAGCGCATCGAAGGAAACAGAAAACTTCCAGAAAAAGTTTTGAAGAAAAATTTGTTTTCCACGATATCATTAGACCACAGTATTGCCATTACTTGTGATAGGACACGTATATTGCTGTGTCCAAAACAGTGTTTAATTATGTATTCATTTAATTTTAATTTTTGTGTGTGGAATTGTGTGATCATTTAATTGTTTATTATGCACATGTATTAAATGTCATCGCAACATAGCATTTTGAGTAATTCTAGGCAAGTGACTGCAATTTTCTTTACCTAATTCTGCTTAAGTCATAATGCCAGGAGGGAGTGAAAGCTGTTACTTATTTAACACTTGCATGAAAAGTTAGAATAAAACTAATAACAGGTAAAAAAACAAACAGGTGACCATTAGCTAAGCATAGCACTACTGTTGTTGCTCTGCCTTTACCCCTTAATGCTGTAGACACCTGTAGTTAATGTCGTACATTTTCAGAATGCATGTATGTAGGTATGAGGGCTTGAGTTTTACGTCCTACTTAGCAGCGTATATGAGGCCTATATACATTATTAATGCGGTCAAGGACACATGTACCTGCACGACCAAAACTCATTTATCAGGGCATGTATCCAAACACGTGCATACGTAAAGGCAAGTCGCTCTATTGTCAGATAGGTATGTGCGTCATTGTAAAGACAATGCTTGCCAATTAACATTGTGCACAGAACGAAAACAAACGAAGAACATGAAATACATCTAGTGACATTGGCAGCAATCCAAAACTTCATCAAAACTTTATTCGACAATTTTACTGTATGACAAGCTAAATCTGTCTTTCTTAGGATCACTGAAGCTTTATCATACTTATATTCCTGAAAGATAAGGAATAGGCTCAAAGATATTTGAGGTAAAGATTGACACAAGTGTAATAGCTTAAAAGAACAGAACACGTTTAAGCAAAGTACGCATCAACTAGCAGGTCATTTCGAGTCGATTCCAAATGTGGTCTTCTCCTTTTTTATTTTTTGTTGCAATTTTTACATTGTTCTTCGGTGGACTCTTTGCACCATATTGAGTAGACTGAAGCACTGTGACGTCATAGATTCTTCTCTTTGTTTTGATTCTAAACATGCGATAACTGTTGCACGTTCGAGATACAAGTGTTATATACTGCATATATATTCACGATAAACGTATACATATAGTAATATAGTGGATGTTTAGCGGTTAAACACAATGTATAAAAGAAATGTGCTTCATCCTGCTCTGTATGTTCCGAAAGACCCTCCGCAAAACCTCTGTTTTTATTTTCGTTTTAATCACTGTGGAAAGAATAGCTAAAACAGGAAGACCATATATCTGATCAGCACCAAATGGCCTTTGTTTGAATGCGATCTGTGCTAATGTCCTGGCTAAAGGGTGGGGAAAAAACACTATTTTCTTTGTGCCTACCGATAGGGGACGTTTGCTGACGCAGGCGATTAGTACCCTTGCTCGCCGTGATTACCAGATTTTTGACGAATGACGTCTTGAGTTCGAATCCGACGGGTGCTTCTTCCGACACGGCTTAAAGTCATCAGGTAGCTCAGACGGAGATCGGCGGTTAACTACTCCCGCACAACTAAAGGCTGGGTATCAATATGAATCAATATTGATAATGTTAACCGTACACTCCTTGCTATTTAAATGCATACACTGCGCATTCAGCTTTTCAAAGCGGATGACCTTCAGTTGTAAGTGAGAAAATTTAGTACCGGTACTATTAAAAGGCCTTCCAGCATGAACACACAGCTTTGCTCAGATAAGTAGCCGTGATGAATTATGACATTAAAAACTCTTTGCAGAACTGATATTCAACATAAACCACTCATCCGCAAGACAGTATTTATGTGTGTTTTGTTGTGAAGGAAATTTGTTCAAAAGACTCCTTGAAACTAGATGGAAATTCGTCCCCTTGTCGCTGAGGGCAATTGCCAAACTACTTACTGTGACAGATCGACTGAAGAATGACGCATGCGCTATCCCAGTATGAAGTTGAATTTATTATTTATTTGATTTCAATACGACGGCGGCCAGCATTATGGTGTGAGTCTAGCCAGTCTAGGCTGGTATGCAGTCATTACGTCGCGCTGGGGAGCAAACTCCCTCGCCCATAGATACCCCGGAAGTTTATTAATTATTTAATTTTTTAACTGGTGATGGTACTCAAGAATATTTCATTTAGGAGGTTTATTAAGGTGAAATGATGAGCACCTGCAGTTGCCCGACTCTACAAGGTAGCTTTTCAATATCTTGACACCTACCACGTGGCGCACTAAAACGGACTGATAGCGTGGGCACCACTTACATATTTTTGGCTGCATTTAGCTTTCACTGGGAGTATATACTACATCATCCAGGCATATTTATTATTGTTGAAAACATACCTAATCTGTAGCTTTGCAAAATGTAAACAAATAAAACTTATGTTTTGTCTGGTGTAATGTTTTTTTTCTCCGCAATCAGGTACCTAACAAAACAAATGTAAAGAAAATAAGAAACTAATTATAAAATCGATAAGAAAAAGAAAATCGAACTCCTAAACTTTGAAAGCAGTAAATTTATTGCCAGAGGAGTTAACGACTTACAACTCATGGAACAATTATGGTGAACATTCTGTTCCAAGGTCCCTAGAAAATATTTCATTTCTTTCCATTTACAAAAATATGATTGCCTGAACCCATATGATACTTGGCCATATATTATAACCCTTCCACTTGACATATGCAGAAATGATTTTGATTCGCGTCATCATGTATCTATTATGATGGGATGTCCCTCTGCAAAACTCCTTAAATTAACGAAATCTGCTTTTGACATCACTTTTATCTTCTGATAAAACAAAAGTATGGATCACACTAATCTAATTTTTCACAAATATGTCGCATAGAGATTGTACTTCATATTCAAGTGCTTTTGCTTTCCTTTTTTGGACGAGGAAAAATTACAATTCATATCTGAAAAAGCGGGGCACGATTTCCCATCTGGTTGCAAGGAGTCTTTTGCAATATTTCGGTCAGGGAACATAACATCATCAGCACATTTGGAAGTCTGCTATGTTATATATTATGTGCATTGTGTAGATTACATCAGTCCATTAATGCCATGATTTATGAACACTGGGTATGAAACAAACGTAACGTCCTATAGAAGATTCCAGTTCTTGAGTACAACTCTGTGGTGTTGTGACGAATGATGTTGTAGGCTCGCACCCATCTGTCACTGATTCGGCTATGACCTTACACTTCTGCATAATTTGCCTTGACATTTGACGGGACAACAAGACATTATCATGTACACAGCAATAGGAAAAAGGAAATTGCACTATGAATATAGATGCATTCATTCAAACACCGCACCTAATCATTCTAATGTTTTGAATGTCAAGTAATAATAGAACCAATTTATTTATTTGACTGCCAGAGAGCAGCGAACTATTTTTATCAACATACGATGGCAGTTTGTATAACGGTCAATCAAGTTCACCGCTTGAAAACCTTATAATTGTATTCTGCTGTAGACTTGGCCAAGTAACCTTGACAGCCATGTCGTGCACAATAAGATTCATCAAAGAAAATATTATTGATTGTCCCTTATGGATGCCTGGTCACAATTAAGTGTTTCTTTATAGCGCCGTAGGTCTTCGAGTCATTGATCGGCAACGTACGTACATTTGACGGTAACGATGATTATAGAAAAGTAAAGGGCATTTAGAGTTTTGCTTTTCAGGGTGGTCCCTGGTGTATTAGTGCTATTGTGCTTATTTTGCAAGAATTATTCATCCCTTCATATTATACGACTTGAAGTAATGCATTAATTATCTCAAGGTTCTTTCGGTGGAAAGATAAACCAGTGCATCTCATGGTCCATTTCCAATGAATCTGGCCCGTTGCAGTTTAATCTGAACTTATTTCATATGATAGGCTGTTTTCTTCCCTGTACATTACAAAATGGTGTTTCTTTGTTATTTTTGGAGGAAATAGGAACGAAAACCATTGTTGCTGTGCCACTTACGATTCGTCGACTGGTTGATCAACTCCTCCTCCTTGTTTTTATTCACATGTTGTTGCGAAAAATAGTCTTGCAAACTTTTATAAAATTGGTTCATTCAGCCTATTTCGTCCACAACACCTTGTGCATGTGGAGCTCTTAGCACATATTTCAGTCGGGCTACATTTCAGGAACCAATGACAACAAAGATCTAAAGGTCGTCCCACTTTTAGCCTAAAATGATATGCCGTCAGGTATAATAAGTATAGGTATAAGTTTAAAACACATAACAATTCAAAATCAAGGAAATGGTTGATTTGTCATAAACTTCGAGCAGTGCAAAATAGACATATATGTAGTTGTAGGAGTTATATTGTTGTAGCACTTGTTATATGAGACAGGGTGAGAGAAATATAACTTTGCCAGCGAGCTCAAATGTAATCTGTCTGAGTGATTGGCGACTCTCACATTGCCATGTTCTGAAAGAAATTTTATTCTGAATCAGACTATCTGGTGGTTTGTGTTGTTTTGAAAATTGGTCTCTCTTATTCTGGCCCAAGGCGTGTATGTCCGTTTTTGACGCCTGGATGAAGTCTCGAAGCAGCTAATCCATCCCATGCATACAAGGTGGAAAACTCCAAGCCAGGTTTTCCAGCGAACAAAAGTGGAGAGACTTCGTGAGAGACCTGTCGCTGATCCGTGGCTTACTACAGATACTTCCTTTTCCTCTTTCCCTAAAACGGAATGACCGTAAACATAACAAATTTGAATACGGCATTTAAGATCATTAATTGTAGAATAAATTAATATATATGGGACATTTTTCATTTTTCATGTTTTAGGCTATCTTGCATTTTTATTTTGTAACAGGTATAAATGGATATAATGAGTACAGTTTAAGCGCCACAAATTCTTCTTTATTTTCCATATAGCACAGTTGTCAACATCCATTCATAAGAGTACCCCAGTCATCAGTTTTACAAGTAGTATACAAAGAGCAAATTATTTATAAAGCTAGAAACACGCATTCAGAATGTAATGTTTTATGTGTGTCGTTTTGCATTCGTCTTTTATTGATTTTTGCCTGTAGCATTGTTAAAAGAACATTATGGATTATACCTTGGTGCATGCATCAGTATCGCGTGATGAATGGAAAAGCGTCTTTTGTGGCATGAAGCCAATAATGGGGAATGAGTGAATGACAAATGCAGTAAAAAGCACAACAATGATGACAAATTTGATAACCGTTTTCTGGCTATCAATATCCAGCGATACTCGGGCACTTCACGTTTCACCTAACTCAATCTCCTACTCTTATTGTTGACAATAACACTTAAAATCTGTCATTCATAACAAAGGTAAAAAGGATTACCACAAAAGCCTTTAGCTTCCATATCTATTACGGAGGCTATATTAACAGTGCACGACTTATTTCAAATCGATACAAAAGTATATCTAGGCACGATAAACAACGGTACAATACCCCGGTTGTTTTATCATCCATTGTATACACAAAGATAAAAGAAGGAAAAAAGGCGAAAATTTCGCATTCATTTACTTATTTGATTGTTTCCTAAAGTGTATCTTTTATACTCATACTTTTTAAGCCATGCATGCGATGGCTATCAGTTACATGTATGTGGGTGGAGGAAACAGCAACACTAGGGGCAAACCACCGACATTTGGCAAGTTACTGGCGACTTTCCAACGCGCAACATATAGATAAACACTCCACAAACAGACAAGAGATATTCAACGAACATGAAGTACACAGTATGACCAACTGGTAGTCCTTTCCACTTAGAGTCCAAAGTTATTTATTCATTTTTTCAAAACGTTTGTGGTTTCCTTGTTTATTACATTGTTTTATTACAATCAATTTCAGAGCGTATGGGCCAGTTTGTTGATTTTTTTGGTATTTGTAGTCTTATATACAGGCCCGTAGCAAGATTTCATACACTTCAGCCATAACATTGACAGTATTCTGGTTGAAATACAGTTAAACCCATTCATAATACTCTCATTTATTATCGGCCATGCAAGTATCTGCTATGTAATTTTTAACATAATTATCTTGACATATTTTTAGATCGTGCCATTTTATTATATTTTTATCCAGCTTACCTTGGCATACATGCGGAAGCGTAGGAGTCAACACCATTACTGTGCCATAAACCTGGATTTCGATTTCTTTCATCTCATTAAGTTTCGCTTAACACCACACTCAAAATTTTTTCACTAATACAATGAGAGTATTATTTGGAATAAAACTGGAGTGCCTAAGGAAAACCAACGTATTTTTTTTTGGCAAGTTAATTACATACTTTCCCTCCTGTGAAGTACATATATATCTATGCACATCAAATAAGTGGAAGACACTCGTCTTCAACGAATACAATTCCTTACAATCCTTGTTGTACGCGTATCGCCACCAAGGCCTCACAAGCGGTGGAAGCGGGAGAATCCCTGACCAAAACAGGATTTGAGCCCGCACCTCATGTGTCCCACAGACTGAAAGGCACGAACTGGACCATAGCCCGCTCTTAACTGATGATGGTCAACCGAGACTGGGAACATCAGTCATTACATCACTTAGATATTGATGTACGTCTGTCGTATATAAGGACCTGTTTGTACTTCTCTGCACATCTACCATCTGTTGCTTTAATTGAACAATACGAAGAAGGCCTGTGAATGAAAAATATTGTCGAACACAAACATACCATTCCATGGAGGAAACAATGGTGTCATATGTTAAGTATTCAGTTATGATCCACCTGGGATTTGAACCCGGGACTCGAGGCGTACATGTAAACGACCTGGGCTAGTTCATTGTACGAAATACATAGCGTCACTGACACATAAGTTTCATTTATTACAAAGGGGCTCTACTTTTTGTGACAAATATAATTCTCCTGGTTGTAAAACAGGCTACTATGTGGTAGCAGATTCAACTTTACAACAAGGGCAAAGCCGTCATACTAGGTCACAGCCTTGTTGTTGTCTTACTTCGCGGGGTTTAGAATATCCCCGTTAGATCATTTTACAGAAACTGCAACACTATACTGGCATTTAATGTTTTATAGTTGAACAAGCACTGACTTAGCATACATCTGCATATGATGCGGGCAGCATTTTTGGCCATTACTTGAATAATTACTTATACTTATACTTATGTCAATTGTGATATCATATATGAGTAAAATTACCATTGTGCCTTACAGTTCAAAGACCAAAAGAAAATAAAACTGAAGTTAGCAGATCATTTGCCTGCTATTGAAATTCTCTTTTTTTCTTTGACCGTATGATACATCAGAAGTGTAAGGAAGCAGTATAAGATTATCATCGTACTATCATGTCTTCGCCCAATGATCACATGATGGGATGGCGCGAAGCCATGACGCTAGCAGCGCTCTTTCGGTTCGCAGTGTCGTGTCATCGCTTCGGACTATCATACCATCGTTTTACACCATCGTGTCGTCAATGTTTACTTTTTCCCGTCCGGTACTAATACTTGTCTGAAGTCGAACATTCAAAAGAGTGAAAGTGTTTGTCATGAATGTCATGATCAGAAATATTATCTGGATTTCACACATTGGAACATGTGTAACGCGTCACATATTGAGTTTAATATCACATTACATGTATGCGATATGAAATGGCCATGCGGACGAATGTATTTTAGTACGCCAACCATTGTCAGTTGACTTAATGTGACAGATTGTGAATAATTACTCATGCTTACTCTCCTTGTTCACTCTCCTACGCTGGGAGATAATATTGTATAGCTACATTCTGTCAGTAACAGTTAGAAGTCGGTGATGTACAGAGGGAGCTCAAGAAAAAGTCGATTATACGATGTGCCCCCTGTAAATGCATAAAAATTCAAAGACACTAGAACTTGCAGGATAAAGGTGAGAGTAGTCTCCCTGCATACATTTTACCTATTGGATAACACAATAAACGTTCATTCTTAGAATATTTGTTGTGCTCCGAAGAGCTATCCGAATACAAAGTTTGTGTTCCGGCCGCCAATGCCAAATTGGTGTCAGAGGAAGCATACATTGCCTTAACGAGTGACAACCAGGGTGAGCGGAGGACAATGACAACAAGGAGCACTGAGGGGATTCCGTGGAAAGGACCAGAAAAGAAGCAGTCAACAGTTTTCATTGACGCCAAAAAGACGCATGGAGTATTCTAGGCGGGTGAAAAAAATCAAATGTAAGGGTTCTTGTATCATAGGCACGAATGTCATAAATCTATTTCCGAATATTTGCAGTTTTTCATGCGGTGTATTGCAGACGAAAATTTCCATTTCAAGCCAACCGTTGTCAGAAGGACTTCATTCATGACCTTAGATGTTTTAATTCGATCAGCGTCCTTTACCCGCATAAGAAGCTTTTGGATCCCTGCTAAAGGAAATGTTTTGCTGCTTGTTTCTGCTACCCTATCCAATGCAGTAGTGTTAAGTGGATAAGAACATTTTTGAGAACGTCATTTGCCTACCCCCGAGTACACGTCTGCCTACAGCACAGGAGCAGGCCTCCACTTTACACATGACGACAGACGTCAATCAGGTTGTGGTCGATGACGTTGGTAAAGTGAAATATCCCAGTCATCCAGAGCGACCGAATCTGATGTCTCAATCTCTTATTCTCATTGGAGAATATATCCAAGTTTTATTGGTACGGTAAAGGATCACTCAAGAGCCCCTAGACAAAACTGTAACTCGCCACGGTTTAGTAAGTTATGAGCCATGATTGCTCTCGTCCGAAAGAAAAGTCGGGAGGTATGCATGTGCGTCGATTGTCAGGAGTTGAATGAGGAAACTACACCTGACGTCTGTCCACTTCCTCAAATAGGAAGGTTTGACCTCAAACTGGCGGGTACATGTACAACATATTCGTGAATGAGTCGTTCCCAACAAATGCGAGTGTTTTACACCAGAACGCAGTCAGCTGCAGAGAAAATTTCGGAATACTTGCACGCACTGGTCGCGTTTGTAGAAAAGATTAACCTTCCAGACTTGATGGAGCCTAGGCGCATTCTTGGAGAACAGTTTGTGGAAGGTGTCAGATCTGTGCAGCTCCCAAAAATACCTGAGGACGGGAGAGTGCGAAGTAATCTGGACATTACCTTTCTTAAATTGGGACAAAACGCGTGAGAGGATAATGGTGATATTACAACAGGAAAGGTCCAAGTGCGTGAGCTGACTGAGGACGCCCGTTACACCTCGCCGTCGGATAATAACTCACCACTGGATGTGCTAATTTGGCTCATGCGACAACTTCTAAACTGCCAAGTCTGTAACATGAACACGCAATCACTACTGGCAGGGGTGTTGAATCCGGAGGTCAAGAGATGTAATGACTTCGGTTGCTCTTATTATGATGAAAAAGGACACACGAAACGTGACTGTAACAAGCGTCATCGCGGTCATGAACGAAACGAGTCTCAATGTCCTTCCTTCAAAGGACTTCAAAGGAATGATAAGCCTGCAGGTAAAAATGTAAGATGTTAACTTGATATAAGTTCTAAAGGCCTAACTATCATTGAATCCATCTGTAAGGACAATCTAACCTACTTTCATGTAGATGTACACTGATTACAAAGGTTTAGATCTCTCTGTTTTGTTATCACTCTTATTATTTGACAGTGTTTTACATTATATAGTGCTCTTGGTAATAAAAGACGCGTGCATGATTAGTCCAGTTGATAAACATAGAACTTCCAAAGAGTCATGCAAAGGGAAGCAGTCGACAGATTTTATAAATGACAAAAAGACTCAATAAATGTTCTAGGCAAAGGAATAAAATCATTTTCCAGATGTGAAGGCTTGGTATTATGGGCATGAATGTTATAAATCTATTTCCGAAAATTTGCAATTTTTACGCCAGCGTGTTGCAGATAAAATGTCCATTTCAAGCCAAACATTGTCAGAAAAACCTCATACATGACCATAGATGTTTAAATTCATCAGCGTCAACCGCCCGCATGATGTATTGGGATCCCTGGTGGCCGAGATATCTGGCTGGGGCCGTTCGGACATCCCCTTATGGAGGGTGTGCTGCTCGCTGCTCCAACCCTGTCCAGTGGAAATGTAGAAGTTTTAATTGGGTAAGAACGTGTTTGAGAACGTTATTTGCCTATCCCCAACTACACGTCTGGCTACATCACATAAGTAGGATATCCACAGAAATTTTAGGCTTGGCGACAGACGTCAATCAGATTGTGGTCCATGACGTTGGTGAACCGAAATGTTCCAGTCATGCAAATGACATTTTATTATCCGAGGAATAGGAGCTCAAGACATAAATCCTGAAATTCACCTCCGTGGTGATGTGCTAATCTCAGTTACGGTGCTCCAAATGTTCTCGTTCGGAGAGCGAGCGTCGATTATGGGAAGTTGAATGAGAAAACTGCACGTCATGTCTCTCCACTTCCTCAAATAGAGGAATCGATGGGCGTAATGGCGGATGCAACATATTACTCCACACTTGATTTGAGATCTGCCTCCAACCAAATTAAGTCGAGAATCCAGACGGTCACAAGACTGTTTTTACAACTCCTTTTGAGTTATTCGAATAGAATAGCCCTATCTGTAATGCCCCTATGACTTTTCAAACGTCGGTCTTTCCGTGTACGTGCCTTTACCTTCAGTCGACTCTGAACTTTTTGCTTGGCTTGCCGGGTTGGGGTTGACTCATCCAGTCACTAGAGATCTCATCACCGTATTCCTCGCTAATGCCTGGGTCGAACGCCAGCAGCCGGCGAATCGACACAAACACTTTACAACCAAACAGAGGGTGCATGTATGTGGGGTTGAATTATGCAAAACAACAACACTCCTAAGTATTCAGGCCGGCGACGGTTTTTACTTTCAGGGGAAAGTTCACAGCAGATTATGTTGCTCTGTTGGTGTTCCCTCTACCCTCTATGTAGGTGGTAAGCAGTTATTCGGCTTTCCCTCATTGTATACTACATACATAATTTCCCGATGATTCGAGAGTCAAAATATCTTCCCAGGTCGCTGTGCAGTTGTTGGGATACAGCATTGGTTTGACACCAGTCCTTCACTAACACTTTCGCAACAGTTGTGTCTTTCTAATCTCTAGTTGTAATAGCCACCGTGAATTTGTAAACCAGGGCCCACTTACACAAAGCCCTGTTAGCGTTAAGAGCCATTACCATAACAACCAGCACTGTAGGTGAGGTAGTTGCGGGCCCGAAACATTAAGAGGGCTTTGAGCAATGGCCCTAACCCTTGATTACTATCGCGTTCTCCACATGTTTTTGTCTCCTGCTGTCCAAAAAGGGCATCTACAAATATGTTAGTTTGTTAGTTATGTTCTGGTACCTGATTTTTCGACAAAGTTAAGGAAGTTAAGAGTTTGACGAAATTGGATCTGAGGAGGTAAGGCCAAGATCTGTCACACAATTTGCTCGCTCGAATAACCCACCTTCCCCTTCTAGGCCTTCTAGAGACGTATGCTATGAACCAAAGATGTCCATCTTTCAAACGGCTGAGGACAGCTCCCAGACCACTATCACTGGCATCAGCTTTCTTTCAAGAAGGTAGTTTGAAATCAAAAAAGGTCAACACAGGGAGACTGGTCAATTTCTCTTCCAGCAGTTGAAAGCTAGCCTCACACACGCTGTTCCACAGATGGGCAATGCCATAATTTTTCAAAGATTCGGATTCGACGAGTCGGATCCGAATGCCCAGCTGACTCCCGTCGAATTACCCGGCGCTATTCTTCTTCTTGAGGAACCGTCAGCCCCAAAGAGAGTGTACGAAGTCGATTCTTCCAAATCAGGAGACTAACTTGATGGTATTCTTTAAACATTTTGTGACCATTAAGTCTCTATATAATGGACTGGTTTCAATGTCTGTTTTGACGCAGACTTGGCAGTAAATGTGAAAAACAAAGCCACCAATTAAATAAACAAAACTGAACGATATTCAGATAATCATGTGTACGTGATAACTGGCAAGTAGATTATGGCAGAGAAAAAGGTCTGCACGGCGTATTTAAATTGTCAACAGGCGTATGTTTCAACTCGTGTCACCATGAAACTTTTTTAAATCAGTGTAAATGCTTTTAAGTGAAATGCTGTGGAAAAAGTTTCGTGAAAGAGTTTTGTAGGTGCAGATTTGGTGTTATGCCACATTGTAGTCACAAAACAATACGGAAGTATCCCCTCCGACATTTAATCTTGTCCAGTGTGAAGAGGTTCTAATTATCAAGTTTGGTGATACCGGATGACATATAAATACATATTTTTCAACTTTCTATGAATTAGAGCTTTATCACGTGCGACTGAAATGTCACAAGCATTTTGAGATAAGCAGACTGAATTAAGTAAATGAGACATGTTTGCAACTTAAAAAAAAATAAAAACATTATGAACCAGTAATATTGTACTTGTCGTAAGGCTGGCGGAACGAGTGGGCCAAGCGATGGGCCGATGGCACAAAGCTATGGCACGATGGTAGCATCGTGCCATCGCCTCGCAATATCGTCAGTTCGCTCAGCACTATTGTAACATCGGTTTGCACTGTCATACAATAGCTTCAACCCATTGTCGGGCGATGGAATTATTGTGTTATGATAGCCTTAACCGACTTTCATAGAAGTCTTCTATTTATACCGTAAACGGGGGCACCTTGGAGCAACTCTTGTATGCAAGAAGGACGATGCGACACAACTGGAATCGGTGCTCTTTGTACACTGTAGTAGTCTTCTAACAATATAAAGCTTGAAATACCTGTGAGCCTAAAAAGCGACTCAACTCAACTGGTCGTAGTGAGTTGGCCTCTGTTTCCAACACACATACGACTTTGAAGCTGACATACGCGAAACGACTGGAGTACAACCCCAGGTGAGAGTGATCTATGACCCCACGTAACAGTCTACTTGAGTTGAGCTGGTTCCTTACCTCAGGTACATGCTGATCTTTAGCCCCCAGCTCAGCTCAACTCGATTGTTTCGTAAGGTACTCGACGCTTATGAGAAACGAGAAATCAAGAAGCAACTCCAGTCATTACATGTATGCCTTTTCAGTTTAAAACCATGTGTTTGTTGACCGAGGCCAGCTGTGTAATACCAGTTGAGTTTAGCTGCGCCTCAACTTCTCGTGCATGCCGAGTTTTAGAAACTGATGACTGATAAAACAACTGAGTTTAATCCAGTCCATTCATGCCTCTCATTTTTTTGTTAAGAGGAGTTGTAGGCAATCGACGTTCAATTTTTGATCATAGGACATTGCCTCAGAACGGCACTTGTGGCGGCTAAAAACTCTTGCTTTGTTGTCGAAAAACAACTTGCTTTCAATTAGCTCGAGTCAAATATTGAACGCTTTTCAATCTTAAAGGCCTTTGTCCGATAGCGACTGGAACAAGTCCCGACCAGTTTTGAGTTCTATTGTCTATTGAAACCTCTGTGTATGCCAAGATTTGCTCCACGCCCTTTAGGAGAATCAATGGCCACAGCTCTTGCCTTACTAACAAAAAATGAGTATCACTAAACTCCCACAGTCACGCAAATTAGACTCTTCATAATCACAAAATAGACCCATTGCTTGGAGCCGTTTGATCCTTTGAAGAAATGAACGAAACCCATGAAAATATAAACAAGGATTATAGGTGTGGGAGCCATGTTTCTTTGGTACACTTAGGGCGATTTCTTTGGTCGCGTCATTTAATTTTCCTCATATAACTCTTCTTTCAAAGTCAAACTTATGTCCTACATGTAGGCTGATGTCTCCGGATCCTAACATCCACTGCGGTCCCTTCCCTGCACACTTGTTCTCTGTGCTGCCTAATTCCGCCACTGGCAACCTACGGTTTGTCAGCTCTGAAGAGAATGATGGTGGTTTTCTTTTGCGTTCTTCATCTTCCAACAAATGTGGATAACATTGTCGAGTGCGGCGCTGAATATGGGACTAGCAAACACTCTATTCGAGTAAATACAGGTTTAACATTTCTATCATACGTATTGAACACTTTTACGCCTTCAGCTATTTTCCTTAATAAGATTATATATATACCTGTAGGAGATGTGTTAAACAGAGCATGGTAAGTGTTTCTTTTTGTTACTAAGAGTAGGTTACATATCCAATGTGAGTGGTTTTTTCACTTATTCTGCTGTATTGTCTGTTGTACAACAAACAATGACCCCCTTGTTGCTCGCTATTCCATCCAAAAGTCTTGCATCCACATGTTGTTAAACACAGATTTGCGCATTCCGCTAAACTGACTTGTGGATAACCGCCTAACGCGCCTTTTGGGAATTTCTCGTCGATTGCCACCTTTTTCCAGAACTTTTGTGTGATACCTTAGAGAAAAAGAGAAGAGAAAGTACAATGTCCTGGAGCTGCAATTTCAAAGTTTCAGCTTTAAGCAACAAAGCGAAAATATACTTAAAATTAACACTGTGAAATACTATTAATCACATTACATGCTTTACCAGTGAAATAAAAGACTGAAGGCCTTCGGTCAAACTGCA
Organism: Acanthopleura granulata; assembly: GCA_016165875.1. NCBI lineage: Eukaryota > Metazoa > Mollusca > Polyplacophora > Chitonida > Chitonidae > Acanthopleura > Acanthopleura granulata. Next base: position 3,510,028 of record JABBOT010000031.1, read on the forward strand.
TGGTACTCAGAGACATCAACACAAGATAAGAATAAGCAAGAACACTTACATACACGTATTGCACTAAAAAAATTTGATTTTATCTCACCCAAAATATTTGCGCTATTACAGGAGAGAAAACGAAAAATCAATCAAAATCAAATCAAAACATCTTAGCAATTATACAACCGATGGTTGCTATATATATATATATAATCCTCAAAACAACTTAGCATAACGTGGCTTACAACCGTTAGCTGTCACTTGTATTCCTAATAAGGCAACTCAGAAAAGGCAGCTTGAATAGATATTTACAGCCAAAAATCCAAGTCGGGTTGCCCAGGGCACTTGTAACCACTGATCTTCACCAGCTACAGAACAAATCTGCTGAGTTAAAGCCCCGGGGAATCGAAGGGAATTGGATTCCCACAGAACGCCTTGGATTCAACTGGCGCGTTGGTCCCATTAGAATTTAGATACAAATCAGAAATGAAGTGAACGTAATCCTATGGAGCAAAATAAACACCATGGTACAAAATTATTAACTATGAATAACACTATCTAACCCATTGTAGTGAAGATTCCTCAAGAAACAAGATCTTCGGCTGTGTCCCCTAATATATATATATAAACTATACACCTGCAATGTTCATATTATGCAGTAAAAAAACACAAGTTTTGACAACAAAGTGGCTCTTTAATGAGTCGGTGGTTCATTTTCTAAATAAATGAGTTTGTTGCATCTGTGTACTTGCTCCCTGAAAAGTACATAATAAGAATGGTGCCTGATAGTGCTTGCGTAAGATGTGTAACATGTTCAGAATTATATGTGTATCAGTAGTGCCTAATTTGTGTACCCCATTGTACACCATTGTGAAAGTGCAAATTCCGACACATTCGGCTCAGCGAGTATCATAATATGCTGGTAGATCGGGTAAAACGTCATTTTCATCAGAATTTCGTTTATATCAGAGGTGTCTTTGGTAGTAAACAAGTCGATCATGACAAGGACATGAAGTACTACCTCACTGCATGCAGAATACCATACCACCAAAACACCATACCGATTCATCACAGTGACCACTAAGCCACTAAGAGTGATAATTTTGAAATCCCTGACGGGATCCGACCGATGGGTAGGACTCGCTGTTTTGCTTTGACAATCGAACGCCCCAACCTCTGAGGAACTATGTTCAAGCTCTTTCCTATCTCGGGTAGTTTCAAATGAACAATGGAGTCACATTCCTGGACTGCTGATGTGCATTGAAACCTGAGCTCCTGGCGTAAAGTTCCGTCTTTTACCAGGTAGCGGGAAAGCCTCCTGAATCTGAAGGCAAATCAGCTTCAAATGGTTACTCAGAGCTGTACAGCTTAATAATCGAATGATGTCGAATGCTACAGATAATCTCACTCTGGTATGTAGATGGGATGTATATAACAATTTTCCTAAACTCACTCAGTGCAACTTGATTTCAAACCGATGTCATAGAATAATACAAGTAGAGTAGATACCTTTTTCCCAGATGGAGTAGAACTTCTTCCAACATGGAACGTCAAAGCTCATGTAATCCGCCAAAACTTCTTTCACGTAAGCATACCACAGTCTGTCATGCAGAACCACACAGTGCTCTCCGCGTTGGCTGTTATTCGGTTCATTATCTGCCCATGGAAGAATACCACTGGTGTTCGTCCCGTCGTCCCACGCGAAATCGCCTTCTTTTAAAATACACAAATCACACAAACAGTCAGCATAAACAGTTGTTGGACCATGACTCGACATAGACAGAGAGCTTGGAAACGAAAGGCTCTTTGTCCATGACATCCAGCAGTCAAAGCTCAATGATGAGGGCAACCCTTCACGTCTGCAGTGCCCTCATAGCTGTGGCGACAGGCTTATACCATGTACGTTCCACAGGGCCGCCCCCTGCCTCCCCTCACCACATCATACCTATCATACAGCTTTTCATGAGACTACACCTCACAGAATGTGTCAAATCAAGCCTGCCAGCGGGAACAAGATTTGAGCGCGTGGCAAGATGATTTCAATCAACGTTACTGCAATTTTAAAGTGTCAGGGATATTCCATCAAACTTTCACTCTAAGTTTTTTTTTACATTGAATGCCAAAATCATACGGTAGTCAATAAGGACAGTGTGTCTGAAATCTCTGGGACTCTGTTTCATAATTGTGTCTTACCCATGACTAGGAACGGTGTGTTCACCGTGTTAGGTGGGATCGTCACGTTGGATATACATTTTGAACAGTTGCAAATCATAGCGCAACTGAGATATATATTTGATAAACGACAGCGTCTGTACTTAAAATGGTACACGGTTTGGATACTGACTATGTTCATCCACCTAGCACTTTAATAGTGTCTTTTCGTCATCCATGAAACCCGTTGACTACTTCTCTTTGAATGAATCCGTCCTAATTTTTTAATTTATATACTTCTTTAGTTATTTGGTAGCCTGTACTATTTGTCATTGTGGAAACTAGTCTTTCCAGAAACTCCCGGTTTGCTTGAAGGCTGGTATACGAATGCGGGTCGAGTAAGCTAGCATATGTAATATGAGGGCGTGGTAAACTATTTACACATGCTGGGAAGCACATTATCTTTGTGGACGGTGTTGTGCGGCTTTAGAACATGGTCTATGTTTAATGTTAGTTTGGAAACCCAATTAGAGTTAATACAAAAACCATTACATTTGGTAAGTTTACGACGACAATACAGGACAGCCTTTAAAATATTTCATGCGGAGTACACATCATCTAAAAGGCGATTTCGTGCAGATTCCTAAAATGGTCTTCCTAATTTTTTTTGGACATCTTGCACGGTGATTAAAATGGAAATTAAGGTTGGCGTGCTACTGTGGACTTTTTGATGAAGAGACTGCAACACAATGACATAGCAGATTATTTTATTGGCCACTAAACATGCTGTAACAGTTATAATTCCACAACAAGCAGAGATACAGATGTTGCGCTACGTCATATTAACGTAGAACGTAGACATTTTGCAATCACCATGTTTAACTGCTAAACAGAATCTGTGACGACATTGTGCTGCGTCCCGATCAATATGGCCCAGGAATTCTTATTTCCGTTTTAATTACTGGGAAAAATGCCAAGCACTAGTGAAAAGCGTATTTGGAATCAGCACAAAGATGTACTTCGTTTTAGTGTAGTCTGTTTTTTATCTTTTATACCGTGTTGATGAGAATGCACTACGGTTGGCGATGGGTACCTGTATACATATGTCTGTATATATGCAACTTAAGACATCTAAATATCACTTAGATAAAATACTACACACTAATTCAACTTCAAATAAGCCCCCACTCTTTTCTTCAAAAAATCAGAAAAAGCCCTCTTCAGACGACCGAGACTTGCAAATGTGCGTGTTAACAGCTGTAAATGTTCTTTAACGTAAATCCAACACAGTCCCGCAACTAGTCGGCACAGTAGGCATCAATTCAAATACAGGTCTAGGAGGAATGGAATACAACTATATCAACTGCAAAGCAGACTGCCATGTCTGACCGGCGAACCTTGAGCGCATTTGCCAACCAGACTGTTAAACTGATTGTGGAATTCCCCCCAAAAGCTTCAAGTGGATATAAAACCACTGCCAGGAGATCACATTTGCCAACCAAATTGTTAATCTGATTGTAGACCCCCCCCCCAAAAAAAAAGCTAAAGTGGACATGAAAAAGTACTGCAAAGAGAGAACAAAGCAACTATACAGAAATGACAGAGAGAAAAATTAGACTGTTCATGAAAATTCTTAAACAGTTGTAACTTACACACATGTACTCCCTCTCCTTTCTGCACCAATGGTTAAGATTTAAAAGGCGTTTGGTGGAGTATTCTTAATCCATTGTTCTTTTTTGAATAAAACATGTTTACAAATGGACCGTACATGATGAGATATCTCATCTGGGATATTAAATATCCATAGAAAGATAATTTACACTCTCTAAACATATATTCAGTTATAAATTCCGCGGGACAGGGGACCTTTCTCATCGGGACTGGCTGTTGTTGCTTCGGCAATATAGGGATTGATAAGACCTAAAGGTCATCGATATTAGTTTTTCAGTACAGCCGTCTGAAACTTCCCCTTAATGCAAGTCATGATGTAGCATATCGTTGTATTAGCTCTGATTAAATAGAAGAGATTTTAAGCAATTCCAAACTACGCTACTGAAGGATATGGATTGTATCTTATGCTTGACTGAATAATTTGGGTTCAACATTGATTCCAAAATTGATCATGGTGTAGCATATCGTTATATTAGCTCTGATAAAATAGAAGATATTTTCAACAATTTAAACATACGTTACTGAAGGGTATGGGTTGTATCTTAAGCTTGACTGAATAATTTGGTTTTAACATCGATTCCAAAATTGTTCATGGTGGAGAATATCGTTATGTTAGCTCTGATTAAACAGAGATTTTCAGCAGTTTAAAACTACGTTATTGAAGGGTATGGGTTGTATGTTAAGATAGACTGAATAATTGGGGTTCAACATTGATTCCAATATTGATTTTAATTTAATCACGACGTTGTCTCCTTGCAGTAGACCAGACCCAGTTTCGACATACATGTACTAGTATTTAAAGAACGCCATGGCGAAGACACCTGACACGACCGCTATCCAGTCACATTACAATGACACCAGTCCGATCAGTACTTGACCTTTTCCTTCATACTGAGCCCCAAGCGAGGTAGTGCAAAGATATGTTCTTATCCTCGATTAGGGATTGAACAGTAGATCTCCGGCTTGCGAAACAAATTATGCCACTACGCCACGGCAGCCATTTGTCCTTCAGAGTGCTATCTTACCAGTTTATTGGTTTCGTTACAGCATAGACGCTGTTTGATGGAAATTATTCAGCTTCAAAATCACAATACAACATTCGCATTCATTCTGCTAAAAACAAAAAATAAAAACATGTTTTACCATTCCTGATGTCTCCCGCTCCAATGTAGAAGGCATACTCTGGTGAGTGACTTGCATTCGCCAACAGCTGTCGAATAAAATTTAATTCTACCAGGGAATCAATCTTCAGCAAATGACCACCGTTTTTTAGACACCGACAAGCAGCTATTGATTTTTTAACAGGCACCTGGTATAGAAAATAACAGCTCCCTGTTTCCTCGTTGCATGACCACGTGGGCTCGACGTCGACAGATGTGGAGATTATCTGTAAATGAACAATTACGGTATTAGGCGATTTCTAGACAGTTCAGCCATATTATGTCAAAGATCTGAAAGTCTAATACCTTTCAAATAAATATCGTGGTTGAACAGAACGCGACTAAACTTGTTCAGCCGTCATTTTGTTGTACTCACAGGTACACAAAATGTTATTTTCAATCGGACCATTAGCATGCATTTGAACTGTACCTTTCTAAAAAAATACTAACTCACAGAATTTCGCAGAGTCTATAATAAGCAAAGAATCTTGCACAAACTAATCCTCTAATTCTTGGGCCCATAATCAGAGAAAAATAGTGATGGACGGGATCCAGTCTACGAAACTCGAGACACCTTTCCTGCCTTCGATGTACCAAAGCTAACTTCGTGCAAAGCTGTGTAAAGCAATATGAAATACGCAAATCCTAGGACGGAAAGAAGTGTACATTACTTATAGGGACAATAAATATACTTATCTATGCTAAGGCCCTAAAACTGTAGAGGCAAAGGTTTTTTTTTACAAGTACACTTTATGGCTGTGTTTCTGCATTTGGTGCTTTCCCAGGTTATTTCGGGTATCAATAATCTGAAGTTTTTCGGCTCTTCCATTTGGCTCACATCGTCTTATAGCAGGGAAAACTAACATGGGGCAGACAGGAAAAGAATAATAATTTGAGAAGAAAAACTGATTGTGGTGCTAATTTTCTAGGAGATGCATATATGACACGAGTGAGAAAGGTACCTACTTGTATACATTTTGAAAGCAGAATCAATGCAGATCGTAAACTCAATGATTTATCACCTCTGTCTGATCTTGGCCCATATGACCTTCAGGCTTGAACCAGTCTAGCCAATACTGTTTCTAGCGTATATGTTTATCATCATATAACAGTGCTCACAATGTCCGTGTCTGTGGCTAACAGGCAAATGATTTCCTTAGCACCATGTAATTATTCATTTTAATTTACAGCGAGCATAACTGTTCTGAAAGAATAAAGCATGTAAGAGACGTTGTGATAGTTGATCGGTAACTGTTTTACCGGTGTTTGCAATTGACTGTATAAACAGTCAGGTTCCAAAACTGTTCCTCATTTATGACTTCTGGTTCTGAATAAAGTTTATGAGCGGAAGTGGAGAAGCCCACAGAAATGCTACATTTAAAAAATATATTACAGCTAAACAGACCAACCCCAAACATAAGCTCCTTGTGCAATATACGTCCATATAACAAGTGAGTTTCAAACATTTAAACATGCGAATGCATTAAAACAATTTTTATTATTCAACTACTTTAGATGTTATTATTCTCGACATCTCTATTCCAAAAGATGATTTGTATAATAATGATAATCCATATTAAAAATGATATAATGGATGCATTTGTCATTTGTCTGAAACCATACATGTATTGCAGCTAAGTACTTAAAGATATGTTAAAGATCTTTAAATTTATGATCGTCTTATTCCCGAGGTAAAGGCTTATATGTGTAGATCTGGAGATATGGAAATAGAGAACATTGCACAGTGAAGACTGAATGCCATAGATATTGTTCCCGTGATGAAAGCCCATGAGATGTTAAGCAAACGTAAGGCGTGTGCAATATTCGGCTTATTATTTATATTTTGACAATATCATTGGCTTTTGTATTTGGGCAAGTAAGTTAATCATTTTTTGGTCTAGGTCTTCACAAACTTGTATATATAGCGTGACATCATACATGTTGAAAAGGTGAATGATGACGCCATCCGTCTGAGATCAAACATCTTAAAAACAAAATGTTTATTTTTAGACGTCACAGCATCTGGTTGTGAAATAACACAACGTACAAACAAAACGGATTCTAGACGCCGAAACACGACACTTGTACAAAAGCTGTCAATCAAAATGGGTGTTCCGGGTCAATAATTGCAAGACCAGGGGTCGATTCCACAAAAATCGCCTTAAGCAAATGACTTAAGTTAGTAAATTGAATTAGCTGAGCCAGTTTTATCTAACTGTTGAAAACAATTACACAAAGCAAAATGTAAATGGCTTAGTTTTGTGGTATCGACTTAAGTCAGTTTTGATGTGGCTTAGCCAATTTCGGTGTCTTAATTCGGTTTTATTGGCTAAGTAATGATTTGTAGAATCCGTCCCAGTTTGTAAGAACGACAAATAACACAAACCTCTAGAGAACTAAGAAAATACATAAATGTAAACTTATCACGAATTCATGAAAACAGAATCAGTCAACAGTTTTCAGTTATGTTCTAGGCGGATGAATAAAATCAGTATCCAAATACTGTACCATTTTAGTATATGTGGTGTCGATAATCAACTATGTATCTCAGTTGCACTGTCTTAACTGTTCATGTATCCGATCATCGTCAACATGGTGAACATACTGCCACCGGCCCCGAGATAAGCAGAATTATGCGTATAGACAGACACTCCGTCCGTATTTACCAACAAGAGAGGCGTACTGTAAATGTAAAATTAAAGTAATTTAGAGTGAAGGCGTTTGATGAAATTTCATTCACACACTAGTTTTTGAAGTTATAACTTATGACGTAGACCGAAATCATTACACATCACACAGGATCTAACAAATGCTACAAAGCGAGATATGTATACGTCACATACACGACCATTCAGCATACTGCTGTCTAAGTAGGGATAATTCACTATCGCTCTTGACTTAAAGTCGGCGTGACGGGCAACCACTGCCGTCTCTGTACAGGTACAAGTCCAAAGAAGATGTACCATCTGAAGAATCCGACGTGTGAGTACTTTTATCATTGAAAGAAATCCTGACATTTCACCTACAGATATGTAAATAATTCTTTCCTGAACCTCATATTTTCTCTTCAGCGTGGAATATAATGTTGGTGTCATTTATTTGACAGGACATGGTGCGCCATTCTCTGACTTTCTGATTCTCTTTCTTATCTGCTTAGATGGGTCTTAGTATAAAATCTGGAATAAAGTAGTTAAGAAAATCGCCGATGAAGTGTGAGTCAGCTGCTAGATCAGCAAAGCTTTATATGAGCAGTAAAAGTAAAAAAAAAAATCGATATTTTAAATTTTTCTTCAGCCGCCGACAACATCACTGTTGTTGTACTTGTATCTGATAGGCCTACGGTTAATGAGATGGGAAGAGAATGCTTGTAAAAAATGTAGTGCTTGTGACTAACAAGTGCTGATCACCCACCGAAGACTAAGACTGGCATCATTACTACCCTCAGTAGGAGAGCCAAACGCATCTGCACCAACAAACTGGATCAGGAGATCACACACCTGCGTACGGTCTTCACACAACTCAATGGATACCCAGAAAAGAAGGTCAACCAAACAATCCAGAAAGCTATACAACCTCCAACCAACGAACAGCCGAGAGATAGAGATGATGTCACTGGAATCGGAATAAGCTTCCATACATCCTTCCAACCAGTCACAAAATTGCCCGCCATTTAAAACAATCTACAGGAATAGGAACTATCTTTAGAAGCCAGCCCAAGTTTAAGTCCCTCGTTCATGCTATTGGGAAGAAGGAACCACCAAGCTCCTACCACCCAAAGGAGTTGTATACCAGATAAAATGCAACTGCAACGCATCCTACATCAGAGAAACTGGAAGACTACTAGAAACCCGAGTTCAACAACATAAATCATCTGTCGAAAAATCCGACTCCAAATCCGTAATAAGTGATCACATCCGAGAAAACCCGCACCACAACATCAACTGGACAACAATCCGAACACTAAACTATAATCAGCATAACTGGAAGAAACGAAAACTACAAGAAACCATCCAAATTAAGGGCTTAAAGTCTAGCCTCAATAGAGATCAAGGTATTTATCTCCAATCAGCTTACGATCTGTTAGTCCTCCAAACTGACCTGGAACCCCAGTGAGCCTAATCCCCCTGAATACTTGTTCACACTTCCTTCTAAAACTGACCTGAAACCCCACCTCGCCCATACACTGAGAGCCCCTTTGTTCTATCTGATGCACATGTAGTCTACTCTTCAACAATTGCACAAAAACTGAATCGTAGTAGAGCTTTGAAGGAAAGGTTAACATATCTGATAAACGGACAGAAAGACGGACAACCGATCATCCAAACGGAAAATTGACACTTCGAACTATGCATGTTGAGGTACACTACACTTCAACCAAAATGAAATTATTTAAAAAAAAACTGTTGGAGCAGTAGCAGTTTGAATGAAATGTGAACGTGGTGGATGAACGGACGGACAGACAGACTGACAACCGATAACCAAATGAAAAACTGATTCCACGCATTATGTACCTTGATGTAGTCTACGCTTCAACCAAGTTTCGTTGAATGCGTACAAAGACTGTAAGAGTAGTAGGGCGTTGAAAATCGTCGAAATGGAAAATTGATACTACAAATTAAATACATGCATCTTCATGTAGTCTGCACATCAACCACGTTTTGTTGAAATTTGACCAAAACTGTAGGAGGAGTAGCCGCGTTTTCTAGGAAGAATTAACAGGCGCCGGACAGATTTCGGCCAGAAGAAATGTGAGTGAATGATAACATCTCTAGGGACGCCTTCAAAAAAATCCAATATAGTGTTGAATGTGCAGGATCTTTGTCAAACAGGATCAATGTCTACACAGTCGATTAGTATATGTTGGATAGCGTATTTGGCTTTTCATCCGAATCCAGCAATATTCCCAGTAAGGATAAAATTGTGTGTTAAACGAGAATGCTTAATCTGGCACCTGGTTAAGTTATTTAAGATGGAAGATGAAGAGTTGTAACAAGTTTTTCTAAGACAGCCACAGCCACAACGATGTCCTTATTTTGAATCTGTCAATATATATAAATTTTGTAATTCGGATGATTAGCCTTACTTTCAGGAAAGCATTGCTGTACTGTAAGAGGATTGATACCTGATTAGTTATTGTTACGAGCCCCATCCTTAAGATATTGTACTATATTTTATTATTTGTTTTTTCCTCAGTGCACGTATCTGTGTACACAGATGTGCCCATGTTGTAAACATGTATATGATCAAGTTCTCCAGAATTTTCTTTACGTTAGTCTATGAATATGATCGAGGAAGTTGTAAAGCTTTCAGTCATTTTACTTATCTCCACTTGAGAGCACATTTAATCTCAGACACTTAGAAGAATTTTGTCATTTTGTGCTGCATTTTTCCTCAAGTAGCCCTTTGTGAGGTAGTGTTTCGCCACTTGCTATTTTGTTTGAGACGTTACTTTGGAGCTTGTACCACTCATTGTCTCTTTGTGCTATTACGTACATTTCATCCAAATTTACACTGAAAGTGACTTTGTGTATATTTACGAGGAGTGAAACATATATCGCCAGCTCGGCATCACGGACGCTATTATATTTATTGTCAATCAATCCGCCAAAGAAAGTTGAACCTTGCCGGTGGGATATATACCATAGTCAGAGTACCTGATTGTCACTAACAGGACTGTCATCTTTCGATTTCAGGATTCCCTTAGGACTGTGGATTGTATATTTATGTATAATGACTGGCCTTTAGAATATCCTATCCGGACTTGGACGCTATCGTCAGTAATAAACTATATATGTTTGTAATTATCTGCATTGTTTTGCACATTATTGTCAGTTGTACTATTTGTCTATTTTGTTCAAATATATGTACTGTACTTAGTTTAGCGTCTTCGTGTTCCTTTGTTAGATTTTGTATAAGGCCTATCGCTGTCTGAGAGTTGAACACCCATTTGTTTTTGATTTTTTCTCTACGATAGCCTTACCCCTGCACTTATATATACATAAATAACATTTTAGGTTAGGCTGTCAAGAATCCAGGAAGAGCGATCGGAGTTGTGTAATATAGCTTGATATTAGGTCCCAAACAATGCCCATAAATATGTTCCAGCAAAAGGATCTTACTGGGACATTTATTATATTTATCTACATTCGGTAGGTTGAAAACACAGTCATAGGCAGGGTTTGTAGCATGTTGAAGGCTGAGTCGGTTGTTGATGTGGTAACAAGTATGTCGTAGGGAGTTATAAGTCACTCAGGTCATAAATACTCGACAAACTTATAACGATCCCCATGCAGTATCCGGGGCCTTTTTTAAAGCACTTTCAAGTTCTTTAATTGCAAAAAGGATGATTATATTATTAATATTGTAATTCATAGAGAAAAATGACAATTTAATTTTCTCTGATTTGGAATATGCCGACATTCAGCACAATATTTCTGAGATATGGTTTTCGCCAGCTTATTATACAAGTAGAGAAATTATAATAGAACTACAATCTATTAAATGATGTACCTTTGCCTTATAGTTTTTGCCCTTATCTTCCTGAACTATGTTCCAGACCTTAAGCATGGGTGTTTTTGACATGATGTCTGCAATAAATTTCCCCCAACAAGATCGTGCCTTGGACAAAAGCAATCGACGAGCCTTAGATAAACTATAGGAATCTGTTTAAGTTATCATTAGGACAGCGATTAAAATTGCCCTCAGTCTTCTTCTGGCGACATTCATTATCCCGCCGTCGTTTACTTTTTGATCTCGATTTGTTCAGGTCTTAGGAACGGTTCTATCAGCTCCTGTTAACATATGTTCAGGAAATGTTATTAAAGGATCATCAGCAGCAGTGAGATGTCGGCCTCACAGAACATCTCAACTGTGACCCAACTTGTTTTATCGTATCCCGTTGTCCCCGCACAGGATGACCGGATAGTATTAATGTGTTGTTTTGTTTTCATTTGGCTTACTCAGTGTCGGAAGCGGCTATTACATCTGACTGCCATCTCTGGATTAGAGAGAGTAAGATGTTGTCGAATTTCTCATACATGTACCGAGTATCATGGCAGGTCAATCTTAAGCCTTCCACATAAGTTAGATCAGAATTAAACTAACTTTCCAGCTTAGACTTCAGTGTAATTAGACTGCCAGTGTAATTTGTATGTTAAGTGCTGTATTTCTAGATATTGTCATAACTCATATTTAACGCTGAGCACGTGTTGTGATAAAACAACAAAAACTTCACATTCAAATTAATATATATACTTATAATATTTATAAGATTTTTATATCATCTTTACTTGAGCACAATATTGTATAAAGATGATATATAACGGCAAGCGTATCCAAAAATTCTTGTCAAATGCCGTTTTCTCCTCAAAGAATATCGAAGAAAATATTAAACATTATTTATTTACAAATAGATTTTCACACCGTTTTAAGTTTGCATAGACTAATGTAATGTATGTAATCTTGTGCAAAAACTATGGCACATGTACGTAATTGGTGTACTTCCACGGCAATCATGACATGCTATCTTTATTCAATATTCATTCACATTAACGCAATCGTATTTTAAAGAAATTTCAACATACACTGAAACTTTTTAATACATGTTTAGACACATGTACTCAGATTATTTTGTGTAGACAACATTTAAAGATTTTATATTCTAAAACTTTGAGTGTATGTGTATAGCGTATGTTATCTACACAAATTTAATGTATGCTCTATGCTGGATGATGTAAAATGTTTGGCGCAGACATTTAGTTTCATAAATATTTTCATCTGTGTAGACAACAAATGTCCGTACACAGATTTTGTATCTGCATAGTCTGGTTATATTATGCTTTAATCAAACCAGAACTGCAACTATTTACAACGTTTGCGACTTTTTAAGATAGAGGTAATTCGAGACCGATTCACAGCGCATGAAACCTCAAAAATAGCTCGCAGTTGCGCGTAAAATTACCCATCAACTTGCCGGGTTCTAATATATGCGCGGTATCCCGGTTTGTCGCGCCGATATGACTGAAAAATTGTCAATTTGACGTAAACGCCGTAATCATTCATTCAATTCATTACGTCATACCAAAGGCACTCTGAGACTAAATTGTCCGTACATTCATAAAAACGGCTATAGGTGCTTGCACGACAAAAAATCCCGATATGCTAACTTCAGTTGCAATTTACGTAGATCGCAGTATAGCGCGACCAGCAAATCCCATACCCCCCACCCCCCACCCCTAAAAAAGAGAGAAAAACTGCCGCCGCTGCAACTACCTTGTGATCTTTCGTCGCTATTTTCAGATTCAGTGGCTGCCAAGTTTACAGAAGACCCTTGACAGCGATTACTCGCGATTTTCACCCGACAAATGTGTGAGAGTATTAAGCGTAGAAAGGACCCGGTCTTCAGTCTTTCCACAAAATATTCTTGTTTGACGCTCATGTGGATGAGTTTTACGTCTTTCACAAATCATGTAATGACTTACCTGAAAAATCGTACATGCTGTAAACAGCGTCTGTAACGCAGCCAAAAAGCCCATAGGGTTACCGGGGGACGATAAAGATAGAACAGAGTGCAATGTGATCGGCTTCCTGTCAAATCAATGCAATACTCGCCGAAGCGGAAATAGAGATATATCATCAATAAAGCCGTTTTTGACCTTCTCCACTATTGACCTTTCCGGTGTTAGAGCTGTCTCCATAGTAACATTTCAACTCATGATGTGACAATAAAGATGAGAATATTCTTCACGGCGTTCCACAGAATCCTTTGTTAATTTCACTATATATTAATACACTACGTGTTAAAACGTTACCGTGCACTACGCATAATCCAGCCTATGTTACACGAACTCCATTGAAGATCATGCATGCTTCAATATGTACCAGAAAGATTTGTGTATAATGTGACACCCGTCATAACGGGGGATGGGTGGAGGGTCGACTTCTGTATTTCTTCCTGCATTTGATAATAGATGTAAGGAAGTAGTCCAGCGACTTTCCAACATTTTACATCGTGAATTACATTGCCAGATAGTGATCAGTCGCGAGTTTCTGATGTACGACATTACATTCGCTTCCACAGGGTCCATTTTGACCAATGTGTCTTTGTCTGTGTGGATTTATTTTGTAGTCTGTATAGCATTGAAGTTATCTTAGTCAACATCCAGTCGTACAGGAAGTTAAACATTGGAGATTTTCCCAAGTACGCACATTATATCCACAGCCTATCTATGTATAAATGATTTCAGCGTCATTAAACTCCTCACATTGGATTCCGTGACATAGCTCCTGTTGACCTTTCTTTGTATTGTCATCTATTTGTCGAGATTAAGAGCTGGGTTGCTTTTGTCTCATGTGGATCCATGGCACATAGCATACACAAAGATTAGACCGTAGCGTTCCTATAATCTGTTTCTTTTAACATGTCCATATTAAACTCTCCGCAAAATGATTCACGATCACTGGCCACATTGCTTTATATCCTTGACACGTAGCACCGTTCTACACATTCAGGTGATACTCATGATCATTATGTTGGACAGTCATATTATTTCAAGAAAATGCAGATAGAATATACTTTTTTTCTAATTAATAATGTTACACTCTAAGATTTACCTGAGATGAGGTCGTAAATATACCAAAAAGTGTTGGCATGGTGGACAACAGGACTGCGGTTTCAAGTTTGCAGCACCCTAATTTTTCAAAATAAACAACGCAGTTACACATACAGTTCTTACACCAGTCCCCGCGAGTTGTAGCTTCAGCAAAAGTATTTCACAGTCCTAACATCGAAAGCTAAAGCCATATAACCTTGAGATCATATGGCTACAAGAGATGAAATCAAAGTTCACTTATTCTGGCCATACTATTTCAAAATTTGAAAACAATTTAAATTATAGCAATATCAAAAATACCATATACTACGTAACTCGGTCAAAAAATTATTTCGTACAGTTATGACTTCACCCGAGGCATCAGTTCATGCGAGAGTATAGCTGTCTGTGAATGCTTTGTTCGTACTAGGCGACGGTTCTACACATTTTACATCTATAGGAAGATATAGCCCTTAATACTTTCTTTTGCATTACACTTGTGTACACATATATATCTATACATTTTTTCTAGATTGTATCAGTTAAACATATTGTGGTTTGTAAGATTTATCTGGGATACTAGATGTTCCCATTATCGTTTCGAAAACCATTCACTTCTTCCAGGTTTAACCATACCCTCTTCAGGACGTGGTTGACGCAGTGGCGTTAATCCATAATCATGTATACATTCATTCATTCTGAGTGCAAGGGATAAGACAGAACCAAAGCATGGATCATATTATATAGTGCATGTGGTGGGATGGGATATCAGTCTCGATTTAAACAGAGATATAGTAGTTGGATTTATAGGCCTCTCGGAAAATTTTTAATCAGACCTAGCATACACAAAGTAATCATTAAGGTGTTAAACGATAGTTTAAAGAAAAGAAATGGTGATAAAATTTAATTGCAGCATTTCATCTTTCAGAATCACGAGCAGGAGATATTTTTGGGTAAGGAGGTACTAGATTGTTGCAAGTAAAATATATAGCGCTGACAATACTTAGGTGTAAGGAATAAAAATATAAGTATTAATTTGATTTAAGACAGAATATTTAATTTCTTGAACAATGGTTCTACGTGTTCTAATGTCTTAGTGAGATTAGTAATCCTAACAGCTCTTTTTATAACACTTTAGAATTGACTTGAGATGACTAGCATATGTAGTTCCCCAAAACGTTTTGTAAGTAATTTGTGATATGTCAATGCCTAATATATAATGACGCTTGTTTGATTAAATATTCTTTAATATAATTCATGATTGATATCTCGAGACACAAAGACTGTGTGTTTTTGTCCAGAAAGTCAAAATTTCTGAAAGTTTTTGTGGACTCAGGGATTTTATCTACAAGTCCGCCAAGTATAGGCGTAAAGTAGGTGTTGCAATGGACCCTTATGTTAGTTTTGCCTGAAATGTCAGCTTTACCTTTGGTAAATCAGAACTATTCTTTTTTACAAAGAAGCTGGTTGCATTTCCCTTTTGTCTGTATTATCCTTGTGGAGTTTATCTAGATAATATGTTTCTTGGTTTTTATTAATATATCATTTACACTATTTCTATATTCCTAGTCACAGCTTAAAAAAAGGCCTAAATCAAGCATTGCCTTCACCTTCTCGACTTTGTTTTCAAGGCACTTTGTCTAGTCTAACTAGGTATTATTGAATTTATGTCAGAGAAAACCTTCTATTCAACACCGAGGCGTGGTTCCAGGTGCTCGAAGGGTCGATTCCCTCCTTAAGGTCCCACCGTAAGGTGCATGGGACGAAATCTCACCTTAACTCTTGAGTAAAAGAGACGTGGCGCGTCTGACAAGAATATGTGTGGAGAGTGTTTAAAGGCCTGACATTCGAAGGCGTTCAAGTGATATGAAATCCTCAAATGTTATCGTCCTAATCCTGGTTTCGCAGCAGAACATAGGTGTGGTATCCTGTTTGTACATCTTATAACCTATGGTGGCTAGTTAGGATACAAAAATTTTTGCACAGCCTAGCAAATGTGGAATATAACTTACATGGGGCAGTCATTCTCTAAATTGTAGTTTAGGGAAGTGGCGTATGCTGATGTGTCCATTAAATTATGTGGCAAACTCCAAGTCAACACTGTTAATATCGTGCAGTCAAATGTGTTGCACCGCGAACTGGGGGTGTCTAACAAGACTGCCTCTGAACGATCTCACCGTTCCATGAAAAACAGTATTTATGACAAAATCATGAAAGAGAAGAATGAATACGCTCACCTTAGACAAGTGGACAACGAAAAATGGGCACCTGTGTTTAAGAAATCTGCGCATATTTTAGCATTTTTAATATTATGAGTGTAAATCCTGGATAAGACTACTAAGATAACTGGCAGTCTCATTTCTTCCTAGTTTGAGAAGAGATAAAAAATACGATGACTGTAAACACGTATGAAATGTTAACCTTATATTTAAACTAGTAAACAAGCGTTGCCAGAGCCAGCAGGGAAGACCATAATTATCATCCTCCAAATATATGGAACCCTTGACTGACATGACTTAAAGAAACTTCCAAAGTTATCAGCATGAGGTAATAAAGCCCCACAAGAAGAGGCCATAATTGTCAGTGTATGGCAAAGAAAAGCTACTAAAGATGATGTGTCGCCATATTTAATACCCGGTAGACATTTACTTAAAATGCTTGTCCGAGGTAGAGACGTGTTTGGAAAAGAATAACTTATCGGCTTTGTGATTTAATGACGAGAACATATTATAATAAACATACGGTTTGAAATTTTCGTACACCTCTACTGCTGAAAGGGCGTTTCCGGTCGACAAATTCATGGCTCATTTTCATGAAGGACATTAAATGGTATGAAAGATCGATAAAAACGCATTGTCAGTAGTGTTCAAAAACACATACTCATTCCATTTTCCATTCTACCTTAAATGCCTTCTTAACACCACACATATAAGGAAAGCTTTCATTGATTTCATTGTTTGTTTATTACACATTAGAGTTTAGTGATCAGCATGATTTATAACGCCTATCGTTTTCTCCCTCTCCTGTGTTTTCTTACGAACCTCTGTAAGCCACACAAAATCGTTCCGGAGAGGACAATGCAATGTTCCGTTGTAACAACCTGCCGGTCGATTCTTGCTGCGAAATTCACTCCAAACAGAATTAAGAGAGAGTCCAACTCATAGAAGAAAGCTCAGATCAATAATGTGGATTATTGATTCAATTAATGACCATGGGTTGTCTAAACGTGTAAAACCATGTTAAACAAAACTGTAGGAGACAGTCATTATTTTTTGGGGCATTGTACAGCTTCAAGAGATGTAGATCTTAGAAAAACTTTAGCTTCTATAAATCTACCCGTCCGAATTTCTTACACCATGTAAATTTTCTTACATCTCCTGTGGGCCCTGTTGATTCTTGTTGTAATTAGTCTTACTTGAATTCACTTGAAGCATAAATATGTCTGATTTCTTCTCTTCGCACAAATCCGTCCAGATTTTTTCACTTTCATATTCCTTAGTTCTTTTGCTGTTTGTGATATTTGTAGTTTTGGGAGCTGGTTTTGCGGTTATTGACCCTGAACACCAGTTTGGTTGACGCACGGATGTGAGTTTTGATGCCAAGACTCATTCATTGTTTACTTGGTGTTACCATGAGGTGTTTTTAATAGTGTAAATGTGAAAGCAATTTTACAAAACGTCCACTTTTTAGGTCTTCTTGGCTCTTTTCATTTCACCATTCCGATAGGAAAAATAAGATACGTCCTTGACGCTACCCCAAGAGCTCACCCACCCCTTTTTTCTGCCCTAAACCTCATCCATTTGAGTCTAAAACAAATGGATAGCATATGCTGCTTTCTCAATACGTTGTGTACTGATACAAAACCTTCCGAATTTTCTTTAGTCTCTTCGAATTGATCGGAGATATACGTGAATAATCACATCTTACTCCCCATCAATTGAGCACTGCCATCTTATACTATGGTCTGCTTATCCCCGTAAACACTCTCACGATAGGATCCATGGAGGTCAAGAATCCACTGGCAAATGCGCATGGAGTAACATTCATCTCCTGTTGTTGGCCAGAAAAATATGACGACGATGCTTTAATACAGCATTTTCCTGTGACTTCTTTCCTGACAATGTTGGGAGGGGATGATTTTTATCAGCCTTTGATTCTTTGTTTTTGTCGGCTACTTCAGTGTTTGTGTAGCACAGTTGGTTGTACGAATTGTGCCGGACAAAGGTCTTGTGGATGTCAAGAGTGAACGCCTCCTCTGCCGGGAGACACAAGGCAAAAAAATCAAGCGATGATGCACAGATTCTTACTATCCCAAGTGTAGGTATCATGTAACAAGATTAAATTGTATACTAAAAACCAAATCGACAACTTGCTTTACGTTCATTGCAAAGTTAACCAATATTCCGAACAATGAAACCTTGTTCCTCGGTGCTCACAGCGGAATCACAGGATACCATGATGGTGCTTCTGTGAAAAGGTTGGGCGCTGAGTGCGGCTCTAGGGTATACGTGTAGATGAACGGGTGCAGAGGGTCGAGACATCTGTATTGTCATGCGGTCTATATGACTTAGATGTTGTTGAATTTTTACGAGGATAAAGCTTCCTTAAAATGGTTTGGGGTTGAGCGTGGCGGTATGGCATATGTGTGGACAAAAAGGTGCAAAGTGTGGAGATTTGTATTTGTATTTTGACGTCGTTTACCATGAGTTAAGTGACAAATTTATATAGAAATTTATACACCAAACCTTCGAGATCTTCGAACGAAGGCTCTTTAGGGGTAGCCATCTTGAAAAATAAGGACAATACATCAGGAATTAAGTC
The DNA here is from genome assembly GCA_016165875.1 of Acanthopleura granulata. NCBI lineage: Eukaryota > Metazoa > Mollusca > Polyplacophora > Chitonida > Chitonidae > Acanthopleura > Acanthopleura granulata. Next base: position 3,529,403 of record JABBOT010000031.1, read on the forward strand.
AAAATGAAAAACAGTTAACAAGTTCAAATTTTATACTGCTTGTTCGATTTGGCCAGGTTTTCCCATTTATAATGAAAATACTTTACTTCGATTTGAAAATAAGACCGAGCCCACGTTTTGGGGAAGGTGGCCATTCAAAACACACAAGACTACATTCCGCCATCCTCTACTTGAACCCGAAGCAAGGTGAAGTCGGTCACTATCGATAACCCGTATGGCAATTGGTGAAGGGTAGCTTAGGGTAGTCCCGAGGCTCTTGCACTCATCACGTTGACAGCACCGAAGCTACAACGGCTGGCGTTGCAAAATAGTTGAGTAAATCCAGAGTTTTTGAGCGCTGCTTTCTCGATAACGACAGTTCAGACCCACTAGAAAACCACAAACGCGGTGGTCTTACCTTCGTCTTTTACCCTCCAGCCCGTCTCAAAGTACAAAGCCCCATGTTACCACATCAAAATCCGGATCCTTATCGCGCCACATCACACAATACCCCAATATGAAGCGTTCCCAAACATCCTTAAAACGGGTTGATCTCTTTCAAGAATAGCGTATCGCATTTCCTCATAAACTGTTTGGCAAGTGCAAATGTCCACTAGATAGAGGAGGGAGCCAGTAACACCGTTAGTTGTTGTACTTTTATGAAGGAGGTAGTCAATCCAAAGACCGCGGCGTAGCCAGTTTATTTTGCAAATTGGCACACGTCATCATAATTTATTTTATTTATTTATTTGATTGCAGTTTTACACCGTATACTGAGGAATGTTTCACATATACGACGACGGCTAGCATTATTGTCGGAAGAAAGCAGGCAGTGCCTGGCGGGAAACCCACGGCCATACAGTTTGTTGGAAGACTTTCCTACATACTGCCGGAGAGGAAGATGGGCATGTACTCACTATCGCACTGGTGAGACGCTCCTGGGCCACGCTAATGCAGTAACACGGTTTTCACCAACAACCAACCTTACTACCGGAGCAATCGTGAGTGCTGATACGGGCAGACAGACTGTCAACGATGAAGTTTGGCCATTTTTTATTTTGCACTTTAATTTTGCATTTTGGTATTTTATCTCAAAGATGAAGTCCAAATTCCAATTGTATACACCTTGGAACACCAGATTTTGCTTAGAACTGCCAAGATAAAACACTAATTTACGTTTTCATGGACGAATATAAGTTTTAACATTTTACACAACTTGGAAGATACCCACTCAAGGGAGACAACCACGCACTACGACGTAACTGTGTTCACCCGATACACGTATTACTTTTCCGCATTGATGAGGGTTGTGCTACAGCATATATGTGCTATGTTTTATAAATACACCACTCTTTTTTTCGAATGGGGGTTGCCCCAACCGACTTCCGTATGAGGTTCAGTGCTGGTGATATAAAACGTTGCCCCTTCCATGGAAATCAAAATTAAATAAGAGTGCAGCAGACGAATTGATCTATGCAGTTGTTTTAATAAACAAATATGTCTTATTTCTTTGTGCTTTGCATGTTTTTTAATATCATTTTCTCTCTTTGAAGAGCATAACGCATCGAGTATCTGGCTCGTCGTCTCCAGTCACTCACACTTGGTCAATATGGGGCCGGCCTCGAAACCCAGGGCAGTGGAGAGTTGGGCTTGTTAACTCGGCTTCCAATGCACAAAAAATGGGTTGGAAGGAGTGGTATGAGGTAAGGTCTGCTCCTGCCCGCTATCAACATGTAACGCTGGTCCGAATAAGGACACCAGACTTCCTAATGATGCACCTTAGGTCTAATGAGTGACATGTTGTGCGCGTTGATAGACAGGATAATAGAGAACTGACAGGTTACTATGTTTTTCAGCGTGAATCAGCCCAAATTGCGAAGAGCCAACATTACAAAGATAGCTGGCGTCAGGCGAGCTTACAACACGGGGCCTAGCTCAGGACCTGAGTAAAGTACTCTAGGTACGCCGATAATCGCTAATTAAATATATTATCAAATCACTCAGTGTGGCAGTGATGTAAAGAGTACTTATAAGTCAAGAGTGACGCAAATGTTGTGAGCCGTTTGATCATGTAGGTCTATAAATACACAGTTTACATATACACAGTTTACATATACACAGTATACACAGTTTACATATACACAGTTTACATATACACAGTATACACAGTTTACATATACACAGTTTACATGATGATGTACAAGAAGGGCAGTTGTACTTCGCTGTTTACTTTGCTTAGATTTTTTGAACGTTTCCATGCTGATAGTTGAGAAATGTTGAGCAAAGGGAAACAAATGGTGGGTATAATTTTACAGCTTTAAGTTAGAAAATTGTCATGAGCTTATTGGTGTAAAAATTGGTGGATTAGATCGAGTGACAGACTAAAATCATAATTTTTGTGGGATCTGTCTATCTAGATTTAATTTCAGTTATGCGTTGTCTTACATAAAAAGTCAGAATAAAACCCTGACTGAGTCAGACTGATGGGCTGCCGCTATTTTTTCACATATTTTTATTTTTGCCCAACTCTTCCCTGTGGGTAGCCAGTTGTATATTTTCGGTCACACAGTTGAGATGGCAGCTCCACATCATAAGAATTATCCCAACTTTAGACACAACACTCATTTAGGATTCTCATACCAATAGCGCAAGAAACCTAAAAATAGTTCAGAATACTTTAGATATGTCGTTGAAAACAGGTATGTAAATGTAAATTGGTGTTCTCTCACTTTAGGTTTATAGACTCCTGGTGATATTTTAAGCACATGGCTGTAATTGATTTTAGATTTTGTAATTGTTTTATAGAACACTAAAAAATATTTTCAGCTTAAGTCAAACATCCTTCATCAAGTACCGATATGTCAGTCAAAGGTGAGCCATAGCCTATTTGAAATCTTCTCTTTTTTATTAACTATGCTGCTGAGTGTGACATTGAATTTGGATTTCTGGTATGGAGCAGACTTTAGCTCTACAAGCATATGTTATGTACATCCAAATTTGACCGTAAGTTCCAGAATGGATTCATCCGTTGATCTAGGTTGACCTAAGTTGACGTTCAGAACGGCTAAAAGTTTAAAGAGAGGTGGAATTTTATTGTTCTGAAATAGGTCTAAAAGCATCAAAAATTTGCCCCCCCCCCGGCCACTTTTGAAAATCCTATAGTGACACTCATGTTCATAACTTAATATAATATAATACCGAGAGATTTAACGAATGAAGGCATCTCCACGTATGTTTAAGAAAGATTGGAGATTCGTGGAGATTCATTAACTCTTCGGACACCTAAACACCTGTACTATGAATTTAAAAAAGTATATAATAGAATATGATGAATTCTTGTATCTTCATTTGCCTAAAGGGACCATACCAGAGCTTTTTGCCTAAGCATGGGTAACAGCAAATGGAGTGGAAGTTTTGCTATTTTACAATAGGCCAAGATGTTACATGTAGCCTCCCCAAATTATAACCTTTTCTGGGCATGCAAAGTTACCAAAAGTTATGATTCAGGTTGCATTATCAGTGTTTTTCAACTTTAACCAATGTTAGAACCATAAATTGTTCACACAAGAGTCGTATACTTTCTGGCAAGTAATATTTTGGGCATTGGTTGAATAATATAGAAAAAAAAGCTTTGATTTGTCGCTAAGTGCTTTTTTGATCAAAATCTTTGGTATAGCCTCATTTAAAGGGCATGGGCCTAAAATAAGGTAGTTTTGTGTTATTACAGATTTACCAGAGTTTTTGATATTTTATAATGATGTATGAGATAAAAGCTTTCTGTTAATACCAGCCCCAACAATGGACATTATATGCTTATTTAGCAGAAACGAGAACGCGAATAGATGGTTTGCAATTGACGTCATCAGCCTAACGTAAAAATTGTCGGCCATTCTGGGAGCTGCGAACACTGGCTGGTATAGGACCTTGGTGCCAATATGGCCGCCACACTATTGTAACGTTAGGCTGATATTGCCATTTGCAAACCATATACATGTATATTTAAATTTAGTGGAGTGGCCACACTTTAAAGGCCTCATATAAACCGCGTGCTCATCGTTCCCACCCAATTCATTTAGGTTATAAATGAACTTCAAAACTTAGTTTAACCAAAGCAATTGGACAGTATTGAATAAAACCCTAATTTTGGGAGACCATGACCCTATACATTATTCTTGAGAAGTACATTATAATATAAATCAGAATGTCAATGGGGAATAGTTTGACTTTTGTTTATATTTAATTGTGTTGTAGGTACTGACAGACAATATGTCTTTGGCTTTATAGAGAAGAAAATGGTCGCCAGAAGATTATAGTCTTTAAATTGTAGAAGTTAAAAGCATACGGACCAAGGGGATACCCGAGATTATGTTCATTTGCTTCCAGGGATATTGTGGCCGGGGAGCAAACATCGACTGACTATGGGGATAGCGGAGCACTCAGGAGGAAGAAGGTATATAAAAGATAATTATAGCGACTGGTTGGTTTTATTGATGGCGGGTTTATGTTTTTGACTCCATAAAATAGTGTCTACAACGGACAAAAAATCATTTCAAAATCCAAAGATACAATGATAAAGTTGTTGTTAATATCAAGAAATTTGACTTTGTTGGCAAACAGTGAATTATTTTCCTTTGTGGGAACTGGCCTTTGCCAAGTGGCAAAGTTGCACGTCTTCAGTTGCTTGAACTTAGGAGATTCAGTTCAAAGCCAATTTGGTCAGATAGTTTTAAAGATTCCTTCGCTGTCACTATTAATGAGGCCATGGTAGTAAGCGAATGATGGCACTACTGACTGTCGATGGAAGTCACTGCCTTTCACCTCTTTGATTGGTGTGGTATACTCTTCATCCTGGCCCTTGGCTTTGGCAAAAAGTGTACTTTGTATGTGGAGGTGTTGTCAGTAATTCACCAAAGGTTGGTAGATTACTGCGCATACTTCACTTTCCTCCACCCATGAAGCTGGCAAGCCATAACATAACTGAAATAATCTTGCGACGGGGATAAACCCAATCAAATAAATAAATAACTTTCTCGGTGAAACATCTTCTATAACAAGATACAAGTATCGTTTTGATGCTGTCGCTTTCCATGATCATGCGGACATCAATACCAAGCATACAAATTATGAAGACAAATAGTAAATGATATTTTGGATTGTGTTCATTTGCAAGTTGGAAGTATCTTTTAGAATTGAATATTAAATTAATAAACAGGATCAAAAAATTCAATATGTGTGTTGGGTAAGAGAACAGAGTTATATTATATGTTTTATGCCTATTGTGACACCTTTTTTTGTTCAGTTCATGTTTTTTTTACTGAGGCTGATATCTGTTATACATTACAAAAACAAGGAATGCTTTTATGTATACATGGGAAATTTTATTAAGAACGATGTACATTGATCTATATGCATTGAGTTTTGTTCTCCCAACGTAATATTTTGTAGATGAGTTTATATATCATAAAACAAAGCTCAGAACAAGCATCAAAATAATTTTAATATTATATGTACGTACATGAAATTAAAGTATTTTTCATATTTTGTTGTTTTTTGTTTTTGTTTTTTTCTCACAGACTGGTTTTGTTTTCAGCTGAACGCTAGTTCGTGTTTTGTGACTGTTTAAAAAAAGTGAAAATGGTTGAAAAATTGTCGAACATCGCTGTCACATGACTGAAAAATTGCAACGCAATCAATGAATCCATTAATTATCATGCAACACAATCATTTCATCCTTTATATAATGCCTTTCTGTCCCAAATGTTCCTTCCACACAGATGAGTCTAGTAAAGATGATAACCCATTTGGTTTCTTTGATGATGAAGGTAACTGTTTTCACTGTTAGTATTGTTCTGGCGATTTTAGATAAGGGGAACAATCCATCATTACCAGACCCTTAATAATATGCTTGCATGCTGATGGAATTCGATTGCAAACTCTGAATAGGACCAAAACATACTACCTGTAATAAGCTTAACTGCAGTAAACCTCTCGGTTCAGAGTATTGTGTGCTAGTTAAAAAAAGAAGTTAATTTTATCTTGTTGATGTGCCTTCATTGACACGGACTCTGGTATCTGTACAGCTTGGCAACATTGTTGAGCTTTTGTAGAATGTATAAAATGATATCTTGCTTAATTTAATTATTTTTCTTTAAGACACATCTTCTAAAGATCAGTCTCCTCCGAGAATCACAGGTAAGCCTAAATATATACCCACGTTAAACGTCGTTGGTCAGCTCTCTACAATTGGGAGTAAATAGACATTGAACTCTTGGAAAAACAGATACCTCTATTCTATTGAATAAGCAGAACAATAGGCTTCCTGTTGAGTTACGCAAAAGACAGTACATCAGAAGCAGCGTAAAAATAAAATGTTATTACTCGTTATTAATAGTTATGGCCTTGGGTTAGAATATATATATATTATATATAATATTAGTGAAATGAACAACCTGATCTTCATCAATCTTTGTACTTGAAATGCTAAAGCTAATTGTGAGTCATCTTACAAAGTTACATATTATTCTGATGTCACGAAAAAACATTATACAGAGAGAGTATGTCTTGTCATGCAATATCTTGATTTGTTAGCGCGAGAAAGGCGATATTAAACGAGTGCAGAGCACAAGACACTTTCGCCTTACAGTAAGTATTGCACATGCCTTTTAAGCCAATTAGTGGAATAACTATGATTATGGATTGTTGTCATGTATTGTATATTCATGAATAGCACTTTGAAGTGTTTAGTTATTCTACATGTATCATTTCTATTTTGCGGTGGACGTTTCCACCCACTCAAATAATTACAGAATACATGTACATATTACAGCTTGAGTCCCATATTTTGTTGTAGGTTGAGTGAGCTATCCTTCACTGGGCTTCTTAGGAAGTTTGAGGTGAGTGGTCAATTATTTATGGTGAAGCGCCTAAAATCCACCTTTTTTGTTTGTCATATAACATAAAACCGGCCACTTATAATGCTGGTTTCCTACCATCACTGCAATGACATACATGTACATATAACATGCAAATGGTCACCTTAGTGCTGCTTTCCCACCAACACTGTAGTGATATACTTATTCATATAATATACAACTGGTCACCATAATGCTGCTTTCCCACCAACACGATATTGATATACATATATTATACAACTGGTCGCCATAATGCTGGTTTCCTACCATCATTGTATGGACACACATGTACATATAACATAGAACTGGTCGCGATAATGCTGTTTTCCTACCAACACTGTATTGATATATATATATATATATATATATATATATATATATATATATATATATATATATATACGTATATATACACAACACAACTGGTCACCATAATGCTGGTTTGCCACCATCACGATATTGACATATACATACTACACAACCGGTGACCACAATGCTGGCTTCCTTCCATCATTGTATTAACATACATGTACTGGTCACCATAATGCTGGTTTCCTACCATCACTGTATTGATATACATATAACACACAATTGGTAACCATAATTCTGGATCTCCAGTTGGCTGATAGGTCAAATGGTTGAGAGTGCTTTACTAAGTGAATTACATATTTCATTTATGTATGTCTTTTATATATTGCTTGATCTATTTCAGTTTACTTAGACTATTTTACAGATGGATTCATTATATTTTATCGGGACAAGCATGGAAGTTGACATGGGGTTGTATATGTTTATTTCAGAGAAAAGCGGAACACAAAGGGGTAAATATGCTAAGTTAGAAAACTTTGTTATGCATGTATGTTGTATTTAACTTTGCAATTTGTTACATGTTATGTTATGTTCAGTAGACATTTTGATTTTCACATTAGCAAACAAGGTGACCACAGATTTCCACGATATGAAAAAATAGCATGCTCTTTTTCATCATAAACGTGAAAATTCTTAAATCTTTGGTCTCATCAAACTGTATGACTGTATCACTTAAACGCATATGCGGTCTAATTTAAAACAATTTAATCTCATTACACGTGGCAAAATTATTTAGAACTCATTGCACAAAAAGCTTTCATTTCACACACTTCAAAAACAAATTACAAGTGTACTTGGTAAAAACATTAGTGTTTTCAAATGCAAAAATCTTACTAAATTACTAAGTATTCAAAGTGTAAATTAATATTCTATACATGAAATAAACAATATCACACAAGAAGTCCGCAAAATTAATACAGTAAAACGTAACTATTGTCTGAAATATGTCAATAATGTCAACAATGTTAACAAGCCTGACTTAAATTGTCAGGAATAGCTTTATATATTGATGACCCCGATTTAGTCTTCAATGTCATTAAATAGTTATTACTAATGTAATGTACATTATACAAAATGTAGACTGTACATTTGTGAAATACTTGTCTTTGGGGTAATATGAAATGGTGGAAGGCGTCACTTAAACAACTCTTTTGTTTTCCTTGAGGAGGGTGGTCAGCTGTTAAATGGATGGCATGCGCCGAACAAAGAACAGCAAACGGTAAAATTAGAATCATGCTGGTGAGATCTGAGCATATGCCTGACAAACAGATAATTGTCACAAGCTGAATGTGCACACAGTGGACAAAAATATCCGCTGCAAGTCACATCCAATCTATCGATTCAGTGCAGGGTCTGCAGGTTACCCCCTTGCCACATCACAGGCAGCGAATGACTTCACTACAATGGATGAAGGGTTCGTATAGGCTTTAAGAAGTGAGGTCAAAACTAAAATGTACTTGAGGGAAGGTCTGCCAGCAACCTGCGGATGGCCGTTGGTTTCCCCCGGGCTCTGCTCGGTTTCCTCTCACCATAATGCTAGCCTCCGTCGTATAAGTGAAATATTCTTGACTACGCCCTGAAACTTCAATCCAATAAATAAACAGTACTCAAATTATTTGTTTAATTGTTTTCCCAATTTAAGTTTCATATGTAAACATTCTGAGTCTGTAATTTGGTTTACGTACCACAAGCCAGCATAAATTTAATCCGAGATGACATTGGTACGGTGTGTCGTTGAAATTCCACACCACAGATTTGTCCTATTCCATATTTGCAGAACACATAGGTGAACTTCTTTGGTAAGGAATTATCTCCTTGAAATTATTACCGTTTACTTTGTCATTTTCTTAATACAGAAATTGCAATGATTCATAAGTTCATAACCTCACAGGAAATTTCACAGGTGCATTAGTCACAGTTAATCACTGTGATAGCTACAATTCCATCACATTGCGACATGCAAGTACGAACAGCATTGGGTTTCGAACGGATATCAGCCGTAAATCTTTGAGGTAAATCTTTGCAAAGGGAAGTAACCTATGTCTTCTGCTAATACAGGACACCTTACTGGCAATTCAGTAAGCTTCAGTCCGCTGAAAGACTGTTCTTTACAACTTTGTTATTAACTGCTGGACTGTTGCTAATAAAAACATTTTTGTACCGTTTCATCATTGACATTGTGTCTATATGTTTTTAATTGCTCTAGCCTTTTAAAAAAGACAAGAGAGAAAAAATTCTAAGCACACTGTAACATATACCTCTGCATTTTTCACTGCCCAAATGCTCAATCTAGAACACATCTTCTTATGCGATGTGTTATTCTCTTTCTGTTGACAGTCAATAAGATCGCGGTATCATGTCGTGAGAAATGGCCGCAGCGCATATCCACTGTTCCCAAGGCTATCAGCTGGAGCCTGGTGTGTTTCGTCAAAATAAGCGCACAACTCAGGCAAACGAATAAACATGGCTATCGTGAAGAGCATAAGCCCTGTGTTAAACAGAAGCTGTACTTCTTAAAATCAATACACAGGAACATAAGTTGTGCTTCTTGCTCAAGTGGGCTCTCACACTTGCGCTCCCTGCGAATTCTAGTCCAGCTGATGCTGGCTTCCTCTCCGGTCGTAACCAGGAAAGTCTTCCCGCAAATTGTGTATGGTCTCCTGCGACTATATTGCTGGCTCCCGTCGTATAAATGAAATATACTTGAGTGCAGCGTAAAACACCAATGAAATAAATAAATTAGAACTGATTCAACGCTAATAAAGCCGTGACGTAACAGACTGGGCTAAACCCTCAATTTAAATAAATTCGATAAAACACGTCAACATTATGCCACAAACCTTACTTACCTGTCACGTCTTTCGAAACCTTTCCTGAAAACACCACGAAGAACAGCTGTTGATTTTTATTTCAGCAACGTCCGTGGGGTGGTACATCTCATACTTGATTTTGCTTGTAATCGAATGAACGGCACTAACTTTTTCCCGGAGATACAACCGCTGTGTTTTTTTACAAATATGGCGCAACTGACAGTGACTGAAATAATAATATCGCCGTTTTGCTACGATGTTTTTTGTGTGAATGACGTGCTCTAAACATGTATACAGAATATCTTGCCTCTTACATATATCTGCAGCTTGGGGGTCATCTTTGCCTTTCGATTATTGTTTGGCAAGTAAATGTGCTCTGTCTTACCGTACTCGTTTAGCTCCATTTTCAAAGCTTTACACTGATTATAATTGTCTGAACAATGATTGGGGTTTACAGATGTTACACATGGTCAGTTTGCTACATGCCGTAATATTCACATTTGTGCTTTTAACGAGTCATAAACCACGATCGTACTACTACCGTCCCAGATAACGTATTGTGTGAATTCCTACATCCTCGATAATTCCTCTGCCTTTAGATAATCTATAGTACTTTCTTCGAGAGTTTCGCGATATGTGTTAAAATGAATTGTTCTTGGGTATAAAACACTCGGTGGGCAACCGAGATTAACCCTTATCAGCCGCCCAGACTACCTGCACAGAGTTATTAGTTATTAGCCACACAACACACCAACGGGCCTCCATGGCTCAGTCGGTTAGGGCGCCAGCGCAGCGCAATGACCGAATCCTCCCACCAATGCTTGTGGTTGTGAGTTCAAGCTCAGCTCATGCTGGCTTCCTCTCGTGCGAAGGTCTGCCAGCAACCTGCGGATGGGCGTGGGTTTCCGCCGGGATCTGCGCGGTTTCCTCCCACCGTAATACTGGCCTCCGTCGTATAAGTGAAATATTCTTGAATACGGCCTAAAACTTCAATCAAAATAAATAAATAAATAAATCACAACACACCAAAGCTTACTAAAGTCCAACAACAAGACCCACAACACGTAAAGATTAAGAAGACATATTGAATCCCGTATCACAATCATCGTTAGTAACGAAAGTGCTGTTTGTTTATTTCAACAGTTTACACCAGGGCTGCATCACTTCCACCCATGCTTTCCGGCTGATGTAACATGTTATATTCACTCTTGGATAACACTAGCGCACTAAAATACAAGTGATGGGTCGCCGTGACTGAGGGAGATAGTACGCCAGTGCAGCGTAATGAACCTGAAGCCTCTCACCAACGCGATTTCTGTGAGCTCAAGACGAGCTCACGCTGGCTTCCCACTGGTCATACGTGAGAAGGTCCACCAGCCGTAAAAATACGGCGTAAGACAAACGACTTGGTGAAGAGAAATTATATCACTGGAACAGTTCGTCTTGATAGGGAAAAGTGAAGTTTGCAAATTAAGAAAACATTTTACACCAAAGGTGTATACGGTTTGTTGTTGTCCACTCCTAAAACACGCTCATACTGGCCATAATTAACAGCAAAGCGCCCGAGTGAATAAGTTAAAAACGTGAACATGTTCGAAACTTCGGGAGCTGTGGGTAATGTTTACTGCACGGTAGAGCAAACCAGTCCTGAATATATTCAGTTTTCAGTGTAAGACAGTAAGAGTTCGAGAGTTATTGTTGCATCCCTTGCTATTTGTCTCTAAAAGTGGGGTTTGTTAGTGTGCTCACTTTTTGACACGTGAACTCAAGCAAACTTCTATAAATTATATACGATGTGCACAAAAAGCAGTATATGCCGCGTCAATTTATATGGATAGAACGGGTTACCCGCCCATTAAGTACACGGCATGTGACACCATGGACCTCACTCTGTGGTCCAGGGCATTACAGAGATGGTCAGTGAGTGTCGAGACAGGAGAATGTGAAGCGGAGGAAAGGACCATTCCCCTCGCTGTGCATGCCACCTGAGTGTGTCATTAAAAGTGTAATCGTGCGGCCACACCCATCAGAGTGAGTAGGACAGAAGGCAGGGCATTCGTGCCGGATTACATCCCAGCTGTGAGTGTGTCTGAAAATGTGGCGTCTTGGCTTCACTAGTTCCAACTCTCAAATGGGCTAAATTTCTGAATAAGTTCAGGACAGGAATTCAGGGGTTGTCATCCTCGCTAAATTCACGCAACCCTGATGTGAGGCAGCTCTTAAAGGTTGGTGAGCGCCACCGAATACGACAGTCAAGTCAAGTCAACTATTACTAGTCCCCGGATATGAGAACGGTAGTTAAATTACTGGGCTCAATCATAGATAACAAATCCAGGAGAGTATTGTGGAGCCGTGCGGATTCTGCTGTAATGCATCTCGTACAGGATACAATCGCCGTCACTCTGTCCGGGTCGACATCCAAATGCCATGCACCCGCAAGTTTCCACACAGAGATTTGTACATTCCACACAGCTAAGTTTAGGAAATGATCCTAGGCTTTCCAATGGGTAAGTCTCGTCACGTGACACAATCTCCCAGAGGCGTGAGTATGCAAGACCAAAGAGAAAACAGCAAAGCACAAAGGTGAATACGAGCACTAGTTAATATACAGGTATACCTACTAATACAGGCACTTTAGTGTTCGGAAAGGACACTGATAAGGTGTGATGGTTTGAAAGTATATAAATGCTTGGGATTAGGGTTACGATGCTAAACTTGGACTAAACCTTTACTGCTGCGAATTTAACCGACTGACCTGATAAGCTAAACCTTATTACCATTCAGCTTACTATAGCTATTCAGAACAGAATTAATAAAGGAAAGATTTGGGGTCGGCGCCACATCGGCAATATCTCAGCCATACCGCGGCAAAAATATCTTTAAACCAGGAAGTCGTAAATGGTTTTGGATGTAATGAGCTCTTAATAACAAACAAATTTAACGAACATTAAAAAAAACAGATATAAGAACTAAACATCGGTTAAAAACCTCGGCCAAACATAAGAAAAGTCTACATAGTCATACTGGATATGATTGAAGTAGTGGGCGTCTCATGGGGAGCAGTGCTACTATCCAGGATACACAGCACTGCTATCGGAGCCACGCAGGTTAGCCTAAATCTCAAAGCTTTGCTGAACTTTGTCTGATTTCTTGTTCATACAGAGTTTAAAAAGAAATTTAGGCTTTGAAGGAAGCCAGCTAGGAGATTCTGGACAGGGTACGGCTGTTGTCTCCTCTAACTTGTTGTTAGCTTCTACAATATCGTCCCGAATTTGAGAAGTAAACGATTTTGCTGGGACTTTCATTATCTTTATCTACATACAATGGATTAAAAGCTCAGTCGAATGCTAGTTTTGTTCGATGAGCTTCAAGCTTTGTAGCATACTGAAGGCTGAATAATGTACATTTACCATCAAATACCACGCCAAATATATTTTCTCCAACAATGTTTACTTGGAGAAACCATTGTCAAGTCCCAACTTCTAGATTTTGTTGAGATAAAGCAGCAGTTGACATTCCAAGCGATTCATATTTTTCATATATTTTTTCACATATAAAGAAAAATCTGCACCAAATATTATTATTTTTGCTAAGCTATTAGCTCTATGCTGCAGAGTTGACCATAAAATATTGCACTGGGATACACCAGTGCAATTCTTTATCGATATAGATACACATTTGGTGTACTGTTATCTTTTCTTCTAAATCTGAGCAGATGTGGTCTTCATAATATTGTCATGGATTAAATAGAGTATACCTCTTTCGCAGACAAAGTTGTGTGTCTTTTCGCATCTGATATCGAAAGCCATATAGTCCGAGAGATAAACGTTGTCTTCCCACCATTTCCTGTTGTGCATGACCACACAGTGTCCATAGCCAAAATCGTTGGTTGGTTCTCCTTCCACCCAGAAAATGTAGCTGCTGGCGTTCGTTCCGTCGTACCACACAAATTCGCTTTCTGGTAAATCAATAAACATTTATGAGGACCAACGTTAGCAGTTACGGAGCAACCACTCTACAGATCACTATCCCTAACTCCAGATGTCGTAGGCCGACACACCCGTCCCACATGTACCATGTTTCATGCCCTTTATGAACACACTCTAAGTTTCAAACTATCGTCACTGCACTAATTTTACTCTCCATGCCATAGGGTTTTTTTTTAATAATTTAAATTCCACAAATAATGCACGTCCAAGGTGATACTTAACCTAGCGGGAAAAGATTTCAGCATTAAATCCAAGGATTTCAAGAACACATGCCCATAAACATTGTGAATTACGTTCGTGTTCTGTGCTGATTGTAAGCAAGTATTACCAATCCGCATATCCGTTGCCCCGATGTAGAAACCAAACGGGTTGAAATGACTCTCGTTGGCCATCAACTGTCGAATGAGGCCCAGTTCTACATCGGAGTCGATCTTTACCAAATGTGCACCAGCTGACTGGCACCAACAGGAGGCCTCAAGCCGTGTGCTGGGAACGTTGTGAATATAATAGCAGCTCCCTGTTTCCTGGTAACACGACCACCTGGGATCGACACACACAGCTGTGGAGGACATCTGTGGATGGATCATTACAACTTTAGGCGACATACAGGGCTTTCAGCCAAACATAATTTAAAAATTACATAATTTACATTATATGAAACAAAACATGTAATTAATAGAAGTAGCACTGTACACAACATGGATGACAGCAATGCCAATTTAAACATATATCATTAAGATAAAATACCTTATTTACAATACCAAATTTATTGCACAATTAAAGGAACAACGCCCTGAATAATGCACATTTCCTCCCATAAACTGTGATATCCGCACAGTCAATAACAAGAAAATGTAGAGCCAAACAAAACCAATTAAAAATGTCTAACTGAATCAATTCCATGATGTGCTGGAGAAATAAAACGCTGTTCCGCCTGGGGGGCGAATTCATTTTTTATCTGTGGACTGATGAGACTCTTGTATGGAGTTATAGCAATCCTTATGGAAAATGAGTGGGTAAGGACAAGGGACGGTGCGATGGTTTTTTGATCCATGGCCGAAGTTGCTAGTGACGGAGAGAAGGCAACGGACTCTCAATCATCGGAAAACCGCTAGTAGCAGAGAGTGTGGCTTACGACGCGTGACTCATTGCCTTATGGGAAAGGGATGCAACTCCGCAACATATAAGTGCAGCACCCGACTACATAATAAGTGAGGGCTCCTTCTTTACATATAGTGCGGAGCAGATCCGTAGAACATAATAATGGTGTGTACGCTATATGTAATGAGGCTTTGTGTGGAATGTTCAGGAAGAAATGTCAGGGCAATCCCCTGTAGAGTGCGTGTTGAGAGTGTTCTGGAGGAAGAAAATAAAAAATTAAAGATTGAGGGAACCCCGTGTCGGGGTCGTGGTGTGAAAGTTCTGAAAGAAATGCGAAGAATCCCGTGTTGGGGGCGTGGTGGAAAATAACTGTGAATGTAAAGTAACGGTATAAGCATGATCCGTGATGAGAATAAAAACTCTAATTTGAATTTATGGGTAGGGAAACGTTCTGAAAAGAGCCGATAAAGTACATAAGCGTTTATGTGTATGGGTAATTCATATATTTGCCGCTAAGCCAAGAATACACGCCTTGAAATAGTTGGAATGAGGCTTGTGATACATATGTAGCTTTAGGTACAAGACGAGTATGGGATTCCTATGTGATGTGTATTGGGGTGCACTTGAGCACTGTCGAAGGCTAAATCGGTACAAGAATGAAGACCACCAATCGGGGAGACCTTCGTTCGCTTGTCAAAACTGTGATCGGCAGTTCAG
Organism: Acanthopleura granulata; assembly: GCA_016165875.1. Lineage (NCBI taxonomy): Eukaryota > Metazoa > Mollusca > Polyplacophora > Chitonida > Chitonidae > Acanthopleura > Acanthopleura granulata. The sequence continues at coordinate 3,545,279 of JABBOT010000031.1, forward strand.
GAAACATGAACAGATGTTAGACATCAAACATCACCGTCGAACGCAGCACGGAAACCGTGACATGGGAGAGCAGACAGCTGTAAGTTTGTTTTTTTATGTTTTTCATTTTTGTTTTAATGCGAACACGGCAGAACATTAGAATATTATAGCATCATCACTGTATACAACCACAGCATGCTGTGTAGGTTAGGTAGAGGTATGGTGTTATGTCGTACATGATAAGTAAGGGAGTGTTCTTTGTATATATGTAATAGTACATAATAAGTAAAAGGGCTGGATTGAGTGGGGCGGAGCGTAAAACATTCTCGAGTATGTGTGTGAGTTGAGGGGGCGGGGTTGACCTTGGTCTGGTCATGCGACGTCATGGTCTGCGACGTCAGGTGTAGGGGAAAACCAGCCTTTTCTGCTGACTGTCAGCCTATATGCATACTCACATACATTCACACTCACAGATTTGGCTGTTTACAATGTACAATCACAGAAGAAAAAATGTTTTTTTTTCTCCCAAGCTGGTATCAATGAACATTTATGAAAGAGTGACTCGGTGTCTGTCATGTTTGCTACAAATGCATACATTTCTGTTGCTGTTATGAATGAAAGCCGCCAATGACAAGGCGTGGGGGTGCGCGCGTGTAAAATGTTGTAACACCAGGCCTGCCATGTATGTCAGTCGGGTGAAGGGAGCACATGATAGGTATGTATATAAGTATATATGGATATGTATATATAGCTATATATCTGCATATGTGTATGTATAGGAATCTGTGTCTACATATGTAGATCAAAAGACATGTACGTATGTTTATATGTCTAGGGGGAAACGTGTCATTGCAAACACACACCATACATGAAAACGCTAGTGCTCATATTAGAAAGATTCTTTCGTCAGCGTTTGGGAGACCCTTAAAAAGGGTCGGTAGGTAGCTCGAGTGGGCGTTTGTTTTGGAGGTCGATTGAATCACCAGGCATTGGTCACACCATTGTAGATATCCCCTGGCGATTCATAGCCACAAGAACAGGTCCTGTTGAACTGACTTGAGCTTGCACTCGGCTCCGGCGGCAAATTTCCCACAACAGGGCTTCATGTAAAATACTCGTGGAAGTCGTCTGGGTTGTTTTTTAGTTGCCTTGTTTCGCCGGCGCTAGGTTAAGTGGTCTAGCAGCTTCACCTGTAGTCGGTATGACCTTCGGCTAGGGACTAAGGCATGGTATTTCCTCGACCGACCGCTTTTCGTCTTGTTATCTTTCTTGGGAGGCGTGACGACTGTTCTCGCCCGTGGTATGGGTGAAGGTATAAATATCTTATACCCGCTGTAAATAAGTGGGCAATTATTTTCTAATAATACAAATAATATATTTGCTCTGATGTACTGACTCGGTCCAACATGTTTGTCTGCTATAAACTTCAAACTTTGTATACATGCAAGCCACGTTATCGGATTTTAAGGAATACCCCCGTGGCGTTCCCGGGAGTGAAAAGAATAGAGCCCTAGTTCTATAGGCAAGCTTGTCGTACACAGGGACTAACCTAGGACTCTCCCGGGTGGTTTCGGTGAATAGAATAGTTCCACAGCCTTCCCGGGTTTGTCGTACAAGGCGACCAAAACTGACAAACTGTTTGCCGTGGGTTGCGACCCGTGATGGGGGAGGTGGGATCCTGGGGGCTGAGTGCGGGTTGATCTTGCGAGATCCTCAGGCCCAACACTCCACTTCGGCCCTTACTTCTCCAAAGACGGGCGGTCGGATGGCCCGCTCCGATCAATCGGCTGGTCAAGCTAATCCAGATATCCGGATATCAACCTTCATATATCTCGATATGGTATAAATTGACTACTTTCAGTGTTGGAAGTTTTTTAGTGAGATGTTCGGATGTCTGGGCGGTGGCTGTAGGTTCAATCGAGTAGGCCGTTTCTAATTTATTAGATTCGACCTGCTCGACTATGAGCGAAAAATCCATCTTATCGAGGATTGCGTGGAACTCTCGCCTCTCCTGCTGGTTACTCGCAGGAGGGGTTTCGTCGTACATATTGACACTCTGGGGCGGGTGAGAGACCCGGCGCTATGAATCATCAAACCGTTTCGTTCTATCTTACTTTAATTCCCTTACGCCAAATGTTTCTATGTCACAGCCTTCGACAGTTGTGGGGGAAAAAAGGAAAAACCAGACAACCCTGGACGTGGAATCGGGAAGTACTTATTTCCCGTCCTTTCTGGTGATATCAAATAAAAATGAGAACAAGGTAAAGATGAAAATTAATCCCTTTCTATTACAAAAAAAACATTGCAGAGCTACGCAAGGACTTTGAAACGAGTCAAAGCAATGAAGTCTGGCAAAATTCTTATAGAATGTTTTCGGCAACAACAATACATTAATTTACTCAAAATTCAAAATATTGGGGAGCAAGTTATTTCTGTTCACATAATACCTAAAACTACCCTCACGGCATTATCCGTGATAGAGACCAAGATCTATATGACATGACAAAACAAGAAATAACAGAGGAAATGAACGATCAGGGCGTGTTCAATATCAAAGGTTTTGTAATAAAGAGAGACGGTAATCTTATTAAAACAAATACGTATCTCCGAACTATTTATACCTACACAGAAACTGGTTATGAAACCCTTCGGAAACACGGCCAGTTCTTCGTCACAAAGCGATATAAATCTTATTGAGAAACTTGCTACTTTAGCTTATTCTCCTGCTGTTTCTCTGTCTCACCACAAACCTTGTGCAAATAAATCAAAATCTCCTAAACCCGCTAAATCTTTACTGAATACAGCGGGAGATAAATATATATCCGATAAAAATCATAAAAAAGATAAACCTAGTGGCCCCACAGAGTGGCCCTCTCAGACTACCACGGACCCTATCCAAACTTTCAATAAGTTTGGATCGTTGGAGCAGGCTGGTCCTTCAATGTTCGATGCGGACATGATGGATACCTCATCTGTACCGGCGAGGTCTACTAGTAGGCCTCCCAAAAAGGGTCGTTTACGGCCCAAACATAACTCTCCCACACGCCTCCCTCCATAAGTACTTCCTTAGACAAAATTATACATTGGAATTGTCGAGGTCTTAACATCAATTTTGTTGAAATAACACAGTTAGTTCAATCTTTAAATTCGATTGCCCTTTCTCTTCAGAAAGCTCACCTGAAGACATCTGACAAAGATAAAATATCACTGAAAAAGTATACATTACGTAGCACTTACTCTAATGAGGAAGAGCGAGCTTTTGGTGCCTCCTCTATTTTAGTGAATAATAATATTCACTCTTGCTTTGGATTCAGAGCTTCAGGCTGTAGCCGTCCGTGTTTCCTTATCGAAATCAATCACTTTATGTTCAGTTTATGTTCCTCCTCATTCTTCTTTGTCATTTTGGCAGTTACATAATTTAAAAGAACAGCTGCCCACTCCTTCCATAATTATGTGAGATTTTAATGCTCATAACCCCCTATGGGGTAGTAATAATATGAACGACAAGAGCAAAATGGTAGATTTCTTATGTAAAGATTAACTATGTTATTTCAATGAAGGTGCTAATACCTATTTACATCCCGGTTCATATTCTGCTATCGATCTCCCTACCACGGATCCATCACTTCTCCCGGATTTTTCTTTGAAGGTGCATGGCGATCTTTGTAGTAGTCACTCTTTTCCTATTATCCCAGAGCATCTCAGTTCTAGTTCTTTGAAACGTGCAGATAGGTGGAGGTTCGATAAATCAGATTGGATGGCATTTGAGATGTTCTGTGAGGCTGACATCACTCCAGAGAATCTCAATGCTCCAGATCATCCGTTGCTAAAATTTAACGAACTCATATTAACAGAAGACGATAGAACCATCCCTAAGACCTCGACAAATCCGAAATCCAAAAGTAAACCCTGGTATGATAATGACTGTCGTAAGGCTATTACGGACCGTAAAAAGGCCGGCCGCAGATTTAATCATTGTCCCGATAATAATAATTTAAACCAGGTTCGTATATTTAGAGCTAAGCCTCGCCGATTTAATTAAATCCAGGAAACGATCTTTTTGGTGGAGCATTGTTTCAGGCATTACGTCAACAACATCCATGCGTAAGGTCTGCAATATGGTTCAGAAAGTTAAAGGCAAGAACGGTAAAGTCAAAATTCAGCATTTAAAAGGATGGTGATAGTTTGTTAGCTTCACCGCATGATATAGTCAATAAATAGCAGAAACAATATCCCACAAATCTTCATCTGAGAATTATTCTCCTGAATTTCAGCATATTAAAAGCCAGAGGGAGAAAATTCAATTATCCTTTCCTTCTAAGAATTTAGAAGACTATAATCGTCTTTTTTTTCAGTTGAAGAGCTTAAAACTGCTCCAAAAAAGGCCATGATACTGCGTAAGGCCCGGATAATATATATTATAAGCTTCTGAACCATTTACCATCTGAGCCATTGGAGACCCTCTTGGACATCCTTAATAATATTTGGATGACTGGTCATTTTCCCCCTTCATGGAGAGAGGCGCATGTTATCCCGGCCCCTAAACCGGGTAAGGGTCACAGTGATCCAAGTAATGACGCCCCATAGCTCTTACCAGTTGTGTCTGTCAGACTATGGAACGTATGATTAACGATAGACTTGTTTGGTTTCTTGAAGCCATCAAGCTTTTATCAAATATTCAGTGTGGCTCTCGTCAAGGTCGATCTACTTTAGATCACCTTCTTCGAAGTGAAACTTTTATTCGTGATGGTTTTATTAATAATGAACATGTGGTGTCGATATTTTTCGACCTCTAAAAGGCCTACGACACCACATGGAATATGGTATTTTAAAAGATCTTTCTGATATGGGTTTAAAAGGTCGCTTACCTCTATTGATATCTGAATTTTTATCTGATCGTAAGTTTAAGGTTCGGGTGGGGGTCCACTCTTTCTGACTCTTATGAGCAGAAGATGGGCGTTCCCCAGGGTAGCATTCTTTCGCCAACACCGTTTAGCATAACAATTAACAGCTTTGCTAAAACATTAACATCTGGCACTGAGGGTTCTTTATATGTAGATGATTTCCTGATATGCTACCGTGCTAAAAATATGAATAACATCGAGCGGCAACTGCAGCTTTGTCTCAATAAGATCGGGAAATGGGCTGTTGCAAATGGCTTGACATTTTCTACGTCTAAAACCGTGGGTAGAGTTCATCTAGACCCTAATCTTAAATTTTATGGTAAACCAGTGAAGACTGTTGAGGAAAATAAAATTGTCTTTTATACCTCATATAAAAATGCTTACAATGACTCTCGATATAATTAAGGTCGTGTCTAGCACCGATTGGGGTGCTGACCGATCAGTTTTACTTAATTTATATCGTTCTCTGGTGAGGTCTAAATTGGACTATGGGTCCAACACTTAGGAAATGGTTCCGCTAGGAAATGATATCTTAAAAGTACACTGAAACATGTCTTTCTTATGGATATACAACTTCTTGGTTTATTATCACCAAGAATTATAATATTACAATAAACCAAGAAGTGATAAAAAACCAAGAAGTTGTATATCCATAAGAAAGACATGTTCCAGTGTACTTCCATCCCAACTTCTAAATGCCACTTAAACAAGATATCTTAAAATGTTGGCTCCTGCCCACCACTAGGGTGTGAGGCTCAGCCTCGGTGCATTTAGAAGCTCGCCCGTACAGAGTTTATACGTAGAGGCTAATGAACCTTCTTTATATCACAGGCGTACAAAACTCAGCCTCCATAACGCTACAAACCTTAAAGTTCACCCAACAAACCCTGCCTACGACTGTGGTTTTAATCCATCATATGTACAAAAATATAATAAATGTCCTAACAGGATTCCTTCCTTTGGTCTTCGTGTACGACCATATTGTGAAAGCAAACATCAAGGTGGAGGACACAGCTCCGGTTTCCTTTCCGCAGGCTTCTTCCACAACCTAAATTACTATTTGATGCACGTAAACATACGAAATCAGATACAAATCCTCTTATAATTCAGGAAACTTGCGCTGAAGTTAAGGCCAATTATCCGATTGTAAATTTATATATATTTGCGGGTCAAAGGATGGGGACAGGGTTGCGGCTAAGGCTGTCTTGGAACAACGAGTCGCTTGTATTCGTCTGGCATGCTCATCTTCAATATTCTCTGCAGTGGCCAGAGCTATACTTCTGGCTTTATCCTATGTTTTTTTTCCGGATATGCCCCAAAAAGCTATGGTATGTAGTGACTCGCTTGCTTGCATTGTGGCAATTGGAAACAATAAATTTAAAAATACGTTGATTTTTTGAAATATTAGCCGTACATTTATCAATTTATTTATTTATTCATTTATTTGATTGGTGTTTTACGCCGTACTCAAGAATATTTCACTTATACGACGGTGGCCAGCATTATGGTGGGAGGAAACCGGGCAGAGCTCAGGGGAAACCTACGACCATCCGCAGGTTGCTGGCAGACCTTCGCACTTACGGCCAGAGAGGAAGCCAGCATGAGCTGGTCTTGAACACCCAGCGACCGCATTGGTGGGAGACTTCCGGTCATTGTGCTGCTATAGCGCGCTAACCGACTGAGCCACGGAGGCCCCCTAGCCGTACATAGAAAACAAGTTAAAAGAGGTCAAGATATTATATTCTGTTGGATACCAAGTCATATTGGTATCCATGGAAACACAGTCGTAGACAGGGAAGCGAAACCTGCACTCAATAAACCCATATCTGTCATATTAATATTATTTTTATATTATCATATTAAAATTCCTTATACTGATTTTAAATATAATATTCTTAAATACATTCGTCGACTTTGGCAGGATGAATGGGGCCTACAGGTCGATAACAAACTGCACGCCATTCACCCTGTAAGAGGTATAATTCTTATACTTTTCGTATGTCTCGTACAGACCAAGCAGTTTTAACAAGATGCCGTGTTGGGCAGAATGCTCCAGAGTGTGTTGGATGTGATGCGCAATACGGGCATCTAACACAAAATTTTATCCTGGATGGGAACAGTGCTCCAGAGTGTGTTCGATGTGATGCGCAATGCGACATCAAACATATCCTTGTTGCCGGTGTGGACATATCCGGCAAAGATTCTACACAGTTAGCTGTTGGCCTGTATAATGGAATATAGTTGTACATAGATATTGCTCATGAATTCCTGAACTCAACTGATAGCTGTATTCATCACCGCGCAAGTTATCAGAGCTATTATGGTAAATATGCACTTCTAATGGCATTGCAAAATAGTTAATATTTTTCGATTTACCAAAATTTGATTGTATGAACCACCATGATATTTCGCAGTGGATTAGACCTATCTAGCTTGACATTATAAATGAGTTTGGTTCACGTAATCATATTTTTATTATTATCGGAATACCTTTCGTAAAACGCCTTAGAAGAGCGAAATATCCTGCTGACCTTAATTTTGTCCTCTGATAAAACCAAAAGTATGAATCACACCAATGCAGTTTTAACAGATATGTTGCATAGTAATTGTACGTAAGATTCAAATAGGTTTTCTCTATTTTTAAAAATTACACCTCACACCTGCACCACCGTGGACCATTTCTCATCTAGTTGCAAGGGTCCTTTCTTAAACAGTAACAAAGCGAATATCAAAGACCACCCTTGAATTATGTTTGTAGTGACATATCCGTTCAACAGTTTATTTTGGATTCGGACTCATGTGCACATATAGTAATAACACCAGGCTGACAGAGTAACCACCGGTAACAACAGCTGGCCATTTAAGTGCATTGCTGGTACCCAAGAAAAAAATACATGTACATTGTAATAAGAGAATATTTATACACTAACATGAATGAAGAGATTAGGTTGAAATTTTATACAGACGCTTAATGCATTATTTGGCGCAAAAGTCTTTAAAAGTAGCATATGCCCGGTAGGAAATGCAACAGATGTTATAAGCTACAATACACCTGAATATTTAAAAAAACATTATCGCGGTCATTCATGGAAGTATTATCTCGTTTCATTTAAAGTAATACACAATTGCAAATGCTGATATATTTGCATTCAAGTAAATATGAGCAATACATGTATTGGGCCACCAAGGTGTGGACATGTATACATGTATGTTACAAGTAAGAAAGCTTGTCAGCCACTTGCCCAAATATTCACGGTTCACCTTTAGCATTGGTTTTCAGGCATGGTGTCCTGGGATTTAAGTATTCACCCATTTCATTTAAAGTAGCAAACAATTCCAAATGCCCCATACCGCGAACCACAAATTGGCCGCTGCGCCAGTGATACAGACAGCTCTACTTTACACACGCTCGTTCGCCGCTAAGGCCGACTATCCTATATAACAGCCTGGTTGTTACTATAGATGTGTTGCAACTCACCTGTTGGCCTGCTGACGGACATGCCAGGCTCTGCTTCACTTTATTTTTATATTCTTGACATCAGCGAGGAAATATGCATACATGTGTTGCAAGTTACCTGATGGCAGACAGACATACATAACACGCCCCGCGTCACACTATTTCAGATGTCAGACCAGTCAGGCCAACATCAATCATTTGTCTCGGCGACCTCTAAATCATAAAAACTCAAATAAAAAACACAAAGCACATAGAGCATATTTTTCCATGTGCTTTTTTTTTTTACTTCAACAATAAATATACCATAAAGAGTAAGAAAAAAATCGAGAGCCATAACCACAGCAAAGCACCGTGTGGCAAAAAAAACTTACTCAAATATTCACAGGATTTCAAAGTTCAGTAAAGTGTCTATGTAATGCCCGAGCGTTGTCACCTTCTCCGTCTCCACGAGACTATTGTCTTGGTAACGGTTGATGGTCGTCACACATGTATTACCAATATGAAAGTCTTCACAACTGGCGAGGTTGAGAATACATAGATTGCTACTCCGACGTGAGCTGGGCTGCGATTGACTGCGGCGTGAGGGTGGGCTAGACCGCGGCCATGGTCGTGGAGGGAGGTAACTGGCTTGAAATGGGTAGGTGAAGGTGCTGACGATGGGTTAGGTAATGGACTCTCAGGCTGTAATTGGCATCAGCTGCTGTCGATCGTTTGCCTGATCACTGGACGTGTCATACATCCATGTTACACGAAAAAGGGAGACTGTGCTTGTGACACATGAAAGACAAACACTTGACCCCAAATGACTGAAATGAGTCTATTGCTCTTTATTCTTCTTGTAAATAATGACCTTCCAGTGACAACTCGTTGGTCTCCCCCCCCCCCCCAACCAAAATGCCTATTCGCTGTTGTGTCCATAATGAGGGACCCGGAAGCAGTACTTTCCTCCATTTTATGTCAATCTTGCCTTCCCCAGCTCGTGATATTAGTTTAAAGAGAATGCATTCCACTAGAAACGTTGTATTGTGATATAGTGTAAGGCTGTAGACATTTTCTCTGACGAAATTTTGCAACTAAGTCCTTACCATTTGTATTTGTTCGGTTAGTGTGAGCACCAACTAAGTCCAAACATCTTCATTATTTCTTCCACTGGTGTATGTGGCAATAGGTCAAGGCAACACGTCATAATATCACTCATGTTTATGATTATTCTTTGTCAAGCTTGTATTGCTGAAATGTTTCGGTTCAATGCTAGCCGGAGTCCTACGAACATACCAGCACGGCTTGTAACTGGTGAGGGGCATCAATTAAATATATTTTGTCAACCGAAAACTGGCACCACTCGATTGTGGTTTGAGGATTGTCAGCTGAGTAGAGACCTTGCACAGAATAGCTCAACTGCTAACACCAATGTTTGGGATATTTACTATTATGCAAAACCCGACAGAAAACAACTGAGCAACAAATGTAGTACAGTCATATGAAATGCATGTCTCCAGAAATTACTCTCATATGGAGAGAAATAAAATCTTTCAAAAGTTTAGATTCATCATTCAACATCAGAGCTAATAGTTATATCGTAAGTGAAAATTGTTAATTTAAGTCAGACAATTGCTTAGCGAAGATGGGGAAAGGGCATTTTCAAGAGGCATATACATGTAAAATAAACCGAAAATCCTCAAACCTGCGGATGGCCGTGGGTTTTCCTCGGCATACCAGGGCTGTGTCCGGTTTCCTATTACCGTAATGGTGGTCGTCGTTGTATAGGTGAAATATTCTCAAGCACGGCGTAAAACACAATCAAAAAAAAAATAAATGAACCAAAAATCACGTCTTTCTCTAACACTCAACATTTAAAATCATATGAAGCTGGGCAACACATTTTTTCAATACAGAATTAAGATTGTCCACAAAACTGCAAATGTTCCGGGATATTTATTTAACAATATGGTCATTAAAACTCTATAATAGCAACCAAATACCTGCAGGCGCTCATATGCACAGAATCACCGTTAAAGTTACCCTGAAACAGGAAGCAAAGAGATAGAAAGGCCAAAAACTATATGCGAGCCTTGCCAAGAAACAATGGCAGCATAACACATGTACTTGTTTGTAATATTTCTGATATAAAGCTAGGCCTAAATATGATCTTACCATATCATCCCATTAATTCAGCCTATCAGGGTGTTCATTATAGTAGTCAGCGGCTGTGGGTGCTAAAACCGCCGCCTGCTTAAGCTGAATAAGAAAATCAAAAGTCACGTCGCGTTGTTATTGGTTGCGCTCTGGTGAAAGAGAGCCCTTGTACGTTTGAGTTTGTCACTGTAAAAGTCTCATTTACACACACTTATGCCTCTGTTCGATATCTTGTGTTTATTACTTAGTCGACACTAATTTTCCTGTGACACATTTGACTACCTAATCTTCATGACGGACAAAACTTGCACGTTTTCTAACCGCGAGCGACACTTCCTGTGTGACTTGTACATTGCATGGATGTTTGCAAAGGTTGTGTATGTGACACGCAAGGCACCTCTACGATATTCTTGGGCAATAACACAAGGGGTCAAGATCTAGTAACTTCCACATTATTCTTTATTTCCACCATTTTAATGACTACCCAACCGCTCGATTGCCACAAGATAGACCTAAATACAATTTGGAACTGTTAAATACATCCATGTATGATATGTAGGCAAAGCAGGCTACATAGGCTACCAGCTAACAATGAAGAAAACATAACTTAAGGTAGCTAATATTTGATCATAACACACGGTCTGTTTTATTAAACACAGTGACAAATTTTTCCACATTTTATTGTTGTGCTGAAATCTGGGTTGCGATTCTGGAACTGGGTCTGTCAGATGTACTGTCGCACTTTGTCCTGGGACCACTGTCCAGATTGAGCATCATTCTGAAAACTGATCAACACCTGGATCTCGTCTAGGTGTAATACAGCCTCGTAGATGGACGACGATGGCTTCGTCCATGTCCAGAAACTCGAGGCATAAATGCTCACGCTGGCTGGGATGGTCAATACGGCAACCATTACACACTTCTTCATGCGTCGTGGCAAGTACTTCTAAACGATGGCAGGCCTCGGTTAGTTCACATCAGACGTCAGCTCGAATGCTTAACGCACCCACCGTGGAGTAATACTTGCCCTGTGGCGTACATTGCACCCATTGCTTGATATTCATGTACCGCCATCACTATCCGGTTTGTGTATTGCGGTAGAGGACAATATCACCACTCAGACAAAGCAGTTGTTCGGCTGCTTGAGACTGTCCCTCGATAGGCGAAATAGGAATGAGCCACATTCGGCGAGTTTGCACTTCAAAGTACTCGTCTAACACACAGTTTCATCCTGGATGGGGGCAGTACTCCCGAGTGTGTTGGATGTGATGCGCAGTACGGCATCAAACATATCCTGGTTGTCTGTGTGGACATTGCTCATGTGCGGAAAAGATTCTACACAGTAAACTCCATATATTATTTGTTTGACAGCATCGCTGAGGACGCTGTCATAAAATATTTGAAGGCCATTGGCCTTTATAATAAAATATAAATTTTATGCTCAAAAATAAATATTTGTTATAAAATTTCCTTAATATCCTGGTTTTCGAGTTTTAAGTGTTTTGATTTTCTTTCCTGATTTTAACCCATGCCCGAACATTTTTGTTTTCTTTTTAATGTTCTCCAGTGACTATCGAAAACCTGAACTGTCTCGTGTTTCCACCTTGTTCTCGCCACGATATGGCTGAGATATTGCCGATGTGGCGTTAAGCCATAATCATTCATTCATTCATTCATTCAAAGTACTGGTCAAATGTCTTCCAGGCAAACGCTGGGATGGTGATCTGCTTCAGGAAATGGTGCCCGTTGGAAGTTGGAAGCAATTTTATCTTCCACGATCTGGTTGCGAAACACCTTGGTCACGTCATTGCTATAAATCCTTAGCGTGAGATTCTTAGCAGGTAGGACAATCTTGGCCTTCTTAGGTATAGGCTGTACATCCGTCGTATCTTTCTGGGCTGGTGCAGTGCCCATCACAATGGTTGTTGTTGTCTGTTTGCTCTTCGGCATAGTGAAGCAACGCAAGAACAGGCAACGCCAGTTGTCAATCTCACGCCTGCTGGCAAATGTGATGGACTGAGCGTGGGAGGCACGCTTTAAATAATCCAAGAACACTTCTGGAATATTTCAATCCTGTCGGGAGAATTCTGGGTTTCTCCCAGCCGCCCATATGTACTTTGACTTTGACCCTCCGAGACCCCTTTAGAATTACCCACGCAAGCTTGTGACATTGTTGTGAACGAGTTACGCCGAATACGCTTGAACTTGAACTTGTTGCAACATATGTTGCTGCCTTTCTTCGCTGACATTGCATGTTTGAGACAGACAGCACTGAACACTGGCCGTCTTTTTCTTTTTTGGTTCAGTCACACAAAGCACAGATTAGAAAAAAAAACAATAAAATAAAATGAAAGAAAAGGAGAATTCACAACACGCAGATTTGATCGTGAGAGCTATAAGCGTACTTTGCTACATTTATTGACGACAGCATTTACCTTCTCATAGCACAGATCATTCCCATATTTAGAATTCTAGGTTTAAAAGACTATACGACACTGTAACTCGTGTGTAGGGAGAGACAGTGTACACAGAGCTAGTTTCATCTGCCTTTGTGTACCTATACTCTCTGTATAAAGAGACAGCATTTTATTTATATAGATTTGTGTAGATCTACAAATCATGGTGATGATGAAAGCCTTGTGTGCTTTTATTATCTTTATACCTAGCTCAAGCAGATGTTCACGTTGTGCTGTCCTACACCGCTTTCGCTTAGGTTCGCTACATTCTATGTACTGTATAGGATATGACAGTGCACACAGAACTCGCTTTACATGTCTTTGTATACCTATACTTTCCATTTACAAAGAGGCAGCACTTTTTATCATTATTATTATTTATTTAGATCTCTATTTTAGTTTTCACAGATGCTGGTGGTTGTAACATGAAAGCCTGTGTGTGTTTTATTCGTCTTATATCTAGCTCAAGCCGGTGATGTTGTGCTGGCAAAAACCGCTTTCACGTAGGGTCGCGCTCCAACTTTCTAAAAATAGCAGAATACTTCTGATTCTTATAAATGGCGCGCGCCAGGCATTCACAACTCACTCGACTTTCTTGCATTATGGAAAGATCAAAGCTGCCCTTCGGGTGACGAACAAGCCGCAGGGTACCACCTATTATGATTGGTATAACAGTCCATCGAGACAGCAGGCATACGTTGGAATATGTATTTGCAGACAGCAACCATCCTCATCAGCCTCAACTAGGCAACGCCATGCGACTAGAACGGCCATTTAGGCTGCCATCCCACCAGCTTGTGAATGACAGCGTCCAGTATTAAGACGCCGAATAAGACGAGTTTGGAAACTCAGACGCATCCGATGACCAGGAACACGAACACCACATCCAAATCATAGACGTCAGGACAACACCCCATCCAACACCACCATGCTCACAAGAGCGGAGATGTATCATATGCCTGAATCATTCACCCAACAGTTATGTTTCATCACTCCGCCCTTTGCCAACGCGTTGCCACTCACCCTAGCCTGAGAAATTTGCCCGATATGCACGACACCTCTCAGTCGACGATTCGTCATGTTTTCCTAAGGCCAGACATACATTGTGGCAGTCATTCTTCAAAGCTCCTTTTCTGGACTAAGCATGTCTCCCGAAAGTATACTTTCTATGTCAGGATGATCCCTCTCTACGTATGTTAATTTTTCTCTATAATTGTCCTCTGTGAACGGCCATGTCATTTTGTCTTTCACTACGAGTATGAGTGTATGTGAGTATGCATAAATAGGCTGAGTCAGCAGAAGACACGGGTTTTCCCCACGACCCGTTACGTCACACACGATGACGTCGCATTACACGCCCAAGCTCAGCCCCGCCTGCACTCACGCCGTTCATTCACAACTTCAAGCCTGACTCCGCCTCCCCACACCTCGCCACATTTAGGTATATTTCCAAAACACAATCTTCATACCAAGCCCCTAACTTCTCAAACATTTTATTTTTTTTTCTTCCTGAACATTTTCAACACGCCCACAACAGGGGATTCCCTCGACATGTCTTCCAAAACATTCCACACCACGCCTCGTTACATATTATACACACACTCTTCCTTCCTTATTATGTAATACGTAGCTGCTCCGCACTAAATACAAAGAAGAATTCCTTATTTATTATGTCGTGGGGTACTGCACCCCACTACATAAAAGGAAGGAACCTGAAGTTCTATTCTGGTTTAGATATACTGCCAAGTATGTGAACTTTACTGAGAATAAAACAAACTTATCTGCAGAAATAAAAACTATGCAGACTACCTAACGACTAAACTGTCACTCCCGGTAGTCAGTTTACTTACAACTCACGTATATCCGCAGTATTTAGTTGATCCATATCAGAAACGTTTTCCAGGTTAAAATACAGTTTTTTTTGTAAGATAGTGATATAAAAGACTACAGCAGAGAAACCAATACCAGAACAGCGACGCTTGTGAGGTAGTTGGCATTTTGCTCCGTCAGACTGCAACCAATGAGTGTGCTGTTCATGGGCAAGCACTGCTCATACATAATGGGAGAGTCCGTAAAATTCAACGGCATTATAGAGCAAATATGAAATTCATTAGGTATCTTTTGTATGATACCTGACAAAGACGAGTTCTCTCTTCAAAACTCAAAGCTATTCAGTGTATCAGTTTACATGCCCTGGTTGTGGACTTTTTTTTAATGAACATTGCTCTGCTACACTTTTATACCTAGTACAACAAAGCAAGAACAAGAATAGCATAAGCGCAAAATCATAAACATCAATGGTCCAATTTCCGGCATATGTTTGATTTATTGACTCTCAAAGATCATTTTCGACCAGCCCGGATAGCGCAGTTGGTAGAGCGTCCGTTTTAGGGCGGGGAGATCTGGGTTCAAACCTGGGTCGGGTCATACCAAAGATTTTAAAGAATGGTACATCCTGCTTCCTTGCTAGGCGCTCAGCAATAAGAGGATAGAGGGTGGACTGGCCGGCCCGGTGTCAGTATAACGTGACTGGGTGAGGGGGCTTGTTGGGTGTCTTCGACAAGTCGTCTCGGTGAGACAGCACCAGATAAAAGATATGGTAGAAATCCCTCCTGCACCAAGGAGACACCGCCTTCGTATAAATGAAATATTCTTGAGTACGGCGTTAAACAATAAGCATTCATTCAAAGATAATATGTCATATTTCATAACATCAAGCAACCTACACCATCTCTATACATCCTATAGAGAAACACCAAGGTGACTGACTTATTTGTTAAGTAGCTATGAAACAGAAATAAACCATTCCATCGAATGTGTAAATAGTATGTTGACCATTTTGTGTTTTTCACTCATGTAGCTTTTTGTTCTTGTCTCCTATAAACACCGTGACAAACACAATTTCAAACTCGTTCAGGGTATTTTGATGGCAGTGCAGTGTTTTGAGTAAGTCTAGACAAGTGACGTGGTTTACTTCATTTAAAATCATCATTTCTTTTACCCAATTCTGCTCAAGCCAAAGTTCTACAGGGCGTGTATGGTGTTGCTTCTTAAAAACGTAAATGTGACTATTTGCCAGTTATCACATCGTCGTCACTGCTCCGGTCTTACTTTCTATGCTGTTGTCTTTTATCTTCTGTCAATATATCGTGATATACCGCGACTGAGCTGAAGATCATGTGTTTGCCATAGTGCTTAAAAAAGACATTGGTTTAAATAGGGCACACATGCGCAAACCCGACATGGAAGAAAACTAAACGAGTGAAAAGACACAGACGGTGCAATATTTTGTTTAAATCAATACAGTTCTCTGCAACATTTAATGTCAAAATATAACACACACGCGCATATCCAAAACTGAACGAGTGGATGCATTCATTATGTGTATGAAGATGCACCATGTATTGTATTAGCAACCTTTGCGAAATTACTGAAGAAATTCACCCATGTGCGTGGTAGATGTTAGGCAGTATATTCTAAACATGGAGCTCTGGAGCCATAAAGGTCGCACAGAGAGGGAAATGTGGTCAAGTATATGTTCTATATGACCGTATAGTCAGTAGACAACCAAGAGTGACCTTGATATTCACAATAGTGGATATATGCCAGTACTGAACTTCTAATCAATTTTTCCCCTTGTCTCACTGTTTGTAGGAGCCTTTCGACTTACGTGCGGACACCCCGAATTACGGGCCGCTTTTACAATCTTTAGAGTAAATATGGCATGCACTTTAGTAACTTGTCTTACCCCCGTTATCTCCGCACATAACCATTATCACCCTTGTGCATGTATGGAGCAAAAATCAGTTAATCAATACTATTTGGTATTGCATAGTGATGTTTTGTAATTGCGGAGCGTAAGTGAACATTACTGAACAGTTCCTTTACTCTCAACACTAAAGACAAGTGCATGAAACACGGCCGCGTCGGAAGGAAATAAGGCGTCGCTTTTTATTCGTGTCCGGATGAACATGCCTCTTCACTTGGCCCGCAGTTAAATACTTGTTCTTACTCGAACTGATAAAGGAAAATGGTACTGGTCCATGTCTAAGAGAAACATAAGTGACCATATTATAAACAGGAATAAAACTGTGTCTGTCCTAATAACAAACTTACCCAAAGCACCATCATTGATTTAAGAAACGGTCCGGTTTTCCCCCTAAATGCCATGAAGACCGCTTTTGTGATGCAGGCAACTGTGCGTCCAACTACAGAAACTATATACTGCGTTTTGCTCCCGAAGGTTGAATAAAGCTCTCGAATGGAGAGGTTAATATGAAATGGATGACGTTGTGGGGATGTTTTGAGTCATTGATCAGTATCCAAGATAAACACATGCTTTAAGTGTCTCTTTGTGCGAATGTCAAAATGATTGCTTACTTTCAGTGATTAGACATAGCGCGATCTTGAAATATAGCTTTGTGATGAAAAAATATGCGGTATTGGGTTTTCATATATCTGGGAAGCAAAAGTGTATGTCTTACTGCCAGCTTATTGACCAGGAAACTCTCTAGTTTATCTTTTGTTTGAACACTCTTCATGGAAAAGCCGGTATACAGTGGTAGATAAACAGATTCCATACACGTTCTACTACAATACAATCTTATTGTTGCAGATTAGCGTTCGTCAAGAAATGAACTAGCGATGAACTGAACATTATCCTCGGGAGCACAATACATTTTTGACATTCTATTAACAATATATCCCGGGAAGGTTCCATTCAGCTCTCGTTTCAACACGCAAATGTTTATTCACAGGTTTGGGTTTATTCACATAAATGCGTAATTAGCTTTGAAATCAATGTATTCAACCCTGCTGTAAGATTAAGTGAAATCAATGAACTCAAAATATTGTCCAACCTTATCGGCAAACTAAACTCAGAACATTCATTGACTTTTACTTTAATAATCGTCAGCTGGATTGCGACATGTTTTGTCCGACTGATCGGATATTAGTTTCACATTCGGTTAACTTATTGGGTTATTGTTTCGCTCCATAGAGAATTCATTGGCAGTTTCAGGTTGGCACAGCTTAGAGCTGCCTTTCGAATATTGCTTCGCCTGAAGAAATCATCCTTATTTGAATAGCAACAGACCCTATGGTTCAGTATACGGCGCATACATATCTCGCCTTGTCGCATTCCTCTGTAACCTATGATGATTCCAGTTTTTAATTCAATGATTGTGTATCAATTTAATGATCAGTGAATCAATCATACTCGACCAAAGCCCCTCGCTCTTATTTCCTTACATTCTGCAGTGAGATACCATTCAGATAATAGCTGTTTAAAAGCTGTCGTAGTTGTATCTGCTTGCATCACCAGGGAATGGGGAATTTCTTCCCATTCATCTTAATTACAGCACGGTGAGGATAACTATCTTGGAAATTAACCAAGAAATTCAATTTGGATACTGACCGTCTTTCCTGCAACATTCAAAACTGATCATCACCGTACCTCTCATTCAAACTGATTTATTACTATTCAGAGACTATTATTAGTATTTTACGTACTTGTGATTCAGATTTACTTGTATTGTTACTATAGTGCCACAGGTTACGTTGCCCCTGGTGGTAGCTGTAGCCGGCCTGGGATACGTGTATGATTCGTTGTGAAAAACGGTGTTTTTTTATAGGTAACCACAATTGTACTGATTCCATAGTCAGTTGAGATGGGTATTGTCAACATGCTTATTTAACCCTGTCCTACAGTTTAAGTCACTAATTTCATGAATTGTCATGGAAGTTAATACCTGTAAGAATGTAATAACACGTGATGTCGTGAAATTTTGGAATAAGCTACATTGCCAAGGCGATTTAAATCATTCGCTATACGAGAAGTCATCCCTGTGAAATGCTGAATTTCACAAATTACGAAACATCATTTTGCACGCTGTCGCCCTATAAAAAAATATTGGGTATCTACAACCTAGATTGTCTGTCTGTATGGCAGTATTATCCAATCAGTTCTCCAGCATTCCTCAATTAGGAGCCAAATCTTGGACGCTATTGCTCGAATTGCGCATGTGTAACCTGTAGTACACACGAAAAGAACATGAACTTTATACGGGTAATGATTTTGACAAGAATTTTGCAGGACCTGAACTTCAGTACAGTAGAAAGAATACGTAATAAGCAATTAACTTCAACAAGAGAGATCGAAGGCGGTATAATCGTGAAGTGTATCTAGGAGTTGATTTGTCCAAAAGGTACATACTCATATAGAGCTGATTCCCGCCGGCGTTGTTGGGCTCGATACTAGATCTGGGGAGTTAAGTGAAGGCGTCCATACCACAATGCCACCACATGAATTGGTTTTCTTGAAAATTAACTTATAACATGTGATGACAATTGCTGACTTATAAACCGATCACTTATCAGACAATAACATACAGAGTAACTCAAGCTTATTGCCAATGCGGTTGCGTGCTCGAATCCAACTTCCACTGAACGTATGTTATAAGCAAGTACGTCGCATCATATTTTGAACAGCTTAGAACACCAATTTAAATCGGTGTCATACATGTTCATGTGCATCCCAGTTTCATTCTCGTTGTCTTGCTGGGACATATTCACTGAAGCCAAGCCCTACAGTGACTCGCTGTGGCAGGTTGGATGGGACACCAGTAATAATCGTCCTTTCATGGTTCAGTTTCAGTCATCTGTTACGGTCGTCATCGTGTCCACGATGATAAGATGTTTTGTTTTTTAGGTTAATTTCTAGTATGTTTTCGATAAACCGCCGTCTGTGCAGAATCAGTAAACAGTATGCTCGAAGTGATCTCTATGATGTTGATAAAACTGGAGCGCATTTTCGTTCAAGGTGCCCTCAACATAACGTTGCTAGAGCTCAAATGTTTGTAAAACTTCATTTCGCCATTTTTGAGCTCTATTTAAAAGGTACAGATGGAATTCGTCCTGGACAGAGTAGTTGGAAGAAGTTTATTGAGGTTGAAAATTTCTTAGTGAACTCGAGAACATTTTGATTTAACTGCGTTTCTAACTCTTTTGGGTTAATAGCCCTAGAGAGTTGCTGGTTTTAATGTATTACAGTCCGAGGTGCATCATCCCTATCCACGTTTAGAAAACGCCAAGTACTTAAATTCACTCATTTACACGTGGTTAGCATGTAACCTGTAAAATCCGGCCTTCTGTCAATTACCATTTTATTCTAAGTGGTTATGTAAATGCTGAACAATTAACAGCATACACGTTCTCAGAAAAGTGCCATACGCAGTTAACTAAAAATCCTGTTTTCATGTTTTAGAAAACAGTGGTATGGAATTACTCCACAGGATATGTTGTCAGCACGTTATTAAAACATTTGGTTGAAACCAAATGGAACCAGCAAAATGGGTAATATTTAACTCTTATCAAAATTATACCAAACCAGTTTCTCATGAGAGAGTAGCTCTACTGGTTGGGACAAAATTATCACAGAATCGATGAAAAAATTATGATGTACAGCGAACAATGGACAATTAAAATTGAAAGTCAAGGAAAACACTGCGAAATATATTATACCAAGATTTGTGGAAATTTGACAAAGATTGTAACAGTAAGTAGTTGCATTTTGAAGAAATGTTAACGTATACAGTAAGGATAGACAGACAGACAGACAACCTATCATCTAAATGGAATAAAGAAACAACGATTTATGTATAGCGTATCTTGATGTATTCTACACTCGAGGTCAGACCTAACCTCTTGAAGCAGTGTTTTGAAAGATATGTGAGAATATGCTGAATGAGCAGACAAACAGACAATTGATAATCAAAATTTAAAATTGATGCTACTAATTATGTATGTTTCTGTAGTCTACATTTCAGCCAACTTTCGTCCAATAAAACAATAACTAGGAGGAGTAGCGTTTTGAAAGAAATGTTAACCTGGTGGATGAAACTGGACAGACAAACGGATAACCGATCATCGAAATGGATAGTCGATACTACGAATCATGTATATTGATGTAGTCTTGAACGACGGTTCATTGAAAACGGACACAAACTCTAGGAGCAGTAGTGTTTCGAAAATGGAAATATATTCTAGATAAGCAGACAGACGGGAAACCGATAATCGATATGGAAATCGACACTACAAATTATGATTCTTGATGTAGTTTGCACTCGACTAAGGATTCATTGAAACTGAGCAAAAACTGTAGGAAGGGTAGCATCTTGAAGGAATAGTTAACACGCGCAAGACAGGCAGACACAGACGGCGGACAACTTGGTAATACGTAACCTCTTCTGTTCTTCCACCAGTAGTTAAAAACTATGGCCCATATAAATTCAGTTTAACGTTTGTAATTAAATGTGCACGCCATTGTCACCAATTCTTATGTCTGTCTCCCTAGTATGGAAGCCATAACAGACAGAATGGACTTGTGTTGGTCATCAGTTGTCGAATAAGTTCCAGTTCTATCTGGGAGTCAGTCTTCACCAAATGACCACCAGCTGATCGGCGCAAACAGGACGTCTTATATTGTGTGCGGGCAACCGTGTGAACATAATAGCAGCTTTTGGTTTCCTGGTACATGTACAATTTACCAGGACTTGCGCCTGAACAGAGAAAACACCAGTTTTCTGATGTGGCAAAACAATGACAACACAGATTTTGATATTGTGAATTATCCTTACTTTGATATAGCAGTGTACCGAAAAGTCCTGCATATCTCGTCTTGTAGCATTTTGTTAGATCGTGTGTTATGTGATAATTTCAGTAAACGCCACGGTTTATCACTGCAAAAATGTGTCAAGGATCATCCATCAGATGCCCTCACTTCGAAGTGTCTGAAATTTTACGTTAGGCCAAACAAGTGAACCTACTGAACTATTGACCTTGTCGCACGCGTGTGTTTCCGACTTTACATACTTTTCGTAAAGAAGAAATGTGAAAGAAAAAGCTTTCGATAATTTCTAGGTGATCTTGAATGACATATTGCATTTTTATACATATATGAATAATAGCGTTATCTGCTAATTTGTGTCTCCATTTACGTAGCTCTTGTTTTCCCCACCCTAGTGTTCACTGACAGGACCCACTAGTGTGTTAAGGATATTCTGTCAAACGCTTAAAGTTTCTTAAATTTTACAAATTGTAGACTGATTTTGTCCAGTTATACTGACATCTAGATCGGCAGCAGCTAAAGTGGTAAATGAGCGTCAGACGAAGAAATAGTTAAAATGAAGAGACGTCATCCGCTGTTCAAAAAGAGCACCTCTATCCCCAGCGCTCCCATCAGAGCATATAAATTTATAATCCGGACAGTTAGCGTAAATTTGAGCCAAAGTTTGCAGAATCAGTGTAAGGTTGTTGTTTGTTTGTTTACAACTTTTTTATGTTTTTATAAAGCATTGATTTACAACGTATAAGAAACCAGAACAAACAAACGGATCTTGGTAGGATTTAATTTTAAATCTCACCAGTCGTATTAAATTTATTTGCATATTCTGGATTAAAAATATTTGTAAAACAGGTTTGTTTGAGGATTCTTAAAGGCGGCGAAAACAAAAACAATGACATAAAGTTCGGGTGAAAGAGTGCGAAAAGTTAGTTGTAAATGGGGTCAATATTTTTTATTTTTCTTTAAAGAAAAAAAGACACTTGCAAAAAGAACTGTACGGTGGGTATTTGGGGCTGCCTTTTTGTGTATACAGTCTTTGTGTAATAATGTTATAAATGAGGATGTGACAAGTGTTTGATAAGTATTTGTGCGTAAGAATTTGTCTTTAACTAACAAATGTATTCAACCTGGATTTGGATAATGTTTTTATTTTAATATGTTCAAAAATATTATCATCATTCAGCTTAAATGCATATGTTTGGATATTAACAGAAATTTGCATTCAAATAAATTGCTAAAACATGCAACACATCCGTATTTATAGCATTATTATGCAACTGTGATATATACCAAAAGTTGGCCCTAAATACCCACCATACAATCATGTTTTAAAATAACCTTTTCTCTCCTGACCAATAAAAACAGAAAAAAATACATTAATGTCATATTTGGAAATAAGTCATGACGCTATTACCGTGTAGTGGATTGAATCTACGCGTTGAAACCGACATTGGTAGATCAGCCGTCAACCAAAATGAGCGCCCCCGGTAAAAAATCTCAAGACCAGCTTCCAGAAATAACAAATTACCCCCAGAAAACTAAGAAAATACATGAATATAAAATTCATGTCGGCAGTTTTCAATGATAACAACGTAATGACTCTTTTAGGCGGATGAATAAAATCAGTATCCAAATCATGTACAGATTTAGTGTATATTTGATCAATAATAAACTGTGTATCTCAGGTGCACTTTTGATTGTAACTGTTCACTCTCAACACGATGAACATACGGCCTCTAGCACTGGGTTGAGAAGGATTAGACACAATCGTAAAGCAGAATCCCAGAATTTCCGTCCGCGTTTACAAACAAGAGAGGCGTACTCATTGTTAAATTAGAGAAACTTATGGTGAAGACGTTTGATGGAATATCCTTGACACAGGGGTTTTTGCGGAAAAAAATTGTGACGTTGATTGAAATCATCAAACAGCACACACGATCCAAGTAATGCTACAATGCGAGATATGTATACGTCACATGCAAGACCATTCGATATATTATCCAGGTAGGGATAATTCATATCAAAAGTCGAAACTATTCCTCTTGAAGTAAAGTCGGTGTGACAAGAAACCACTGTCGTCTTTGTACAGGCACAAGTCCACATAAGATGCACCATCTGGGGAAGCGGTAGTTTTCGTTAAATCTAGCGAAGATGGATATATTTCTTTCACTGCCTTTGTTATGTGCGTTTTTTTTACAGATAGCAAATCATCAATATACCGTTTGTTAATGAGGAAGATCGAGCCTGATGAAGATTACTTTTTAATAACTTCGGCACAGAGTTGTATTCATAAAACAAGAGGTATGAGTCTGCCAAAAATGGGGTACAATTTGCACCCATCGGAATACCTGCACACGGTATATAAATGATTTCCCCAAATTTCACACAATGGTAACCCTGAAGGGGGAGGTTTCTACGTCTGTGAAGTAGAGAAGCCTTGCTAATCCCTACCTATAAACTCTCTCCTGGAGAGACTCTAAAAACACGTGTCATATGAATTAAAATTCCACCACTGAACTGGTATGAGTGGAAACGTACGCAGACACCGGAAAACAAGAGCGACCACCAAAAGATTGCAAACTGAATGATTAACACTCTTCCAGGCAAACTTGAGACATCCTCCTTTCACTTGTCAGCTTTCGCTTGTAAACAATTCAGAAGAATATGTATATTAGTATTTGATAAATTCCCCTATCTCAACACAAATCCAGACAGGAACACCATATCGCCATATTGTTCCTGTCTGCTTCTGTGTTGAGATAAGGGAAGATTTTTCAGAACAATGCCTATGCTCATAAAATTAAAGGGCGGCCCAAAATACAGCCCTAAAACGAGGTTCTGCTGATGAACAAAACATCACCAAGGCTTGGTTACTTTGCATTTTTTTCGTGTTATTGTGGACAAGCATTGAAGTGATAACAATACAGTAATTTTAGTAATTCTAGGCCAGTGACGCCTAGCATACCCTTTCAATTTATTTATCGAACTCCGCTGAAGCTAGGGTTCTCTGCTCTGGTTTTACTCTCTATCCTATAGCCTTTAATATAGTATTCCTGAATAATCTGGGATTCTACTGGTGGACTAAGCAATCCCGAGGCCTGGTCCTTTTTCACGTTGTGTTGGTCACAAACTCAGCCAATCTAGAGCCCGGCCCCTGTGAATTCCTTTTTCGTTATTTTTTGGAAGGATAAAATATGCCAACACTACAACAATTTGAATAATTCTAAATCAGTGACTTCTGAAATATTGTATTTAACACCGCTGCGATTTTCTTTACCTAAATCTACTTAAGCCATTGTACTATGGGGCGTGTAAGTTGTAACATGTACGTCTTGACCTCTTTTAAGAAATTTGAATGAAAGGTCATTCTGGTTGAAGCTGTGTGATTTGTTGATTCATTCCTACATATACCATGACGTTTGGTGAGCAAACTGATAGTACACTCTCACAGTACACGAAAACAATAGTGACGCCAGCTTGATGCCGAACTGCAATTGCGCGGGAACATGTATACAATTGACAAGAGGCCGGATTTCACCCGCAGCCGTTGACCATTCGCCAACTATCACATTGTAGTCGTTTCTCCGGCTTTACTCTTTGTGCTATAGTCTTTTACCTTAATCCTACTGTGAACACTGCAAACAATTTTCAAGAAATGGACGAAACCCAACAGAAAATGGAGTCGCCATGTGACTGTATGGTACGGATGATGCGACACTGTGCTTCCGGTTCTCTAACACGGCATACTCCATGCCTTAGGAAGGATTCCAGATGAACACTTGATTAGTAGCGTTACGAGAGTACGTTAGAACAAAATGGCTGTTGGCATTTAGTTGTATTTTCACTTCTCTCCCGAAGAAACTAAGGCTATTTTGTGTGTTGTATCTTCTTTTAAAATATACACAAGGGCGAATTCATGTTGAGAGAAAGAAACTGGACAAAAGTGATAAATACAATTATAAATTTTTAAAAAACAACGCTGAAAATTTCATCAGCTGTTCAACTTTTCTCACCTGAGATGAACATCTGTAGGGCAAAAAGGACAGGTGTACCTGCGATTAAAGTTCAGCACCGCGGAAAAAAGGTTTACACAAAGGAGAATCTATCCACCCGGGGGATAAATTTTAGACAACCGGGAAAACAAGCCTTTGCCCCTGCGAGAAAACGTTTTTTCGGAGTTACTAGTGATTTATGAAATTCGTCCTTTTTTTGGGGGGGGGGGGGGGTCTGTGCCTGCGTTGGTTCGCATTTGCTTATATATACTTTAAATTATTTGTCATTGGCACTGTATCAGGAAAACAGCAAAGCTTTCCATTGTTTATACTAGCAGAAGCCAGACAATTTCCAAACCCGTGGGCTCAAATGGTAGATAGAACAAACAGTACTTTTAATAGTTGAACAGCTAATAGAGGTCACTGGAACACTAATTGTGTTCCGGTGCTAATTCTGCGCACGGGCATGATCAGCGACTCGCTAACCACTCGCAGCAAACAATAAAGCCAGTGTGGTATCTCTGTCATTCACCCGGAAAGCATTAACATAACAGACCTTAGAACTAAACCCCCTCCGTCTGTTATGTATGCACTTATGTTGCCCTCTTCCGGGCTGAGGTTGTATGTTGCAAGAAACCAACACGAAGTCCGTGATGGTCTGTAAACAGACAAACAAGGCGTTTTATTAACCCACCGCATCAGCAAATACAGCAACCGCTACGGGCATAGTTTGCTGGAGCGATGACATCATCAAATGACAGTTTTCATTTTTACTTTGATTGAAAATGTACGAATGA
Organism: Acanthopleura granulata; assembly: GCA_016165875.1. Classification (NCBI taxonomy): domain Eukaryota; kingdom Metazoa; phylum Mollusca; class Polyplacophora; order Chitonida; family Chitonidae; genus Acanthopleura; species Acanthopleura granulata. The sequence continues at coordinate 3,571,623 of JABBOT010000031.1, forward strand.
AGGTAATGAAATATGTTCAAAAACAACGCCAATGCCTTTTGGTGTTATTCTGTTATGCGCTTCCATAGATTCACAAGGATATGAGTTTTCTCTTGTCCTGTACTGCTGTAAGTCTTTCCATAATATTCTAAGATCGTTACCAGTATTCCAAAATCATACACAGCATTTATGTAATATCAGTATGGCATATACGGGCTTCCGTAGATTTTTACTGCCTGCGAGGTTTTGCCATATATGGGAGATAGGAGTTCCATTTACTCTATGATAAATGCTATACATAAGAAATATTACTGCTCTGCTAATATAGTTCGCTTCTTAAAACTTACAGGAAAATATTTTCTATTAAAGATAGCAGTTTTTGGTCGGTCCACTCTACATTTAGGCTTTGCGCAATTAAGCCGCGTGACTTGTGAACACGCTAGTAGATAGCTCCATATGTCTGAACTGATATCATCTGAAAATCTCCATTACTCATGACTTGAACTCGACACAAGAATCATCAAAACACATTCATAATAATTCAAGGTGTACATTACCTGTAAACAAACAAACAGGGCGCTTTATTAACCCACCGCATCAGCAAATACAGCAACGACTACGGACATAGTTTGCTGGAGCGATGACGTCATCCCTGGTGTCTACTAAATTATTATTTATACAATATTTATGAACACTGACTAAAGCGAAAACACATATCCCGTTATTTACCTCATTATTATGCACCGTACATAACCTAACACTAAGAGTGAACCTTCCATTCTATCAACGGGAGTAATTACACAAATGTAACTCTTCAAAAACGTCCAAAATAAATCAGAACAATTGTCGGAAATGACATGCCTATTTTTATGACGGGATGGCAAGGGAAATAAATCTAGGGGTGTAAACGATGCATTTAGAGTCTCTTCCCCTGAACGGCCCATTACTGTATATAAATCTACTACATGTCACACTCTACCCTCCTGAACAAATGTCGTCTCGACATAACAAAAAATACACATTTGCGTCTCTTATCGATCCTGTTAACTGTCATTCACATTACACAAAATATTCAACATCGTTCATGGCAAAAAGCCCAAACTGTTCATTAGCGACTGGTACCTCCACGTACTGACAAGGAGAGTTCATTTCGGAGGTGTCAACAGTCACTTTGTACGTATCAACATTTCCTGTGCCATCGTAAGTGAACCTGGCTGGTGGTCTCCTGTCTCTCTGTGGGTAACATCTTGCCTGGGGTTGGACATTCTCTTCTGTGTGGTGCTGGACTGTTGGTTCTGTCGGTTCTGTGGCTGCTTTTGCCACAAACGTTTCAGCGTCGGGGCGGAGGACTGTTGTGACGGGCCGTTCTGTAGTTGCTGCCTGATGCTCATGCAACCACTCTTCGTCGCTGTCGTCGGCAGGGTTGTCAGTTTCAGTCGATGCTCGTCGGTTTCGACGTCTGTGTACCCTCGGCTTCTTTGGCGCTGCTCCCACTTGGGGAGGTGGTTCCAAGTAGTCACAAGGAAGGAGCATATTTCTGTGTAATGTTCTGGAGCGACCTCCCTGTTCTGGACGTACGACGTAGACTGGAACTTCTGGGCTGCATCTCTGAACGACTATATGGATAACTTTTTCCCAATAATTCTTGAGTTTACCTGGTCCCCCACGCTCACTTAAGTTCCGGACAAGAACTCGGTATCCGGCGTGGAGTACTGACGATGCTGGTTTTCTGTCATATCGTTCCTTAGCTAGGGAGTGACTTTTGGAGGTACGCTGGGTGACAATGTCATAAGCTTCCTGCATTCGTTTCTTCCATTCCTGTGCATACTGTGAATGGCTAGTTGTGCTGTCATCTTCTCTGGATGGAAAGCAATGTCGATTGGCAGGCGACCATACATAAGATTGAAGGGCGAATAGTTAGTCGCCTCGTGCCGGGTACAGTTTTAAGCATGGACAACTTTGTTTAAATGTCTCTTCCAGTCTCTCTTCTCCTTGTCACCTAGTGTCTTCAGCATTCCAATTAAGGTACGGTTGAATCTTTCAACCTGTCCATTTCCTTCCGGGTGGTAAAGGGTTGATCACTTGACTATACCTTTCGAGTTCTCTAAACAAAGCGTTCTCAAACTCGCCCCTTGGTCGTGATGTATGCGAGCTGGAAATCTATACCTGAGTATGAAGTCATTAAAGATTTTTTCGGCCACAGTCTTTGCACACTTGTTTGTCGTTGCATACGCTTGGGCAAACCTAGTGAAGTGGTCGATGACTACCAGGATGTATTCGAATCCGCCAACGGGTTTTTCCAAATGAAGGAAGTCTATGGAGATGAGCTCGAACGGGGCTGTGGTTTCGATGCTGCTCATGGGTATTGAATCGCTGGTCTCTTGCTCCGGACACAACCACAGTGTCTGGTAATATAATGCTCTACGTCGCTCTGCATCCTTGACCAGTAAAATCTTGAACGTATCGTTCTATTCCGAGGTGACCCATGTCACCATGCAGTTCTCGGATGATTCTGGTATGTAACACTGATGGCACCACTAGTTGAAGTCGGGTTTGTCTACTAGGTAGTGCTGTATTTCTGCAGAGTATTGCATGGCTATTGATGACAATCCACAGAGGGTTTAATGCCTTTACGGATGTGTTCTTGATTTTCCTTATGTCCCTACGCCCGTTGTTTTTCTTTGCCCTCAGCACTGGGGCGATGTCTGGGTCGTTCTCCTGTGCGGCCCCCAGTACCTCTGGAGGCAAGTCATCGGGTATTTTTCTGCTGTTGTCGTCCGATTCGATACCCAAACATGGCGAGCAAGTGGCTGTCACTGCACACAGGAAGCCTTGTGTCTGTCCTTCAAGTGACGTGATGATTGCGTGCACAACATTTTGTGAGGTCTCCTCAGTGAAGTTCTTCATGTCAGCTTCGAAAGGCAACGGCATCCGGGACAGCGCGTCCGCATCACCATTCTTTTTTCCAGGTTTGTACTTTACTGTGAACCGGAAGACAGCCAGCTCTGCTACCCATCTGTGTCGTGTTGCGTCTAGTCGAGCTGTTGTCAAGATGTAGGTCAGCGGGTTGTTGTCCGTGTATACCTCAAACGAAAGCGCATGATACAGATAATCGAGGAATCGCTCCGTTATGGCCCACTTTAGTGCCAGGAACTCGAGTTTTCCTGGGTAAAAGTGGTACCGCTTCTCAGCTTGAGTGAGTGTGCCAGATCCATATCCCATCACACGGAGTACCCCGTCTTGCTTCTGGTAGAGAACCGCACCCAATCCTTCGTTTGGGGCATCTGTGTGTAACACGTGCAGTAGTTCGTAGTCTGGGTAGGCCATAACTCCAGCGCTAGCAAGTGAATTCAGCAGCAGTTCCAATGCGCCTTGGTGTACTTGGGTCCAGAGAATGTTGTCACTGGAGGATCTTTGACCACACGTTGCCTTCTTCTTAGATCGTCTTCTTGGCTTCAAGGCAGGCTTACCGGTTCTGTCTACCTTAAGCAAGTTGTACAAATGTGCTGCTTTACGGGAGAAGTCTTGAATGTATCGGCGATAGTAGCTCAACAGCCCCGTCATCTGTCCAATATCTCCCACTGTCTTGAATGTCTTATCTTTCAGGTACAGAACAGCTTCCTTTTGCTTTGGATCCATGCAGTAACCTTGTTCACAGACGATGTTGCCTAGGTAGTGGACCTCCCGTTTGAAAAAATCACACTTTTTGGGCTTCAGCTTGATTCCCTTTGCTTTCGGGCGCTGCAGAACAGCTCTCACGTCATCCAGATGTTTGGTGAAGGTCGGGCTGTAGGTGAGCACATCATCAAGGTAAGGCAAGCAGCAAGTGTTTCTGAGGTCTGCTAAGCACTCATCCTTGAACCTCTGGAAAGCCTCGGGTGCGTTTGTCAGGGCGAACGGGATCCTGTTGCACTGGTATAATCCCCAGGAGATGATGAATGATGTCAGGTGTTTACATTCCTCCGCCATGAAGCCTTGAGGGTATGCCTTTCCTTGGTCCATGACACTAAACCAACTATTTCCTCCCAAACTGTCAAGAACATCCTGTATTTTTGGTAGTGGCTGTCGATCCTGGATTGTTCTCTGGTTCAACTGGCGGTAGTCAATGCAAAGACGAAGTCCACCATCCTTCTTTCTGACACACACCATTGGCCATGAGTGGTTGGATTTGGACTTCTCAATCCATTCTCGATGAATCAGGCCACACAGGTACTCCTTAACTTCTGTGTACAGTGGCCTAGGCATGGAAATATAGCTCCTCTGGACTGGGACATTGTCGGTCAGTTTGATTTCCAGTTGTAGTTCAGGAGCGCACCCCACATCCTCATCATTCTGCGCAAAGGCGTCGGCCTCTTCCCGTAGCATCTGTCGGACTTGCACCTTCTGCTGGTAGCTCAGATCTGTTTTACTAAGGTCCACCTGAGGCTCGTAACTACAGGTCTGTGATGCAACATCTCCTTCCGTTTTCAGGTTTCTGTCCACAGTTTCTGTCTTCCTCTCAGGCACTGGGAATACGGCTCTTACAGGTTCAAGAAATCCTAACATTGCCCTTCCTGTGATGGGTATCGGATGGGCAGTTGTGTTCGTCACCGGTACTTTGATACAATGTGTTGACCTGTTGATTTCCATAAGGAATTCCTTCAGCTCCAGTCCTTCTGCCAAAATGGTTGATGGAAAAGGATCGAAGAAGGCTCTCATGCCGTCTGTTTCACTTCCAAGACGAACTGGGCGCTTAACTCTGATGGTTTCCTTTGGTGGAAATATCACACGATTCTTACCGGGTTTCACCTCCCCAAACACATCTACTTTGACAGTCCGAATGAAGGTCACCAGTGCACCAACTTGCTTCTTTGCCACACCTGAGAATGCACTGCGCAGACACAGGTTAACATTGTTCTGTGTAGGGTCTAGACAGTCAATCATGTTCACATACTCCTTGATAAGGTTATACCCAATGATCGGTTGTTGTAGCTTTTCATCTTCAACGACCAGGAACGGAGCAATCACCTGACCTGGCGTATCTCCTTGGCTTGGTAGAGAAAACGCTAAGTCGATCCATCCGAGATATGGAATTGCCGTTCCATTTGCGGCTCGAAGATCTAACCCGTTTCCCGTCAACTCTGAAACAGACCTCAACTCCCTTTTCACATTCGTAACTGTCCAGCGTTGGGGGATCAAGCTGACTTGGGACCCAGTGTCTCACAGGGCCTTTGTCTCCACTGTATCCAGGTGACAGGTAATCAAGCACTGTTCTCCCACCAGTTCTGTAAGTCTGGATTCCTGTTTTGTGGTCAGTGACCGGGTATAACACCCATTACAACTTCACTCTCTGTCCACCTCCTTGGCTCTTGGGTTGGGATCCATTTTCTCCAGCCAATTCGGATCCCCTTATAGTGACTGGTTGCTGTTTCCCGAGTTGCCACCTTCCTTAGCTTTGTTGGTTTTCTTCTTCAGACATCCAGCCAAGAAATGCTCACTGCTCCCACAGTAGAAACAGAGGTGGCAGGAATTTCCAGTTCCATCTTGTCGGCACTGTGGGCATCCACCAGGACTGTACCTTCATTTCCTTTAACTGCTGATGAGTTGATCTTCTGCTGATTCAACTGTTCAGATATGAAGACAATGGCGGCTTTTAGTTCAGGAACCTCGTCCTTGACACCATTTACTTCATCTTTTACTAATGTAAAGACACTTGGCTCTTCTGGTTTCTGTGATTTAGTCTCTACAGTGGTTTCCAAGTCCTGTTCGGTTTCCACGCGATTGGTCCGTGCTCTAATCCTCAACCTCGATGTCCTCTCCGCTTCAGCCGTGCTGGCGAGTGTCATCCTGCGGATCCGTTCAGTGTCAGACACTTCTGGAACAAGGGCTGTAACTCTTGTCGGATGGCGTCACTTGCTATTCCTGTGTGAAGAGCGTGGAAAAACATGCCTTGGACTAGTTCTGCGCTGTACTTTATACCTGAGCCAACTTCCTTCTGTCGAATGTCAAGGGCTCTAATCAGAAAGTTCCGAGGATCCTCTTTTGGCCGCTGAGAAAGATTGCAAAGTTCTTGGTAAATTGCAGTTGCTGATTGTTCCTCATAGTGTGACTGTAACATCTCTCTCAATGTTGGGAGGGTTAAGTCTTCCAATTTTTCCAAGAAACTTCTGAGGCGAACATTTGGTGACATAGCATTGATTACGCCTTCCTTTATTTCATCTGGGAAGTAGCCATGCTTCAAGCCATTGTCAATCTGCCTGGTTAAACTGTCAGTTTCCCTTTTTCGCCTGGCTCGCCAATGTGACCACTGATTTTAAAGTCCTTCCGAAATAGACGAAGTTGCCTATTTCCCTTGGCCGTTGTTGTTGTAACGGGAAGTTCCTGAGCCACGTCCGCCTGTTCTCTAATAAAGGTTTTCAAAGATTCATGGACTAGATGGCCATTAGCCTTTCCTCTTCTATTTCCAGGAACTCCACAATACGCCTCACCTTGTTTACCTTGCTGTTGCCGGGTGCTGCGGTTACCCCTAATTTCTGAATAATGCTGTCCAGTTTGCCTACCTCCAGCCCATACAAAGATCCTAAAACTTCACACTGCAGTCCTTCCATCACGTCGGGGACACCAAATTGTTGCCCTCTTCCGGGCTGAGGTTGTATGTTGCAAGAAACCAACAAGAAGTCCGTGATTGTCTGTAAACAGACAAACAGGGCGTTTTATTAACCCACCGCAACAGCAAATACAGGCAACGGCTACGGGCATAGTTTGCTGGAGCGATGACATCATCAAATGACAGTTTTCATTTTTACTTTGATTGAAAATGTACGAATGAAGATAATGAAATATGTTCAAAAACAATGCCAATGCCTTTTGGTGTTATTCTGTTATGCGCTTCCACAGATTCACAAGGGTATGAGTTTTCTCTTGTCCTGTACTGCTGTTAGTCCTTCCATAATATTCTAAGATCGTTACCATTATTCCAAAAACATACACAGCATTTATGTAATATCAGTATGGCATATACGGGCTTCCGTAGATTTTTACTGCATGAGAGGTTTTGCCATATATGGGAGATATGACTTCCATTTACTCTATGATAAATGCTATACATAAGAAATATTACTACTCTGCTAATAGAGTTCTCTTCTTATAACTTACACGAAGATATTCTCTATTAAAATAGCAGTTTTTGGTCGGTCCACTCTACATTTAGGCTTTGCGCAATTAACCCGTGCGACATGTGACCACGCTAGTAGATAGTTCGACCTCTGAACTGACATGATCTGAAAATCTCCATTACTCATGACTTGAACTCGACACAAGAATCATCAAAACACGTTCTACAATATTGTTACATAATAATTCAAGGTGTACATTACCTGTAGACAGGGCGCTTTATTAACCCACCGCATCAGCAAATACAGCAACGGCTACGGACATAGTTTGCTGGAGCGATGACGTCATCCCTGGTGTCTACTAAAATTATTATTTATACAATACTAGTATTTATGAACACTGACTGAAGCGAAAACACATATCCCGTTATTTACCTCATTATTATGCACCGTACATGACCTAACACTAAGAGTGAACCTTCCCTTCTATCAGCTTCAGTAATTACAATTTGAAGAATTAACTCTTCAAAAACGTCCAAAATAAAGCAGAACAATTGTCGGAAATGACATGCCTGTTTTTATAACGGGTTGGCAAGGGAAATAAATCTAGGGGTGTAAACGATGCATTTAGAGTCTCTTCCCCTGAATGGCCCGTTTACTGTATATACATCTACTATAAGTCACACTTACCGGGACACTTATCCCGACTAAACACATCAAGTTCAGGCGATGACATTTATCGTGTTGACACCCTTTTCCATGAAAAGCCATAAAGAACGACTGTTGCGTTTCGACACATTTCCCACCTAAACGCATTTGTAACATAGTATGTCAGCTTGTCATTGGGAATATTGTTTAGCAGTTGCGCTGTCCTGTCGTACCAGTACAGTCGTATTTATCTTCAAACTAAACGTTGACTGTTCATCTGAGCAACAAATCAATTATTATGAAGACACTCGCGTCAAAACCTCTGTACTGTCAACGAATGACCTTCAAGCCAAATGCAACTGGCCTTAAAACCCATACAGCCCACCACTCGTCTGGTCATTATATGAAGAAAATTATCTCACTGTCCAATAATTTACAAAGGGTTGAACAATTAAAATTCTTTCGCGAATAGTGGTGTGCTATTTCATATAATTACTGCACTATACCGTTCAACCAATTTCTCGGGTGTATTGCTTCATAGCTATTAATTCTGATGCCTTTAAAAATCTATAAAACTTCCTTCTATACTTCCTTAAAATCAATTCCGATCCAGGTGACAGCAAACCACAAATGACCCTTTCTGAGATTGATGTGCCTGTAGAGAGATATTCTTACAGTAGATGTTACTATTGACTATTTGAAAGCAATCTGTCGGCCGGTGAACGTCAAAACGAGTGCTAATATGGATTCTGTGGAAGTAAACTATCGCCGGGACAATCAGAAGACATCAATGCCAAACGGTTAGAAACCGTGAAGCACATCCCGTGCTGGGTCATACAAAGGACTTAAAAAAAGTGCCCCTTAAATCAGTATTACATCAGTGTCATGGCACCAATATATATAATAATAATACACATAAATATACAAATATTTCAGCATTAGGGAACACATGGTGCATGTATGCTACACCATCGTGTATGAGGTCAGGGGCGCTTTAATATGATATATATCTTATATTAAAGCGCCCCCGTGGGGTTCCCACGGAAAAGAATAGGACCCCGGTTCTCTAGGCAAGGTTGTGGTACAAGGCGAATAATCTAGGGCTCTCCCGTGTGGTTCCGGTGAATAGAATAGTTCCACAGCCTCCCCGGGCTTGTCGTACAAGGCGACTAAAAAGGGCAACCTGTTTGCCGTGGGTTGCGGCCCGTGATGGAGGAGGAGGTGTCCCGGTGGCTGAGAGCGGGTTGACCTTGCGAGATCCTCAGAAAGACGAGGGGTCGGATGGCCCGCTCCGATCAATCGGCTGGTCACGCCAGTCCAGATGTCCGGATATCAACCTATATATACCTCGATTTGGTATAGTGTCACTGCTTTCCGTGTTGGAAGTTTTTTTAGTAAGATGTTCGGATGTCTGGGCGGTGGCTGAAAGGTCAATCGAGTAGGGCGTTTCTAATCTATTGGATTCGACCTGCTCGAGTATGAGCGTAAAATCCATCTTATCGAGGATGACGTTAAACTCTCGTTTCTCCTTCTGCTGGTTACTCGCAGGAGGGATTTCATCCTACTTGTATTGACACTCCGCGGCTGGTGAGAGACACGGCGCTCTGAATCATCAAACCCTTTCGTTATGTCTACCTCTAATTCCCCTACTCCAAATGTTTCTATGTCACAGCCTTCGAAGTTGTGGGGGTAAAAAAGGAAAAACGAGATACCATTGGATGTTTAATCGGGAAGTACTTACTTCCCATCCTTTCTAGTGATATCTAATAAAAGATGAAAATCAACCCCTTTGTATTTAAAAAAAAACATTGCAGAACTACGCAGGGACTTTGAAATAAGTGAAAAAATTGAAGTCTGGGAAAATTCTTGTAGAATGTTTTCGGAAAAAAACAATACATTAACTTACTCAGAATTCAAAATATTTGGGAGCAAGCTGTTTCTGTTACCCCATATAAAAACTTAAACTGCTTTCACAACATTATTCGTGACAGAGACCAAGATCTATACGACATGACAGAACAAGAAATAACAGAGCAACTGAAGGACCAGGGCGTAATCAACGTCAAACGTTTTGTCATCAAGAGAGACGGTAAACTTATTCAAACAAATACGTATTACGCAACGTTTATTAACCTGTCTCTCCCAACATCAATACTTATTGGGTCGTACAGTGTGCGGGTAGAATTATTCATACCTAACCCGACCAGCCCACATGTCCTCTTCCAAGGACTGGCCTGTCTTCAAAAAAGAAAAAGAAATCATAATGCAAAAATAACACATCGTCTCTGTGACGAATGGCCTTAGTAAATCTATATATGCCAATGTTGTCAAGAAACCCTCCGTTTCGGTAGGAGTTCAAACATCATTCACTTGGCCCATTGGTTTAGAGAAGCCACAGAATCTGGTGGTAAAACCCTTAGAAAACACGACCAGTTCTTCATCACAAACCGATATTAATCTTACTGAAAAAACTGCTACATCACCTGATTCTCCATCTCACCACAAATCTTGTGCAAATAAATCAAAATCCTCTAAACCCTTTGAATCTTCACTAAATGAAGCGGGTGACAAATGTCATAAAAAGATAAACCTAATGGCCCCACAGAGCGTCCCTCCAAGGCTACTAGGGACCCTATCCGAACTTTCAATAAGTTTGGGTCGTTTCAGGACGTCGGTCCTTCAACGTTGGATGCGGATGGATACATCATCTGCATCGGGGAGATCTACTAGTAGGTCTCCCAAAAAGTGTCGTGCACGGTCCGGACATAAGTCTCCCATTCGCCTCCCTCCATAATGACCTTTGATTAAAATTATACAGTGGAATTGTCGAGGTCTTAAAATAAATTTCATTGAAATAACACAGTTAGTTCAATGTTTAAATCCAAATGGCCTTTTTCTTCAGAAAACTCACCTGAAGACAACTGACAAAGATAAAATGTCATTGAAAAATTATACACTATACAGCACTTACTCTAATGAGGAAGAGCGAGCTTTTGGCGGATCCTCCATTTTAGTGAATAATAATATAATTCACAGCCCTGTTGCTCTCGACAGAGCTTCAGGCTGTAGCCGTCCGTGTTTCCTTATCGAAAACAATCACTTTATGTTCAGTTCATGTTCCTCCTCATTCTTCTTTGTCATTTTTGCAGTTGCATAATTTAAAACAACAACTGCCTACTCCTTTCATAATTATGGAAGATTTTAATGCGCATAACCCCCTATGGGGTGGTAATAATACCAACGATAAGGGCAAAATAGTAGAAGATTTCTTATGTAAAGATGAACTATGTTATTTCAATAATGGTTCTAATACCTACTTACATCCAGATAATGGTTCATATTCTGCTATCGATCCATCACTTCTCCCGGATTTTTCATGGAAGGTGTATGGCGATCTTTGTGGTAGTGACCATTTTCCCCTTGTGTTAGAGCATCTCACTTCTCATTCTTTAGAACGTGTAGCTAGGTGGAAGTTCTATAAAGCAGATTGGATGGCATTTGAGATGTGAGGCTGATATCACTCCAGAGAATCTTAATGCTAGAAATGATCCTTTGCTTACATTTAATGAACTCATATTAAAAGTAGCCGATAGAACCACCCCTAAGACCTAGACAAATCCCAAATCCAAAAGTAAACCCTGGTATGATAATGACTGTTGTAGGGCCATAAAAGACCTTAAAAAGGCCGAGCGCAGATTTAACCATTGTCTCGGTAATAACAATTTAAACCAGGTTCGTATACATAGAGCTAAGGCCCGTCGATTAATTATATCCAAGAGACGATCTAGTTGGCGGAACTTTGTTTCAGGCATTACGTCAAAAACACCCACGCGTAAGGTCTGGAACATGGTTCAGAAACTCAACAGTAAAGCCAAAGCTCAGCACTTAAAGGACGGTGATACCTTATTAACTTCACCGCATGATATAGTCAATAAAATAGGAGAAACAACATCCCACAAGTCTTCATCTGAGAATTATTCACCTGAATTTCAGCATATTGAAAACCAGAAGGAGAAAATTAAATTGCCCTTTTCTTCTAAGAATTTAGAAGACTATAATCGTCTATTTTCAATTGAAGAGCTAAAAATTTCTCTAAAGAAGGCACACAGTGCTGCGTGCGGCCCGGATAATATATATTATAAGCTTCTGAACCATTTACCACCTGAGCCATTGGAGACCCTCTTGGACTCACTTAATGATATTTGCATGATTGGTAAATTTCCCCCATCATGGAGAGAGGCGTATGTTATCCCGGTCCCTAAACCGGGCAAGGATCACAGTGATTCGAGAAATTACCGCCTCATACCTCTTACCAGTTGCGTCTGTAAGACTATGGAGCGGATGATAAATGAAAGACTTGTTTGGTTTCTTGAAGCCAACATGCTTCTATCAAACATCCAATGTGGTTTTCGTCAAAGTAGATCCACTATGGATCACCTTGTTCGATTTGAAACCTTCATTTGTGATGGTTTTATTAATAATGAACATGTGGTGTCGATATTTTCCCACCTACAAAAGGCCTACGACAGCACATGGAAATATGGTATTTTAAAAGACCTTGCTGGTATGGGTTTAAAAGGTCGCTTACATTTATTTATGTCTCAGTTTTTATCTGATCGTCAGTTTAAGGTACGGGTGGGGTCCACTCTTTCGGACTCTTATGAACAAGAGATGGGTGTACCCCAGGGCAGTATCCTTTCACCAACACTGTTCAGCATAAAAATTAACAGCTTGGCTAAAACATTAACATCTGGTACTGAGGGTTCTTTATATGTAGATGATTCCCTGATATGCTACCGTGCTAAAAATATGAATAACATCGAGCGGCAACTGCAGCTTTGTCTCAATAAGATCGAGAAATGGGCAGTTGCCAATGGTTTTAGATTTTCTACGTCTAAAACGGTGGGTATGCATTTCTGTAATAAAAGCAAACTTCATCTAGACCCTGAGCTTAAATTTTATGGTGAACCAGTGAAAATTGTTGAGGAAAATAAATTTTTAGGGGTTATATTCGACAGTAAATTATCCTTTATACCTCACATAAAAATTCTTAAAGCTAAATGTACAAAGGCTATAGATATAATTAAGGTCGTGTCTAGCACCGATTGGGGTGCTGACCGATCAGTTTTTCTTAATTTGTACCGTTCTCTGGTGATGTCTAAATTGGACTATGGGTCCATCATTTATGGTTTCAGTAGAAAAACATACCTTAAAATGTTGGACCCTTTCCATCAGCAGGGTCTGAGGTTCAGACTTGGTGCGTTTAGTATCTCGCCAGTAGAGAGTTTATACGTAGAGGCTAATGAACCTTCTTTATATCACAGGCGTATAAAACTCAGCCTTCAATACGTTGGTAAGCTTAAAGCTCACCCAACAAACCCTGCCTACGACTGTGTTTTTAATCCATCATACGCAGATAAATATAATAAATGTCCCAACAAAATTTCTTCCTTTGGTCTTCGTGTTCGAGACCATATTGTGGAAGCTAACATCAAGCTGGAGGACGTACCTACGGTTTCTTTTCCGGAGTTTCCCCCTGGCTTCTTCCACAACCTATATTAATATTTGATCTACGTCAACATAAGAAATTCGATACAGACCCTCTTATAATTCAGCAAAGTTTCGCTGAAGTAAAAGCTAATTATCCGGATTATAAATTTATATATACTGACGGGTCAAAGGATGGAGACAGGGTCGCGGCTGCGGCTGTCTTGGAACAGCGAGTCACCTCTTTTCGCCTTCCATCCTCGTCTTCAATATTTTCTGCCGAGGCCAGAGCTATACTTCTGGTTTTATCATATGTTTCATCCGGCTCTGGTCAGAGAGCAGTGATCTGCAGTGACTCGTTGTCCTTCCATTTGGCAATAGAGCAAAATAAATTTCAAAACCCGTTAATGCTAGAAATATTAGCCATCCATAGAAAGTTAATTAAAAGAGGTAAAGATATTATATTCTGTTGGATACCAAGTCATACTGGTATTCACGGAAACACAGTCGCAGACAGGGAAGCGAAAGCTGCTCTTAGTAAACCCATATGTGAGATTAAAATTCCTTATACTGATTTTAAATCTAATATTCTTAAATAAATTTGTCGCCCCTGGCAAGATGAATGGGACCTGCAGGTCGATAACAAACTGCATGCCATTCACCCTGTCATAGGCTATGACTCTTATACGTTTGGTATGTCTCGTAGAGACCAAGTGGTTTTAACAAGACGCCGCGTTGGGCATTCTCGTCTAACACATTTATCCTGGATGGGAGCAGTGCTCCCGAGTGTGTTGGATGTGACGCGCAGTACGGCATCAAGCATATCCTTGTTGACTGTGTGGACTTTGCTCACATTCGGCAAAGATTCTACATAGTCAACTCTATATCTAACTTATTTAACAGCATCGCTGTTGCCCTGTATAATAGAATATAGTTTATATATACATATGTATATATTTTTCATTGTATAAATAATAGAATATAGTTTAGATATATATGTATATAGTTTTCAATGTATAAAATAACAAACAATTGTGATTTTCGACTTTTAACTAACATTTACTTTTTAACTGATTGGAAAAAAAAAGTTCGTCCGTTTTTTCTTTAACTTTTGAATGTTCATCCATCCTGTCGAATACTATTCAGAGCTTCCTGATTTGAACATGTTCTCGCCACGATATGGCTGAGATATTGCCAATGTGACGTTAAACCAAAATCATTCATTCATTATATTAAAGCGTCTCCTCACATTTTTATACATTTAAATCATTTGCCTTTATAATTATCAATGTTATATAACGTTTAACAATTTTCACTGAAAATCTGATTTCCCTAAAATGTGAAAAAAATGGTATGTCTCCGAGACTGAAAAACACTATTCTTCTTGTCTGAACCACCTGTATGATTTTTGTCTATAGTTTACAGCTCCAGTGTGGTGTAATGGCTATAGTGAAACTATCAGATTGTCTCGTGGAAAAGTCAAATGTGCACACAGGAATCCACGAAACTATTCATGTACCTAAATATTAACCATCAAGGTCTCTTTTTAACAATTCTTCTCACGCTTCAGGACATTTTCCAAGCCCCTAAAACTGATCTGTAATCATCAATTTTCAAATGGGCCACCATCCAAATGTATACAAATAGCATTAAATCATCTTGACAGATTTGATTAGTTTGCGCATTTAGGAACAGTGGTATGTTTTTTTAGTAAATTGCAAAAATAGTTGCTAAGCTAACCATCTTTATTACACAATATTAAGTCACATGGTCATGAAAGTAATAGAGTCTAAAAATCAATCAAGCCATAACATGCCAATTGCAAAGTTTCAGTTCAATTCAATGAATATTTGTGAATAACAGTCAGTTCCGGTAGTATAGGCACTCTTAACTAACAAACTGAATACGGGTATTATGAAATCATTTGTTGGTTTAATCAATGACGATTCTAATAAAGATTATACCTAAACGTTGTTGTGAATTGTTTGGTAACAACGGAAATTCAAAATAAAACAAAACAAGCTGGTCAAAGAGTTTCCAGTACTAAAGCTATACTTTACCGTTACTGCCACATCAATGCAGTGATATCAAAGTTTAAGTATTTCGTTACTTTACAACCCATAATATTAAGATTATCACTGATCAAAATTTACAAATAGTTGTCAATACCATTCCTTTCCCCGCCCTCCCAAGAAAAACACGCATGTATCATGTGTAAGCGTATCTCTTTATTTAAGCGATAACACTTTGCCATGAGTAACTCCAGTATAATAATACGTTGTTCAGTTAGTATCGAATGTGAAAGTAAATGAATTCAGTTGCATTTTGTTGCAAAGCACCTGGCCAGTAGGAACTCAGTGAAAGTACAACTTCAGTTCAAAGCAAATGTAATACTCTCATATGCTTTGAGAAACCCATATCCAGGGCGTCGAAACCGACATTCTGTATACCATCCGTTAACCAAAATGAGCGTTGGGATCAACAATCGCAAGACCATATTTCAAAAACGACAAATAGCACAAACCAGCAAATGACTAAGACAATATATAAATATAACATTGAGGACAGATTCCTACAAAGAGAAGCAGTCAACAGTTTTCATTGAAGACGAAAAGACGTAATGAATGTTCTTGACGGATGAATTATATATAGTTTCTTGATTCTTTGATGGATTGCGTTTTTTGTCATTTTTGAAATATGGTTTTGCGATTGTTGATCCCCAACGCCCATTTTGGCTGACGGATGGTCTTATTCTTCACCTGGAAACCGTATTTTGGTTGACGGCTGGCAGATGAATGTCGGTTTCGACTCCAGGTTCCTGCCATTAAAAGGTTTTCCTCTGTTTTTTTATACGCTTTTTCCACGCCAAGTTTCTCAAGGCAACTTGGGCAATCTTCTTACAGAAAATCCAAGATATGTGCTTTACCTAAATAACTAAAAATACATATGTATTATAAAAATAGTTTCCTTAATTCTCTTCTTAACTTTTTAGAATGTGTCAAATTCAACATGACACTAAGACTTACTACATTGTCATAATTTTTAATGTTCTTTTTAACACCTGTCTTAAGACATTAATGTTCATTCTGTTCATTTGGGCATTAATTGAGTTAATTATCATTTATGTACTAACAATGTGAGGTCCTGATACTTTTCTTATGCATCATTCAAAATATCGCTGCAAGAAATGCCCAAGCTGAAGCCATTGTACTTGAATGCCAAGATATAGTTGTATGCATGAGAGTAGACTTGTGTGTCGTTGTACCCAGCACATGACCTTACGGATCGGTCGGTAATATATTACTTGTTAGTTAAGCCACGAAGAACAGTTAAGTCGGTCCATTCCACTGATTTCCTTAAAGTTATATTAATATTCAAAATAAGCATGTGTTTCAAAACAATCTTCTGTACCAATGTAAAAAATGCGGGCTTATTGATTAGATATGGTCAATCCGGAAGTATTTTTTGTGACCAGAGAATACGCGACCAAATAATGGGATTTTTCATACGTCTGCCAACCAGTAGTATGTTTTTCTGTTTATATAGAATAAGAAACACTTTAGCCTACATCTTGCTCGAACACTCTTCCAGAAATGTCCATACAATGGAGTTAATGATTGGTACTGCCAACATTACTGACAATGTCGCATGCTTTTGCAAACAGGTTCATTCACAGATCTGACCTCATTGACTGACATTAATGTATCGGCCCTTGTTAAGAAACATCAATGTGTTTAAAAAAAGTCCTGTTTAAATCCTGTTTTAGAAAAATCTAGTGAAAAATACAATTCCACAATAGAGAGAGTGACATATTCGTTAAGGGCAAGCTTATTTCTCATCTGAAACTTTTGTTGAGAGAATTGTTGAACGTAATAGATCTTTGAAGTTAATGCGTTCATGTATCATTGTTTCATGAAAATATTACATGCATACCAATAATGAAACAATGAATTGCTTTAACAAAAATGGCGTGTTGCTTTTTAACACTGACTTCATAAAATGACTGGTGTTGTATGAAAAAATGTGCACTTAGACGGACTTGGTATTCAACTCGCTGGGGGCTCTGTGGCCTTGGGGAAAAGCGTGCTACTGCAGCGTAATGACTTCAGTGCCCTCACTAATGCGGTCGCTGTGAATTCAAGTCCAGTCTTGTGTAGTTTCCTTTTCGGCCTTACGTGGGAAGGCCTGCCAGCAGCCTGCAGAGTTCCGCTGGGCTCTACCCGACTTCCTCCCGCTATAATTATGATAATGCTGGAATCCGTCTTGAGTGCAGCGTTTCATGAGTCATATGATACAATGAATTCAGTTCGTTGCTCTAGTATCCATAGCTGCATCACGCAAAGTCTATGTTGTCTGGTAAAATGCACACAAACATCAGTCTGAATTGTAGAATGCTGTTCACTGCGTCGATTGTAAACACGTAAACTCTCGTCAGCATGGAAAACATGCCATTGCGGAAAAGGAACCCTTACCACTAGATTACAAATCTTCCCAATGGGGTGCAGTATTAAGGTATAACTTTCTTCATGTTATAAAACAGAGATTATTTATTTCAGTGTAAAATACAATTACTATAAATACCTCTGTGAAATATTGGAATGATGTAACGCATCCTTGTTTCAGCAGAACACAAAAGTAGGCTCGAATTCAAATGGTCAAATGAAACAGTTATGCGGAAATTGAACATTCGGTGTGAGATAAACAGTGAACTGTTCGCGACCGCACATTTGTCGACCCATACGCTTCAGTAACTGAAGTCTTGTAAAAGATATATAAGGTTGCTGTGCTGAAATTTCTGAACAAGACATGTCTACGCAATCTAAACAACATTACTACAATATATTGACGTGAGAATGGATGGACATACGTGCAGCTTAGGACATAACACAGTAAATCTACATTTACAGGCTGTGTGGTGGTATGTATGTCACTGTACCTGTAATGAACGGGAGAGAGATGAAGGTATTTGCAACTGGTTTTAATCTAGGGTTTCCTTTCTCATGAATTGGTAAAAAAAACCTTTCAAGAACAGTTACAATAAAACCATAAGTGAGGTGCACTGGCAAAAGTCCGGATTTCCCTGGTAACACGTGACCACTTGTCAATGATAAAATATTTTATCATCAAACATTGCACGCCTTCTACTAACGGCCTTTACTAAGTGTTAAAAGCAAGACATACCGCACCTATGTAAGTATAGATTAAAGGTCAGCTTTTCTTAAAGCTGGAACTTACGTCAACATCAATTTTTATCCTGGACGTAAGCAATGAGTAAGCATCAATTTCAAACAGCCAATGTTTAATTATGTGTTTAGGAGCTCTTAAAGCATCATAATTACACCTCATACAATGATTCTGTATGTTTATTGGTTAATACACTATATAATCAGCTCAAGGAAGTTAGAAGAAAAGACTACAAAAATTATTACCAAAATAATTTCAAAAGGGTGATCCATACAGATCTAAACTGGCGTTGGCCTTATTGTACGACATGCAAGGTAATTCTATAAATCACCATTTGATCTGGAATTCTTACGAGGACATAGGGTACGCCGTTTTAGAGAAATTGGAAACACGATATCGCCTCTTCTGGACGCTACGCACTTCAGTACTCGGGACGATATACTCCTCTGTGTACAAAGTACGGTCCCCTTCATTGTTACAATCGAAGGCTGTGCATTGTGGCCCCCAAGCTGAGACCTTTGGGAATAGCCCCAGACATATTCTACACTTTCTCCTTAAAAACGGCTTTAAAGCATATCAGAATTGTCTTGGAATCAGAAGGAAAATAGCTGATTTGACGCTACTTTTACGTGACAAAATGGTGAACTCCGAACGGGTGACGTCACAGCGGAAACAGCTGCTCTCTCGGGTGGTAGAAATGTCTCGCCCTTGACTGGTTCAAATTGAGGGCATCGGGACTCAAACTATTCTTCAAATCAGATTAAATGTCTTCCTTGAACACGCAAGTATAACATTTCACCCAAACTTCTGTCAAAGAACTTTCACTTGTTTACAAATTGTGTCTTTAGAATTATGGACATTTGATCATGCGTTTCTTCTTAAGTCTGGGGCGTATTTGTCATATATATGTAGTCCTCCAGAGAAGATTCCATAGACACTTTGTTTTTTTGCACGTCACTCGATAGTAGATGACAAATCCAGGAGAGATATCTTGTCCGTCTACTGAAGGGTTGATTGATGGCAAAGGATACACTCACTGTGATTTCGTTCACCTCGATATCCAAATGATTTGCATTCACATGACTTTATGCGCATATCTGTCCATTCCACAGGGCTAAGGTTTGAAAATGACCCCACTCTTCCCACAGCAAAAGCCTGGACACGTGATACCAATTGCCAGAGTTGTGAGAACTTGTAAGCCGAAAGGAACACAACACGATGTAAGGGTACTGTAAAAAACGCGTCATCTTTCCCACAGAGGTTATTTATATGAAACTGCATGCACTTAAAATAGTACACGTACCGCGGCATGACCATAATAATCTCATGTAAGAGATTTATAATGTCAATCCATTTGCATTTGGTACATTAATATTTTGATATTTCTTATTATTTTTAGAATCGAATGTTTGCTCTTCTTGTGTTTGTTTGTTTTTTTTTGTTTTTTTTTACAAGAGAGAATGACGAATGAGATACATGAGGTTACTTCCAGGTTATTCTGGTAGGAACGTAAATGACGTCTTACAGCTACGATATAGAAATAAGAGTACTGTTATTTTTAGGTGTGTCAATGACTTCCAGACAATGCAGAGAGTCCAAAGGGACTGGGGAACCACCGATCTAGCATGTTGTGTTCATCGCTATCGGCCTTTATCAGCTTCTCCATCATACCAGGGAAGATACCTGCTGGCGTCCGTCCCCTCTTCCCACACAAAGTGGTTTGGTAGTAAAATACACAAGTTATACAATTAGCAATTTTTGAATGAACGGTGATCAGAAAACCACAAATGCTTTTTTTTTATTGAGCTGGAGTCCAAATACCAGGTGATTGCCCGAAGATGTGTCAAGTTACGCAGACGTCATGCAGGTATTGGTGTAAAGTAACTTCGGCACTTTTCTTTCAATGACTTTTACACGTAGTACACAGGCTCCTTTGGAATGCCAACTACCGTATTGGAGGGATTGGAAAATGTTCCAGCACCATTATTTACTTTCTTGGTGAATAGCGCCGTACTCAAGAATTTATCACTTGCTCATGTATGACGAGAGTCAGATTAATAAGTACCTGACACACCAGCTGACTTTATACCAACAGACGATTCATTGTTTCGAAAGGAATTAGCAATGATCATCAGCGAATGCATCGTATAGATATGATTTCCTTCACTGACATATCGAGGGAATGCTAGATGCGATCACGCGATCCCATCAGAAAAGTATGGAAGGTAAAAATTCAACTCTTAGAGTAATATTTTCAGAGATTCTGTTTGTCTCTCCGGAATATACTCAAATTGTTTTCCACGACTCGTGACTCACATTTTCGGAGTTGCCTAGGTAACGAAATCATCATTTGCCCCTACGATTTCATGTCCGGGCTACAACTCCAGTTACTTTCCACATTCAAATTTAATTCTTGGTGGATACTTAGATATAAAGGTGGCGATATCGCGTGACTCACATTTGTTCATTTTCATTTTTGCTATGCTAACCAGATCGCCAATACCACTACAAAAGCTATATAGATCTGCAACTCCCATTTGTTTTCAATGTGCTGTATTAATTTTGGGTGCATGTATAGTGTAGATTTTACAGTGTAGAATAAGTTCCTAAATGAGATGAATGTTTGACATTTAGGAGGTAATACAAAAATATTATACTGTGCTACAGTTTCTCGTGTCAATATTCCTAATATATGTAGCATGGACGATTTCTATTTCATATCTGGGGTTAGTTTTATGATTGTGTTTTACCAGTCCTTATGTCTGTCCCAATTTGCCCCAATATGAAAGCCATAATGGACGGCACGATTCGTGTTGGCCAGCAGTTGTCGAATAATAATACCCAGTCCTACCTGGGAGTCGATCTTCAAATGACCACCACCTGATCAGCATCAACAGGACGCCCCAGGTAGTGTGCTGGGAACTGTGCAAACATAATAACAGCTTTCGGTTTCTTGGTAACATGGGCACATTGGTGTCGACATAGACACCTGCGAGGAGAATCTGCAGACAAAAGATTTTTACTTAGTTCCACATGGATGAAGTTAGTCATGTGTTGTTTAGTTATCATAAACACAGTTCCACCACAAGATCCCATTTAAGTATAGATATGCAAAATCTGATGAAATGAAAAAAGAATGTAATTATCTAAGGGCATCATCTCAGAAGTTTCGTACGTTTTACTAAACACACGTCACTGACTGGCAAGGTACCAGCTGGAACATACATACAAAGAACTTAGCACCGCCTGGTTTTCGCTGTGGCGATTTTGTACACATGCGATTAATGTTCTTCTCTGTCAAAAGAGTATAAAATCTGATCGGTTGTGAACTGTGTGACCATTTCGCTAATGAAAAACGACAAAATGATCGGAATCCATGTGTGTCAACGATAACGCACATACCTTTCTGTCATCACTGGTTTTGATGACAAACAATGGTTTTACAAGCATGGTTCTGGGGTGAGCAGTGCTGAAGCAGTGGTTAAAGTCACTCAGTGAAAACGTCATTTGGTATCTCGTTAAGCATTTTACACCAGTATCGGCTGTATTCGCTGTGTACTGGATGACAGCTTGACCTCTTCTCTTCATACCACCTGTCAGCCCCTCCATTCCTTGGCCTGCAATCAGCCCCGATCTCAACCCTCTGGAGCATGTCCTGAACATTATTGGTCGTCGTGTGAAGCAAGGGATCCACCTGTACATGATCTGGCCCAACTTGAAGCAGCCGTGCTCGAGGAGTGGCAACGACCTCCCCTTCAGAGTATCAGGAGGCTGACAGGTGGTATGAGGAGAAGGGTTCAGGCTGTCATCCAGGTAGATGGCGGATACACCGGATATTGACATAGAACGCTTTACGAGATACCAAATGGCGTTTTCATTGAGTAATTTCAACCATTGCTTCAACACTTTTCAACCAAGAACCATACTTGTAAAGCCATCGTTTCACATCAAAACAAGTAATGACGGAAATGTATATGTGTTACACTTTTTTGATACAAAAGAACATGATCAGAAGTGTGTACAAAACCGCCAAAATGAGAGGTGCTTAACTATGCTATATAACATGGATCAAATCCACCTTCTGATGGCTTGCCGTGGAGCTGTATGTGGGAAGGTCCGCCAGCAACCTTTGGCTGGTTGTGAGTTTCCCCCGTTTCCTCCCACCATAGTGCTGGCCGCCGTGATATAAGTGAAACGTTCCTGAGTACGGTGTAAAACACCAATCCAATAAAGATGACTTCGGGAAACACACATCTTTCATACATGCATAAACGGGACATGTGCCACAAAAGGCTGAGACTAAGCGCTCAGAAAAAGGACTGCTGCGACACGAAGAACAACAAAAGAAATTCCGCTATTAAACAGAATGAATGAACTCCTAGAGTCATTCAGCGGAAACAGTAACGTACACTTGTAAAGTGTTAAAGTCTTCCACAGACGTCATCCTTCGGAAAAGTGGAATTTGTAGTGTCTTGAATACTCGAGGATGAATATCGAACCCTTAATTGCCATCTTCCTCTACCGCGTCAAGTAAAGTGAGCTTGCATACAGCGATGTGTAATATATCGTTTCAGACGACATGGAAAGTAAGTTTTACTTACTTACTTTTACTTTAGTGTTACTGTACACCTTGAAGTAACGTTTAGCATACAGTACGAACAGTTTTCGAAGTGCAACTGATACTTATATCTACTTATCGACATCATGTATGCTATCATGGTACACGATTTGGAAACTGATTTATTTATCCGCCCAGAGTATTCATTGCTGCTTTTCGTTGAAAACTGTTGACTACTTTTCTTTGAATGAATTCGTCCTAATTTTATATTTTATATCTTTCTTTAGTTCTTGCTGAGTTTGTGTTATTTGTCGTTTTAGGAGACCAGTCTTGCGATTACTGACCCTGAACGACAATTTCGCTTGTCGGCTGGTATACGAAGGTCGGCTTAGATACCTAGGTCTATGACATTGAAGTCGTTGGGAAGAAAATGTATTGTTACACCTCTTTAACACGACCTAATACGAATTAAACCAGAGGACCATATTTTAAAACCGTCGTCGATTTATAAGTGAAATATTTTTAAGTATACAGCGTAAAACACCAACCAAATAAAAATCAAATGTTGAACTGTAGAGTGAAAAAAGATTAGTCCTAATGAACCATTGTAATGTGTAATTCTGGACAAGTGACCACTGAAAAATTATTTTAATGACTGTCACCGCATTTGTATTAATACATTCTGCTTAAGTCATAGTGCCATAGAGGGAATATAGATTGCTAATATTTCTGCCTGTTCGATCGTGAAATCAAACAGGAAATACTGCCACGCCACAGAAGGCCCTACGATTGATCTGCCTTGGGAGAAAACTACGCTTACCGTATTCTGCGTTATGAACATAAAATAAAGAGTGCAACAAAAGGATAACTGTTTAGTGCTCTGTTTCCTCAAACGAGTAGTCGCCATAACCCATGAACATTCGCTCGTTATTGCCAAACCTTCCTAGGTAATATCCGACGGATGTTAGTGATGGTCATTTGCCAAATGATATCTGTTCACTTAATGGTTAATTCCAACGCCTCCATACACATCGCCAAATGTTAAAAAAGTGTCATTTCGATAATCAGATTTCCGAAACTTTGAGTAGCAGAGAGAGGATATTGTTTTAGCATAATATAGGAGGAAAGTTACTCCGAAAAAATTAGTTAATAACATCATGGCTCATTATTTCGACACTTTATTTAAGTCATCATCAGGAATGTTGCTACAACAGGTAGTATTGCGTTCATATACTGGTACCTATATACAAAATGTTATTGTTGGCCGATCAGTAAACTGGACAAAACCTGAGCTTAGTAAAAAGTGAGTTGTCAAAGAATTTTATGCGTGTACAGGGAATATTTCCATAGAACAAGAGGCTCAAGTGACTTTTCTTCATCTCAGCAATGCTAGTTCCTGAGAGGAAATATCCAACTCCGCCAAAAGAATCTGTTATCAAGCGGATATCTTAAAAATGACAAAATTAAAAATTCGTTTAAAACAATGGCTTGTTCATTGTTGGACTTAAATGACAAACGTCTCTTCGGCAACTCAGAGAATTAAAGTTTTGAAAACGTTAAAACAATGCTTTGTAAATACCAAATTCGACAAAAGAAAGGGAGTTGTTATCAATTGTAGATTGACCCACTGATTGATATTTTCCATGATAAGATGAACCCATGAACATCCGCTAGTTGTTGGCAGAACTACCCAGCTAATATCGGATCGATGTTAAGGGTGGTCATTTCCCAAACCATATCCGCTCAGCTAAAGATTAATTCCAATGTCTCCATGCACGTCGCCAAATGCCAAAAAAGGCTTTCTATAATCAGGTTTCTGAAACACTGGATAGCAGCGAGGCATTCCGCTAATTATTTTAGGGGGAAAGTTACTCCGAAAATATAATTAATAACATCATTAATTACGACACGACACTTTATTTATGTCTTCATCGGGAATGGTGCTACAACACGTACTATTGCGTTTATATACAAGTACTTATAAACAGTGTTATGGTTGGCCAATCAGAAAATAGGAAAAAATTCAGCTGAGTATAAAGTGAGTTGTCAAAGAATTTATATGCTTGTACAGGGCATATTTCCATAGACCAAAAGGGTCAAGTGAGTTTTCCTCATCTACACAATGCTAGTTCCCGAGAGGATTTCAGGCCACTGTTCAATGTGGGATTTGCCCTTCTTATAGCCAGAGCTTCTTTAAATAGCCTGGTGTTGACATAATTGGTTTTGTCTATGATTTTCCAATTGTTGACCCTTGTTTGAAACAGGTCTTGCTTATCTGTTAAGGCATGCTTAACAGATAATGTTGAAATAGCTCACAAATGTACATGTATAGTACTACAGCCAGCATCATGTTGTTCTAGGCCGTTGAACAAGCATCTTTCCGTTTCACCAATATATATATATTGAACAAAAATTCAGTTAGGGACAGATCAGATGAACATGCTGGCCAATCGAGCACTTCAACGTTTTCGGCCTGTAGAAATGCTCTGCATGCAGCAGCAACATGGGGACGGGCAATGTTACCCATGGCGCCGGACAAATGGGACCTTGGAGTGGTCTAGAGGCTCGCAAATTCGTTTCTCTTAGGTGATTCCGAACCCTTTGAGCAGAAACCCGGTTATTGTGAAGCAAGACTGTTTCTTTAGCTGTGGCAGTGGCTGGCCTGAACGGTCGCGGAGGTGGAGGAGGCCAATGTGGCGGCCCTGGTCGTGGGTCATCACACGCGGTCGGCCGCCATGCGGGCGCTTAGCTATCGTCCCGAATTCTTCATGGCGTCTTCCGAGACGACTAATCGTTGACACATTAACGTTCAGAGCGACAGCTCAGGGTCATTCCACCGTCGATCATGGCGATGTAGCGCTCTCGTCGGATTTGTTATACCTGTGGCATTGTGCGTTTTGACAGAACTTGTGCGGATGGCCTTTTGTGCACCAGAGGGTAAAGAGTGCCAGGATAGACCTTATAGATCACTGAATACTACATATAGGGCCACACCTGTCTGACGGGCGAAAATGGTGAAATCGACATCAGTTTGGTCTGAGACTGGAATGTACACAGGTGTAGGGGTTTAGCTCTTGGCCATCCTTCGGTACTTTACTGACAAAAATCAGATCATTATTTTGTGAAATGTTACAGAAACAAAAGAGCTGCGTTTATATTTTTGTTCAGCATACATGTTGTTACAATCACTTAATGTAAATTGATACAGAACTTTGCTTTTGTAACAGAGAAGAACAGTGAGAGATGTAATTAAGAATGAACCTAAAAGGTTCTCGTTCAACAATAATATTGACTGGGTGGCGTATTAACTTACTAATTTTATTTGCACATCTACGTACAATTCGTTCACAAGTTCTAAAGACGAAGGTCAGAGACAGCAAGATTTGTGGCATATCCGTGTCTGGTTTTTCGTCCCCAATGTTATTTCCTTTTGGATTCAGAGAAGAAATTAATTTAGCTGCAGGTTGTTTCCTGAAAGCTCAGAAGTCTTTTTATGGTTTTAATCTTTCAAAATGGAAAGAGTTCTACAAATTGTGTAGGCTCTTGTAAGGAATGAACGGACCCAGGACATTTTGGTACTCCATGGCTCAAAACTATCACGATGTGATATCAAGATTCCGAAAAACAGATGTGCAAGTTTTACTTATGTTGATGTCCAGGATATGAGCGTCATTGTAATCAACAACCACTTTATGAGTACATTTTATCTGTGAGCGGGAGGAATGTAAGTTGTTCAAAATGAGGTCGAAGGATAATTCCTGTCTCACATAAATGATCTATGACTTCTTCCAGTATGAACATAATAAAATCAAGTATCACTGGCCCAAGTGGTTACCCCTTAGACACTCCATCTCTCGGTTGAAACAGTTCGTTGTTGCATAGGAATGGAGTACGGGTACATGAATCAGTAATCATCTTATTTTTGAGGGTATATTTCTTCGAAGTAGTCGTAATCAATTTCTCATTCTAAACCTTGTCAAAAATGACATTATTAGCCCCTTGTAAAGGAACGTTTGCAAACAGTGGCTGAACGCCAAAAGAGACGTATCGATAACCTTCTTCGAACAGGTTTTTGGGGAGCTTTCTTGTGTGTCCTTAGGTTTGTATTCACTCAATTTCAGAGGGTTCAAAGGTGGGACCAGGTACTCTCCAACTGTAGCGTAAGTAGTCACAGGTGGAGTCGACATTTGGTCTGAATTCAAGTGTCACCTCTAAGTCCTTATGGATTTTGGGAAGACTGTGTGATCGTGCAGGTCTTATTGATTTGGGCCAAAAGTTGCGAAAGACGGTCTGGCTGATTTCGCCGCGGCTGTAGATCGTTTAGAGATAGGTATGTAGGGAACAAAGCTGGGTCAACGTTGGGTCTCGTCTAACTTTACGGAATATCTGAAAATATCAATCCATGCCTCAGAATACTGTTCTTTCTTTAAGATCACAATCCTGTTTTCCTTGTCGGGTATGGTATTTCTTCTTTTAGCGTTTTTAAAGCTTTAATTCCCTTTGAATCGCCGACGAGACATTTTTCATTTAAGTCCAACAGTGAACATGCCTCTGCCTTGATCAATTTTTTTGTTTTATCATTTTTAATATATCCGTTTGATAACAGGTTCTTCTGGCGAAGTTAGTTATTTCCTCTCGGGAACTAGCATGGCTGAGATGAAGACAAGTCACTCGACGTTGTTGGTTCATGGAAAGACTCCTTTTTAAAAGCATGAAAATGCTGTTTGACAACTCACTTTTTTACCCATCTCACTTTTTATCCTATTTACTAACTGGCCAGCCATAACATTGTGTATATAGGTATTATATACTGCCTGTGGCAGCACCTTTAGTGATGATGAAATAAGTCAAGTATCGAAGTACTGAACCACGATGTTAGTAACTAATATTTTCGGAGTAACTTTCCTCCTATATTAAATAGCAGTGTTTCCAGTTCAGGAGATATGATTGATTTGTTATGCTTTGATCCCTTTCAACAACACTGCATCCTTATGTGAAGCTTAGGTACTGATACACCAACTTTGATTGCTCAGTATTACGAAGTGGTTTTATAGGCAAGCATTTCTCAATATAACTGAAACTTGTACACATTAGATATATTCTGCTTATAGGCAATTCTTTCTTCTTATCACAAAGGAAACATGACTTTCACATATACTTTAAGTGCATGGCTATTGCTCACCACGACATGATTGTAATCTTGCTTCAGTGTTTTCTTTGTGACATAAAGAGCTACTTAGGTTTTCTTAGTCATATCAGCGGAATGCATGCCGTGGATAGAGTTTTACATATAAACAAATTCATGCCTATTAACTGTCATACTCCCTACATATAAAGGAACTGGTATACTGGTGCCAAACATGACGTCATCTCAAGGTGATAAAAAAGTTAAAGCAATACGACGAACAACGAATTTGTCTCGAGAAAAGCGGAAAACTGAAATGGTATATCCGATACGATGTCTTATCTGTAAAAACCCGTACTTTCTACATTCTTTCTCAGTTATATTATATAAAGACCTACCTGAAAGCGAAGAGGAACGTCCGTGGTTTTTCACTTTGTATTCTATTCGTGGCGTGAGAGCTATACCGTGCGAGGTGCTGCGATTCAGTTGGTTTATTTGGCCAGGGATCTTAAGCAGAGCATTATCAAATCAATACGCTTGCAGAAATATTCTGAGAATTGCATTATCCACGTTATCTTGCTATCAAGCCACCTTGCACAGGATTACAATGAGGTGTTACTGTATACACCGACATGATTAAACGATGGGGTGCTTTTCACCGTCCACTTACACTGAGAAATCTTTGGTTTGACAATATGGTTTATCGATACTTTGTATTGATGTTCTGATGTCTTTACTATCCATATCGCTAATGCGACTGTCCATTGTACTAGATCCGAAAAAGGATGTTTGAAAAATAATTGATTAAACGTGTTTTTGATATCTCCTTAAAGCCAATTGAACCCTAGGCGACATTTGTGGCCTACAATAGGCCACGAAGTGTATTGTTGTGTTGTTTTCCGCCATTACACACTCATGTCTACAGCCTTTTTTCCAACAAGCATGCAGATATGATTATTTACGAGACTTACCCAGACCGAGTATGCAGAATCAATGGCACTCAATTTCATACCGCATGTATTTATTTATTTGATGTCTTTTAAACCGTACTCTATATTATTTTACTTCTGCGAGTGGGGTCAGCATTATGGTAATACTGCATATACTTTCTAGTTCCCGTTCCTTTATGGTTTGTTTTAGATGTTGTTTTGGAAACAGATTTTGAGATTTTAGACGGCGAACGTCCATTCTGGGTGTTGATTGTATATGAATGTCTACCTATTTACTGTTCTTGACACAAAGTATTTATTAGTTTTTTACCATGACTACCGATGTGCTGCACGATTAAATTCATTTCTTTAATTTGTGTTCAAGGTCGCCGTGATAATGAAGTAGTAGTAATATATAAAGGCAGATGTAGCCTCCAAACAATGATAGAACGGCAGCAAGCACAAGCTGTATGCTTCTACGAGATTTATAACCTGTTATCTTATCGAAGTGTAAAGACGGTACCGTTCTCAAAGCTGCATAGAAAACAGTATCTGAGAAAGTGTAGATAAGTGGTGTATACTGAGATGTAATTACCATCGCACCTTACACCTGAGACAAACTAGCCGAGGGCGTGTTGTTATTTATTTATTTGATTGCTGATTTAAGTCGCTTTTGGAATCTGGTCTTGTGGTTATTGACCAGGAAGGCCCATTTTGGTTGACGGCTGGTGTACGAATGTTGGCTTGGACCCCAAGGTTCAGGAATATTTCATTTATACGTTGGCGGCGTTTTGTGGACTCCTCCACGAACGCCGCCGTGGGATTCCCGAGAGTGAAAAGAATAGGACCTCAGTTCTCTAGAGAAGCTTGTCGTACGAGGGGACTAAGCTATCATTCCACCGTGTGGTTTCGGTGAATAGAATAGTTCTACAGCCTCACCGGGCTTGTTGTACAAGATGACTAAAAGGCGTAACCTGTTGCCCGTGGGTTGCGACTATTGATGGGGAAGGTGGCTGAGGGCGGGTTGATCTTGTGACATCCTCACGCCCAACACTACACTTCGGCCCTTACTTCCCGGGCTGTCGGATGGCCCGTTTTGGTCAATCGGCTGGTCACGCCAATCCAGATGACCGTATATCAACCTTCATATATCTCGATATGGTATAAATTGAATACTTTCCGTATTGGACGTTTTAGTGCGATGTCCGGACGTCTGGGCGGTGGCTGTAGGGTCAATCGAGTGGGCCGTGTCTAATTTATTAGATTCCACCTGCTCGAGTATGAGCGAAAAATCCATCTTATCGAGGATGGCGTGGAACTCTCGTCTCTCCTTCTGCTGGTTACTCGCAGGAGGGCACTCCAGGGCGGGTGAGAGACACGGCGCTATGGATCATTAAACCGTTTCCCTTACTCCCAACGTTTCCATGTCACAGCCTTCGACAGTTGTGGGGGAAAAAAGGGAAAAACCAGATACCACTGGATGTGGAATCGGGAAATAATTCTTCCTCTCCCATCCTTTCTAGTGATATCTAACAAAACTGAAAATCAAGCTAAAATGAAAATAGATCCCTTTGTACTAAAACAACCAAACACTAGAAAGCTATGCAGGTACCCTAAAACAGGTGAAAAAATTAAAGTTTGGCAACATTTTATTAGAATACTGTAGAAAACAGCAATATATTAATTTGCTAAAACTGAAAAATTCGAGAACAAAATGTTAGCGTCACTTTACATGATACTTTAAACTGCTCTTAATCCGTGACAAGTACCACGACTTATGTGATATGACAGAAATCAAAATAACCGAGGAGCTTGAAGATCAGGGGGTAACAAATACCTACCATTCACTGAACCTAAACTCCGAACATCTATATTTATTGGGCCCTACAGTATGCGGGTGGAATTGTTTATTCCTAACCCAATCCGGTGTTTCTCCTGCCAGAGGTTTGGCCATGGCAGGGGACAATGTCGCAAAAAATGTGCTTTAGGTGTGCGAAAACAAGTCATGAGGGCTTCGACTGCACAAACACAATAAAATGTTTCAATTGCAGCGGAGCTCATATAGCCTCCTCCAAGGACTGTCCTCTATTTAAGAAATCGAAGGAAATTACAAACTTAAAATGTAAAAATAATTTTTTATAGCAAGAGATCAAGCATCTGGTCTCTGCCACGGATGGCCTATCGATATCTACATATGCCAGTGCTGTCAAGAAACTCTCCATTTCAGTGGGGATCCAAACATCTCTTACTTGGCCCACTGACACAGAGCAGCCACGGAAATTGATAACGAAACCGGTAAGCAAAAGAGCCAGCTTATTTTCCCAAACCGGCATCAAATTTATTGATAATCCTGCTACTTTACGTAATTTCATCATCTGAACAAAAATCATCCAAAAAGGCCAAAAATCCAATAAACCGGTTGATTCTGCACAGAATTCAGCGGGTGAAAAGTTCAAATCTGGTAAGGGTCATAAAAGGGTTAAACCTAGTGGCCCCACATAGCGTCCCTCTAAGACCACCAGGGACCTTATCCAAACTCCCAACACGTTTGGATCGTTGGAGGATGTTGGTCCCTTAACGTTGGATGCATAGATGATGGCTACAACATCTGCACCGGCGAGATCTACCGGTAGATGTCCTTAAAAGTTTCGTCCTTGGTCCAGACATTAAAGCCCTATACGTCTTCCTCCATAATGTCTTCCTTCCACAAAACTATACAGTGGAATTGTCTCGGTCTGAAAGTAATTTTATGGAAATAACACAGCTAGTTCAATCTTTAAATTCAGTTCACCTGTGTCGTCAGGAATCACATCTGACAAAGATAAATTATATCTTAAAAATTATACACTTTACAGCACTTACTCTAATGAGGAAGAGCGAGCTTTTGGCTGCTTCTTTACATTCGTGAATAATAATATAATTTACAGCCCTGTTACTCTCAATTCTGAGCTTCAAGCCGTGGCCGCCCGTGTTTCCTTACAGTTACATATGTTCAGTTTGTGTTCCTTCTTATTCTTCTTTGTCATTTTCACAGTTGCATAATTTAAAACAACAACTGCCAACTCCTTTCATAATTATGGGAGAGTTTAATGCTCATAACCCTTTATGGGGTTGTAATAATATAAATGATAAGGGCAAAATAGTAGAAGATTTACCTAAAGATGAATTTCAATGGTGGTTCTAATACCCATTCACGTGCTGGTAATGGTTCATATTCTGCCATTGATCTCACTATCACGGATCCATAACTTCTCTCGTATTTTTCTTGGGAGGTGCATGACAATCTTTGTAGTAGAGATCATTTTCCCATTATACTAGAGCATCTCACTTCTAATTCCTTAGAACGTGCAGCTAGGCGGAGGCTCGATAAAGCAGATTAGATGGTATTTGAGCTGTTCTGTGAGGCTGGCATCACTCCAGAGAATCTCAATGCTGTAGCTGGTAAGGTTTAATGAACTCTTTTCAACAGCAGCCAATAGAACCATATCTAAGACCTCGACAAATCCGAAATGTAAGAATTTAGAAGACTGTAATCGTCTTTTTTCAATTGAAGAGCTTAAAACATCTCTAAAAAAGGCACACGATACTGCGTATGGCCCGGATAATATATATTACAAGCTTCTGAACCACTTACCATCTGAGCCATTGGAGACACTCTTGGACTCACTTAATGGTATTTGGATGACTGCTTATTTCCCCAGAGAGGCGTATGTTATCCCGGTCCCTAAGCCGGACAAGGATCATAGTGATCCGAGTAATTACCATCCTATAACTCTTACCAGTTGCGTCTGTCAGACTATGGAACGGGTGATGAATAAGACTTGTTTGGTTTCTTGAAGCCAACATGCTTTTATCAAATAGCCATTGTGGTTTTCGTCATGGTGGATCCACTATGGATCACCTTGTTCGATTTAAAACTTTCATTCGCGATGGTTTTTATTAAAAAGGACCATGTAGTGTCGATATTTTTCGACCTGGAAAAAGCCTACGACACCACATGGAAATATGGTATTTTCAAAGACCTTTCGGATATGGGTTTAAAAGGTCGCTTACTTCTATTTATATCTGAAATTTTATCTCATCGTCAGTTTAAGGTTCGGGTGGGGTCCACTCTTTCTGACTGTCATGAGCAGGAGGTGGGTGTGCCCCAGGGCAGTATTCTTAGACCAACACTATTAAACTTAATAGCTTTGCTCAAACATTAATATCTGACACTGAGGGTTCTTTATATGTAGATGATTTCCTGATATGCTACCGCGCTCAAAATAGGAATAACATCGGGCGACAACTGCAACTTTGTCTCAATACAATCGAGCAATGGGCAGTTGCCAATGGTTTTAGATTTTCTACTTCTAAAACCGTGGGTATGCATTTCTGCAATAAGCGGATAATTCATTGAGACTCTGAGCTTAAATTTTCTGTTGAACCAGTGAAAATTGTTGGGGAAAATAATTGTTAGGGGTTATATTTGACAAGAAATTATCTTTTACACCTCACATATAAACGCTTAGAGCTAAATGTACAAAGCCTCTCGATATAATTAAGGTCGTGTCTAGCACCGACTGGGATGCTGACCGATCAGTTTTACTTAATTTATATCGATCTCTGGTGAGGCCCAAATTGGACTATGGGTCCATAATTTATGGTTTCAGTAGGAAAACATACCTTAAAATGTTGGACCCTTTCCATCAGCAGGGTCTGAGGCTCAGCCTTGGTGCGCTTAGAATCTCGCCAGTAGACAGTTTATACGTAGAGGCTAATGAGCCTTCCTTATATCCTTATAGCGTATAAAACTCAGCCCTCAATACGCTACAAAGCTTAAAGCTCACCCAACAAACCCTGCCTGCGACCGTGTTTTTAATCCATCCTACGTAGATAAATATAATAAATGTCCTAACAGGATTCCTCCCTTTGGTCTTCGTGTTCCGGACAATATTGAGGAAGCTAACATCAAGCTGGAGGACATAGCTCCGGTTTCTTTTCCGGAGTCTCCTCCCTGGCTTCTTCCATAACCTAAATTACTATTTGATCTACGTAAACATAAGAAATCTGGTACAAATCCTCTAACAATTCAGCAAAGTCTCGCTGAAGTTAAGGCTAGTTAACCGGACGGGTCAAAGGATGGAGAGAGGGTTGGGGCTGCGGCTGTCTTAGAACAACGACTCGCTTCTATTCGTCTGAAAGGCTCATCATCAATATTCTCTGCCGATGCCAGAGCTATACTTCTGGTTTTTTGATGTTCCTTTTGGATATGAACAGAAAGCTGTGATATGTAGTGACTCGCTTGCTTGCCTTTTGGCAATTGGGAAAAATAAATTTAAAAATCCGTTAATCCTTGAAATATTAGCCGTACATAGAAAACAAATTAAAAGAGGTCAAGATCTTGTATTCTGTTGGATACCAAGTCATAATGGCATCCATGGAAACACAGTCGTGGAGAGGGAGGCGAAAGATGTCCTCAATAAATCCATACCTGTGATTAAAATTCCTTATACTGATTTTAAATGTAATATTCTTAAATACATTCGTCGCCTTTGGCAGGATGAATGGGACCTGCGGGCCGATAACAAAGTGCATGCCATTCACCCTGGCATTGGCTATAATTCTTATACTCTTGGTATGTCTGGTAGGGACCAAGTAGTTTTAATAAGAGGTGATGTTTGGCATTCTCGCATAAAACATATTTTTATCCTGGATGGGAGCACTGCTCCCGAGAGTGTTCGGTGTGATGTGCAATATGGTATCAAACATATCCTTGTTGACTGGGTAGACTTTGCTCATTTCGAAAAAGATTCTACCCAGTTAACTCTATATTTCACTTACTGATGCTGTCAATGATGACCTAAAATATATAGGATTATGTCATAAGATATAATTCCTTTTACATTATACATACATGTCTCTAGCTTACATATACATAATAGAATTTGAAAAATTATTGTGATTTTCAAGTTTTAACCGAGGTGTAGTTGTTTTACTTGGTTTTAGTCACGTCTGTCTTTTTCATTTGTTTTACATATTCACATTTTCTTCTTGAAAACCATATACTGATTCGTGGTTTAAAACAGGTTCTCGCCACAATTCGGCTGGAAATGTGGCGTAAAGCCATAATCGTGCATTCATTCATTCTTCCATGTACGCCCGGAGAGGAAAAATGTGAAAATATGTAAAGGAGATGCATAATAATATCAATATCTCTGAAACGCCTAGTGGCGAAGCACACATTCCATATTCTGGGAAACACGAAGGACTTGCGATATTTCCGTTAAGATAAATCGCAGCAAGGAACAATTAGTGCGCGATAATATAACAAGATAAGCTGGAAAATTTCCCCCCAAATCTAGGTCACATCCCTAAAACAAATGAACCGCCTCCGTGGTAAGAGCGCCCGCCACGTACGAACATCCAGCATCAATAAATTTAAAAATGGTAATTTTTGCTTCCTCGCTTGGGGCTCAGCACTGAGGGGATAGATCAGGAAACAGGACTTGTCGACCCGGTGCCAGTATAATGTGACTGGGTGGGGTGTCAGGAAACAGGGCTTGTCGGCCTGATGTCTTCGCATGAAGGTAAGAACACTTTGGCGCTATGGATCCTCTATGCATTCTAAGGACTCCTCGTCGTCATATTACTAAAAAGCTGTATATGCTTCCTGAGGATTCCTCGTCATATGATTGAAAACTGAAGTACGACATAAAACCCAAGCATACATACAAACTTAAACAAAAGACACCACGCGCTGACTTGCGTGGTGCGATGAGTCGCGAGTTAAAACATCGATTTAAATATTAAAGACTACAGCACAAAGAAATGTTGAAATTTAGAGTTTTTGGCGTACACTAGCCATTCACCTCAGAGCGTGAAATGGAGGAACTGTTGACGATATCTCACCAACCACCAGCCACGGAAGAGGATCATCCTGATGGCCAGCCAGGTGTCAGGCAATCTCTCCCTTAAGCAAACAAAACAAAACAGAGAAAACAATAGTTTGGCAGTTTGTCAAGAAAAAAAAAAACCAAACCCAAAAACAAAGGTGTAAAGCAGCGTATTGTCGCCAACCACACGTTGGTCGTGAAACCACTATATTTATCATGGGTTTGTTTGTTTTTTTTCCATCGCTTTTGCAGGCAAGCAAAGTCCCAGAGATTCTGTACATTCCGTATGTATTTATTAACAAGAGAGGTGTTAAGAAACAAGCTGAGTTATGTA
The DNA here is from genome assembly GCA_016165875.1 of Acanthopleura granulata. Taxonomy (NCBI): domain Eukaryota; kingdom Metazoa; phylum Mollusca; class Polyplacophora; order Chitonida; family Chitonidae; genus Acanthopleura; species Acanthopleura granulata. The sequence goes on from JABBOT010000031.1 coordinate 3,607,833, forward strand.
GACGCGAATTGCAGGACCATTCGGTATGTGCTATCAGAGAAGGAATATTTCAAACTATGAAAATCGAAACTGTCGCTCTGGTTATCACGTCGGTGTGACAGGAAACGATTGTACAGGTGTATATATTACAGATATGAGATAAATACCTATAAATCAACGGGTAACTGTATCATATGAATATAAAGACTGCGTCGAAGTCAAGGGGTATACTGTAATCACCTTGTCCCTTTGTCTTCCTCTCTCTGTAAAAGGTATCAGTAATGTGAGAGAGAAAAAAAGCGCTTGACAGACACCTCACACAAAACCAAACAAATAAAAAACATGAAGACACTTAGATAATATCAAAGCAATACAAACAATTACAAGTTATTGATTTTTACATTTCAAATTACAGCACAGCACTATTTCGATCGAAACAAGAATTTACAAGATGAGTTCCAGTCTAGAGAAATATGTAAATCCACATCACTGGCGTCCAAGTTTCGATCGGTCGTGTGTACGACACGCTGAGAAAGGTTTTTAGGAAGCTGTGTTAGACATGTCCGTATTTTATGTCACCAAGTGTGGCATATCTACGACGGTTTTACATGTACCACTGCTATTGCTTTAGCGGTGTAACACCCGTAATACGAGGAACACGTCATAGAGGGTTCACAGTTTATTTCGCACAATGATAGTTTGCGGCCATTGCAAATTGCAATTTTTCTAATATGTCTGCTCTTTCAGAGCCTTTGCTTCAAATGTAGATTCAAGTTTTGTGGTACACCCTCTCGGCGCCGCAATAAAGCCAGCTTTGTATACAGGTTGATGTATTTCTGGATTGAAGTAAAGTTGTGGTATATCGGTATAACGGGAAGGCACAGGTAAATTTCGGTATTTAAGGGAGGTGACCGAGGAAATATTGGGCAATCTGTGGCAAGAGTATGGTTTGAAGATTTAAAAATGACACTCCAACTTATTTTTTGACTTGTTTAATTCGGAGGCAACAAACTTTAATGTAGGTTACAACACACAGTCCTGCAGTGGACAGTATGAAAATAAATTTCATCAACCAGAATGCAGAATTATGTAAAGCCTGATCACTGGATATGGCATTAATCGGGCCTTAAGTCTTCAACATTCTAACTTTGGAATGTATAGAATGATACTCAAATTGCGAATTCATCTCGATTACAGACGGTTGAATAATGTCCCATGTTTTCTTAGTAAACATACAAGAACGAACAACTGGCAGGATGCCAGAGAGTGCAGATTTAGACTGCACAAACGGCACCTCGAATACAGATAGGATGAAGCCCGACTTGAGATTCCCCGCTGGAGAGCGAAGGGCCAGATTCACGTCATTCAGCCAGTATCGGATCGGTAAAATGTTAGCGTCTTCTGACAGCGACATGTATGTGAGCTTACGGCGGTGAAGCATATGTTCCTTAGAGAACGCCCCAAAATTCTCTGATGGTGTTTTTAAAAGTTGTCTTTAAATATTGTTTTCTTTTTATTACAATTTACGTTGCACTTCCTCGGTCTTCAATTTTGCCTTCACCTAATTTAGCCAACAACATAGATTTCCAACGGTATTCTGTGTCGTAGGCTTCAACATCGGTATTTAACGCTGTGCTTCAGGATTGAGGATTTGTGGATGGGGGAAAGCGGAATAAACCACCGAATCACGCTAGGCACCCGACACGCCTTCTGTACAAAAGTACCAAGCAAAACAGCAAAGAACCATATGCCATCTCGGTGATCAATAGCGTAAAGGCTAAAGTTTTAATCTTTTCAATCCGCGACGCCGCAAGTGTCATAAGATGAATTAATCCAAATATGTGTAAGTGTTAAATGTGTTGTTGTCTACCGAACGTCGCAACATAGCATTTTACCATGCCCGAAGCTTCACACTGACTTTTTGTAGATGTAAGAGTAGTGTCAATCATAACTAGATACCTATTTACTTTCCGGCAGCTGATTTGTGTTTTCCTCTATCAAATTAAATGCTTTCTTGCTTGAACACGCCAGTAAAATATTTCAGTCCAACTCCTGTCAAAGGACTTTCATTTTTTTCTAAATTGTGTCTTTAGTTTTATGGATATTTGATCATGGGTTTCTCCTTAAATCCAGGGCGTATTTGTCGTATATATGTAGTCCCCAGAGAAGATTGTTACTCAGTCATAGATGACGAACCCAGGAGAGATATCTGCTCCGGTTGTATGTCTACTGTAGGGCTTTTTGTATAAGATACACTCGCCGTGATTTCGTCCGCTTCGATATCCAAATGATTTGCATTTGCAAGACTTTACACACAGGTCTCCACACGCCACACGACTAAGGTTTGAAAATGACCCCAATCTTCCCAGAGCAAAGGTCTCGTCACGTGATACCAAATGCCACAACTGCGACGGCAGTAGACCTACAAGGAAAAGCGTACGATAGAAAGTTTCGTACAAATGAAACTTTACACTGCCTATGAAGTCTACTTAAATAAACCAACATGTGCTGCAAAGAGTACATACATTTAGTCCTACATGAGCTCCACCATAGCTCCGACATTTGGATGTCGCTATACCAGTGGAGTTATACAGCCTTCCATGTAATTTCCAGGGAGTAGAGCCAGAGTTCTGTCGCCTAGCAACTGAACTACTTATCTTTTGTTTCCTGTCAAAGTACAGACACTCGCAAACATGCGCGCTACAATTCCGACGGTCTCACCTTCAAATGAAAACGACGCCATGTTTTATGACTACGCGCGACAAACGGATGTGCCGCCATAAAAATGACGTTGTTTTTGTTTCAACATGGATCGATGAGCTTCAGTGCCGGTTAGCTCTTAAATAAGTGGCTCAGTTGCGAGGTGACAGAACTCTGGAATTACTCCCCGGAAATTAAATTGAAGGTTGTATGACTCCACCGGTATAGCGACGTTCAAATATCGAAGCGACGGTGGAGTTTATGCAGGACTAGCATATACTGGGGAATCCGTTTAACCCATTCACACGGTCAAATGAATCTATCTTGCCTGCGTGGTTGCGCCATCCAGGCTTGCGTCTTTTTCAAGGCTTGCTAATATTTTCTACAAGATTTTAAACATGATTTGTTTTAAGGTGAAGATAATGATACCAACCAAATTTGCCGAAATTAGTTTTCGCACACCCTCGAAATATTCCGTTCAAAGTTCATTCTAACAACCTTCATCTTTTTCTAAGTTGTGTCTTAGTAACATTGGTATTTGGCAATGTGGTCTTCCTAAGAAACCGTTTTTGCTACAAGTCCTATTTCTCAAGACATAATGTTATGAACATTTCTCTTTCATGTTGCTTAGTTACTGATAACGAATCCAGGAGATGGGAAACGAGTTAGGAAGGCATGTGACTAGGATAACCAAAAATTAGATACCTTTCTCGCAAAGAAAGTAATGGAGTTCCGAACATCTAACATCAATAGTCATATACTCCTCGAGAACCGGGTAACCGCTGACCCAGTAAACTTTGTTGTGCATGACCACACAGTGTTCACTGCCTCCGCTGTTATCGGGACCTCCAGAGTACCAGGGGAGGTAACTATTTGCGTTCGTTCCGTCTTCCCACACAAAATGGTTTTCTAGTAAAAGACACAGAATATTAAATTAGAACTAACATTTGTTCAAGTTGGCCGGTAATCAGAAAACCACCAGTTCTTCGTTCATTGACGGCGAGGTTTTGATCCCACCTCTCATTATACAAGACCACATAGTAATCTTACAGTTTGATTTTCGTTAGTGCCCACCTCTCGTCCCCCTTTCCATACGTGATGCACCATAGCCCTCGAGTAACAGTGATAAAACACCCATGGCATAACCAAATACAATGGATTCAAAACTATTGAGAACAAGGTACAACTCATACATTACAAATGCCTATGCATAATCACATGTACATGTGCATGTATGGTGTGGTCGGCTCGCAAAGTTGACATGGAAGTTTTTTTGTTTAAATACAATCACACAGACATAAAATGTCGTCGCAGTTTCAACCAGTATTTAGCAGACCTACATGCAATTACAGATTTTACGGTAAAAAGATTTACAGTTGTGTCGTTCTTGTTACAAAAACTGAAAAAGCACATGGCCAGACCCCGTGCCTCTCTGTGGTTTGACCCGTAGTTTACTATTAGCCTCAGAGACAATGCGTGGTTAACTCAGATCAAGCATACTTTATCAGGAGAAGTCCGTAGCATTTTCGTCCTGCCTCGAAATGTAACAAATTGCATACACCTTTATTGATGCATATCTCGTCCTGACTCGGCCGCAACCACACCGCCCAGACTGTCCTTTCTGCCGAGAATCGAGTCCAAAACAGAAACGCGAGCGGTAGATTTTTAATCCTTCATTCGCCACCATTTGGAAATTACGATCCCAGAATGCACCTGTCGCGCACAAGGGAGACTACTCACCTAATGTGGCCAACTAGGTAAAAAGCAGACGCAGCGTATTGTGTCGATGGTGTTAATGTTTTGGTCTCCATTCTCCGCATCGGGTGCACTCACAACGGTGTGCATTCGGCTGTGTCTGGAGGAATGATGCATGAAGGCAGGTGTGGAATTTGTTACGATTAGAGGAAGAAAGAAAATGTTATGGACTTCGATCGAAAAGGTATGCTTGATCTGAGTTACTCAAGCAGTGTCACTGGCTAATAGTAAAGTACATGACCAAGCCACAGAGACGCGCATGGTCTACACATGACTAAATCTAAATACTTGCGCCTTGTTTAATATTTGTCATGATGACATGGATAAATTAAGATAGATTTGCAATATTTAACAGCATTACACCTTTACACAAGAGAGCAACTTGCTACTGTAGGCGATTGTATACCGTTTATATCGGCCCTTTAAATTGCTGTAAATGTTTTCTATCGGAGGAAGTCGCCATTATCATTTCTATGTGTGCAAAGACAATGGAGAGTACAATGGTGTAAAATTGCAAGAATCGTGTCCCTTGATCCCATAAAGAATGATTAAAAACATCATACCATCCTTTGGGAGAGAAACTAAAACAATATTACTAAAGAAAAATGTTTGTCCATGGCATGCGTGGAGCGAATGTCTTTGTGTTGGCAAATGGTAATACGTAACTATAAAACTGTCCTTGCTGCTTTTCTTTTACTCTCTCGGTGTAGCCGTTTATATTTATATGTGTCGCGCATAAAATTTCTATGGTAAAATTTTGTGTCTTTATCACCAAAGCCCATAACAGAAACTTGGCGTTGACCGTTTGAACTTGGCGATGATTTTATTGATGAAGTAAGCATTGCTTAGGACTAGTCATTTTGCATTGTTTTTATTGCATGTGGTTGTTTCTTCTTAAATATGATGATAACATTTCGTGAAACTCTAGGGCAACCATGTTTAAGAAATTGTAATTAACATCGATGAAATTTGTCCAAAATTCTGTGCAAGTCATCTGGCTAGGGCAGTGAAAGTTACTCCCGTTTGAAGTACTTATAGTTCATGGACAGGTAAAATAATGCCTTGGGTGAACTGAACGATTGTTCTATGGTCTAACGCCACAAGTTTATGATAGCTGGAAACGTGAAATATACAGCTTTGCAAAAAAAAAAAACAACTACGACCTGGAACTGAACCCCTGAACTCAGGTGCCAGCTGGGTAAGTTACCTCTGAGTTTTGGAGAACAACGAGCTACAAGCCATCAACTGTTTTGGTGAATGTACAGTCCCAATGACCCTAGAAAAGTATTTCACTTTTGTTTTCAATTAACATTGGTAAGATTGCGTGATCGAACACAATTCTTCGTCATATATTAAAACTCTCCAATCCGATGTGATATCCGCTTAATTGATTTTGTTACCGTAATAATATTTTTACTCTGACGGAGATGCTCAAAGGAAAGAGCCTAGCGCGAAATAATAATATAATAGAGAAATCTGTTTTTAATGACTTTTGAATTTTGATGCATCAAAATCTATAAATCACATAAATAAAAGTTTTCACACATACGTTATGTGGTAATTGTACTTTTCATTTAAGTAATTAAGGAGCCTCCATGGCCCAGGGGGTTAAGATGCCAGTGTGTCGTTATGACCCCGTGCCTGTCACCAATGCGGTCGCTGTGAGTTTATGTCCAGCTCATGCTGGCTTCCTCTCCGGCCGTGCCTGGAAAGGTCCGCCAGCAACCTGCCGATGGTCGTGGGTCCCCCCCGGGCTTTGCCCTGTTTACTCCCACTACAATACTTGCAGCCGTCGTGAAATCGAAATGTTCTTCAGTAGGGCGTAAAAAACACCAATCAAATAAATAAATAAATAAGTAAATCAAGGACTTGTTCTCTCCTTTTCTGCATGAAAACTACAAATAGCTACCGGACATCCGTGGGACGATTTTCCGATCTAGTTGCAAGGGATCCTTCTTCTCTCGTGCGATTTCACCGCGTAGACCATTCAATGCGTTTTTTCATCACTAAAAACTGTTGACTGCTTCTCTCTGCATGAATCTGTCCTAATATTTATATATTACCTTCTCATTTCTTAGTGGTTTGTGTTATTTGTCATTTTTGGAGGCTGGTCTTGCCATTATTGACACGGAGGGCCCATTCTGGTTGACGGCTGGTATATGAATGTCACTTTCGACGCCTCATTTCACAGATATACACATTATATTCACGGTAGAAAAGTGGAATTTAACAAATGTCTGGCCACGGCATCGGTGCCCGAAGAGCTGGAGAGTCCATAAATTCCCTCAGGCCAAAATAACTGTGTGTCCTAGCGATGGGACAAAAGTTTTTCAAACTTAGCCATTGCCCGCCCTGTAAACCTATGTGAGATCTAGCAAATTATTCGCCTCAGATTGTAACTTATTAAAGCCATTTACGGACACTTGCTGTGTCAGTGCAGCGGAGGTCATGTAATCTGAATATTGACCATCACTAAGGTTTTTCCAATCTCCATATTCCCAACATATGTAGCATACACGTGTCTATTTAATATTTGGTTTTGTATGTATGAGGAAGGCTTACCTTTCTTGTGGTCTGAGGCCCCAATGTAGAAGCCATATTGGTAGGGATGATTTGTGCTGGCCATCAACTGTCGAATGAGATTCAATTCTGCCTGGGAGTCGATCTTCACCAAATGACCAACTTCTGCTCGGCACCAACAGGCCGCGTTTCGTTGATTGGTGGGAACGGTGTGGACATAATAACAGCTCCCTGTCTCCTGGTAACACGACCACGAGGGCTCGGCACAGAAGACTGTTGAAAGTATCTAAGGACAAATGATTAGAATTTTACATTTCGTTTAACTCCAATAACAGAACCGGAATAATAAAAATTAATGTTAACTAAATACCGGAATAAAAAAGGGTCTTTTTGAGGAAATATCAGTCAATGATTGCAGATTAAAATAATTGCGTCGAAGGCACTACGCTTTACACGTATTTAATTCTGCTTAACCGGGGCTAAGGGCCTTGTAAACGTTGTGAAGTTTTAATATAACCGCAGTGTTCAGCGCATTTAAGATGCCTATGTACCTTTCATGGCTTTATAACAAGATATCGTGTGTGGTGAAATACACTTATGTCTGTCCGTGACTGGGAACTGTTGACTAATCGTGCTTCCAGGTAGCTATCTTCCGATTTATATTAATTTATTTTAAGAGATTGGGATGCTAATTGTGTTTGTTGAACCGGTCTATGAGAACATGACTTAGCATATTGTTTTTCCGCTTGACGAATTGAACTGTAATTTGGATACTTAGCTCAGTCTAGAATTTTTTCGAATATAATTATTCCTTAGTTTGTATATTTGCTTTATTATTACTATTACCAGTTATCATTCAAATGCATCACAGTAAATAACAATTCAAAAGAAACAATACGCTGAAATAGTATGAAATAACTTTATTTACAAGAAAGAAATGATGACTCATGGGGAAAAAACTGATATTTCAGCAAAAGTATGTGCCACAAAAGTCAAGGCTAAGGGCAGAGAAAAGGACTCTCGTTCAAGAGGATGCAGACCAAATAGATTCAGTAAACTCCTAAAGACTTTCAAAGGCAGCAAAAAAAAAAAACAATGGTTAAAGGGAAACAAATTAATCTCTACACGTCATCTGTCGGTAGAAGGGAATCTGTGGTAAATTGAGTACTTGAAGATGAAGAAACACCAAACAACTCGATGTGAATCACAAAGCTGAGGAAAATCAACACACTGGAAACGATATTTGTCTTGTGTCTTTGTTCGGTTGGGTTTTAACGTGACTTCAGTTACATTTTTTGTGGAGTTCACTACAAAGGGTCTGTAGTCGTGAGATAGTAACAACACCCCTTCCGGTGACAGTCATCACAGCGTTCTTCCTCACTACTCCAGCCAGTCTTTATTCTTATTGTTGAGACGACGGACGACGTCCATACTGTGCTGTGAATAAGGTTGCACTGAGAATTGTTCTTCGCCACCACCTGGTAAGGGAAAATCGGCATTCGTATAGCGAAGTGTACCAAATCGATTCAAACTGTTCCGGAAATAAATTTCACGTGTAGCGTTATATTTTACGGCCCTGAAGTGAAAGTGGCGAGAATATTGATTGTTACATGTCTTTGACACCATCAGATCTGACTCAGAAATGAGTCTCTTTGCAGACACAGAGGGTTACAGCGCCAGCATGTCACGATTGTTGGTTAATCAAAGTTGTTGATTAATAAAGTGTGGTGCTGGAATCCATCGCTTCAAGTTTCACCTGCAGCCTTAAACCAGTGGTTGTGCAAAGATACAAGATCTGTCCACCCCTCCTTCCTAGTTAGCTTTGTACGTGTTGATTACTTTAGAACTTGTTCATTTGCTACAAGCAATCCAGCTTCATACCTCATTATTAAATTTCATCCTCAGCTGGCCTCTATAATCATCAAGTCTTAAAGCAGTTGACCGAACTAAATCCTTTCTGTTTTACCATGTATTAAATACACTGAACGCTGTATAACATCCACGGCAAATCAGTTTTATTGAAGATTTTGAACTGTTCTATGTTTAGAACTTGTCACAAGCGGGAAACGATCTTCGGCTAAAAATAAGTCCACCTGTAGGTTCATACCTTGACAGTTCCATAAGCTGCACTCATCGTTCTGCCGCGTACGTGAAACAGCTATTTACAAGAATAATAATTAAAGCTTTTAAGTTTGTTACATCCCCACAGCCGTATATGTAGCTGTTATTTGATTGCGAAGTACGTGTACTGTCTATGTACTGTTTATGTTGACATAACGTGGCATTCTGTATAACTTGTTTTGAAACGCCAAAAATATCCTCCACAGCGGAACAATTACCTGAGTGTAAAGTATGACAAGAAGTTTATCTGCCTGCTAACCAGCTTTTAGCTTCACGGTCATTACAGCAGCATTCGATTCCCAACATGGGGTCTTCACAACTGAGAAAAGCTCATTATTATTTAATTGCAATTTACAGAAAAGTTACACATCGCAGCAAAATAATAAAAAAACACCAGTCTAATTCGCCTCGACAAACTACTTATATAAGTAACTACTTTTAACTTAAAAAACTAAAAAATCGGACGTGACGTGACAGGACGTGACAAATGAAGAGGATGTATAGTTAGGGGCTACCGCCATCCTATCGGGCCACGTCTTGAAATCGTTGGGATGATTATTATTATTATTTTTAGTCCGCTCATAAAATTGAGCGAACTATCCAAATCCACTGAAGGTAGAAAACTCAGTCTTGATAATCAACATATGAAGTAACATTTTGACGTTATTGTCTACTGGTCAGTCACGACGATTTTGAATTTTATTGTTAAGCTTAAAAAATCTTCTCAAAATGGGACAAAGCCGTCGGACGGAAGTTCCATTTGCCATGTCCATGCCGATGGCCATACTCAGTTTTCTTTTCACATTAAATTTGATATGCAAATTAGGCAGCCATTGACTCGGTAGTCAGGTAAAAATTACATCACCTCTATTTATTGATTAAAATGATTAACTAAACACACTATCTGGCGCGCCTTGTTGTCTGGATTACAAACCTGTAAGAATTTCGTACATTGAACAGTTTTCAAGTTATCACCAAAAAACCAACCAAAAATGTTCAAAACCTGCCCATTTGAATAACACTGGATCTTCGTGCAACATGACATGAAATCTTTATGTGGGTTAAGTCAATGGACTATGGAGAAAGCCTCGTCTCGAAATTCCCAGTAGCTCTCAGTGCGCGGAAATCCTTTGAATCTTGAATAACTCAAGCGTCTGAAAGCGTGTCTAAACCTTGGGACAATGCATTCTTTCTGTGAGCCGAGAATCAAAGCATCATTTTATGTGTGATGGTCTAAAGTATGAGAGATTATTTATATGGTATTTGGCACTTTAAGGTTCAGATAGTTCATTTTGTCATGCCTTTTCTCCGCTTTTGCTGCTTTCGTTATCACTATTGCAGTTTGGGTATGCAGAGCGTACATGGCTGAACTCCGGGATTGTTGTCCCTGACATCTGTATTTGTTTATAGAGGTGAGCGTATGAAACCAGTCACCGCTGCTTACCGCAGAAACAGGAGAAAAGCTCGCAATAATGTAGCCCCACTGTCATTTTATATCGGCTATAAACTTGAGATCAAAGCTGCCTTGTCCGTAGAACTAGGCCCAGTATACACACTACATAGCAGTTTCGGGTTGAAATCCAGTGTATTCCTTTCCAATTTTATCACTTTGTTTTCTTCATTGTATTGCTATGAAGTTTACATCAGACGTGCTGATTACGTAATAGCGTGGAACTCAGCAACGATGTTGGGTAACAACTTTAGGTTTCATTGAAACTTAATGATCTTGGCAAACTTTCTTGGTCTGTTAATGTAAGGGTATGTCAATCTGCCTTTTGGTTTTGAACAGGAGGACTTGAATGTTTCGGTCATCTAACTGTATACTGGAATAGTATGTGAACAGGGTATCATTTGTTTACGATTACATACTGTTTTATGTGTGACTTTACAGTTCAGCAGCAGTTTGATTCAGTCTTAAACATCTTTTAGCGAAATCATTAAAAGTGGGTTGTAATGTACAATTTTTTATCAGATCAAGCGAAGACATTAATCTTTCAATTTTCAGCATACATGTAGAATCCCAACGATTCTAATAGAGCGCGTATTGCAGTGATGCGTAGTTAAATGTACACCTGTACACAATAGGTTAAAACACAGCTTCACAAGAAAAGCATAACTGACCAGGGCACTCTGAAAGTTAACACAACAGAACTAACCAGAAAAACTAAAAAATGAAATGAAAAGTTCCAAACGAAGAGGGAATGACTGCATGAATGTCAACGATATCGGCATATTTGTTACTTTTGGTATCGGCAAACTTCTAGGTCAAGGCCAAACTCGATATTAGTTCTAGTTTTAGTACAAACATAAAGGAAATGCCTTTAGAGACCTTTTCAAGAGCAACGTACATCCAGAATATTTGTGTTATTCTCATACATGACTATGCATAAAGGCTGTTCACGTTTGCTCTGGCTTGGGTGAGTCATAATTTTCATTCGTCTGATTCTGGTGTCGTATTGGCCAGCCTTATCTCGCAGTGTTGGGACAATCTGCAAGCTAAACGTGCCTGCAACAATAGCTTACTCGTGTAGAACGTAGAAAAAGTCATCTGCCCCACTTTCACGCCGGTGAGGTTATCTCTCCTGGTATTGTCTTTCTTAATGCACGTATATAGCCAACTTGAAGGATGGAAGCGACCCATATACGAGAACAATCAAAGCGCGGCTGAGACAGCTGTGTTTGTGTCCGCCCTGGAAATTATCAACTGATTGAACATTTAAATTGCATGGCTCAACTACGTGATGAACATTCCTACACAAGTAAAAACTCGTGACTTCTTTTGTTTTACAAAAGGTTTTATATTATTTTAGTAACCTCTCTTACATAGTCTTTTGGAAACTGGTGTTATAAGTCGTTTTGTAAATGTGTAGTGCGAGTTTCAAATTACGACACCGCTGCCTTTGTCTTCTAGTCAAATGCCAATGTCGGTTTTCCGGCCATGCGTGACACAGTCTGAGAACAACCAGGCGACGCTCGTGGGCTTTTCTCACGGATTCAGCCAGGTTTCCTTCCATTATAATGATAATCGTATAAGTGAAATATTCGGTACCCCAATGTGAAACGTCAATGAAAAAAAATAAATCAAATGTCTGACTGCAGGATTCGATTTGTTATGTCTAATTCGAATGAGTAATTCTAAGCCAATGGCATCTGATAAGTTATTGCGATTTATAATTGCTACATTTTCTTACCTAATTATGCTTATTAAAGCCAAGGTGCAAAGCCAGATTTAAATTGCTAATACTTAGGCCACCCGTCCAAAATGAAATAAAACAAAATATACTGCTACAGCCTGAAAGCCTTTAGGATTGCTTCAACTTGTAGAAAACTACTCTTAACGTTGTCTAGGTAACAATTCTCATTTGAAGAAAGAAACAAGGCATTAGTCCAAGGTGTTTGGACTCCTCAAAATAAATGGTTGACAAAAGTTTTACCAGGTAATGATTATAACTGTTATTTCTGCTAATTGTGGTCGTTTTGCAAATGATACCTGTGTGTGCTCAACTAAAGGTTAATTCCATTACCCTCACACAGTTCGGTAAATGATAAGATAATGTACAAGTTCGAAAATCATATTTCTGACAATAGCATTAACAGCGCTTGGTTGTAACCGGATATGTTTTGATACCAAAGATCACAACCAGTAAAAAAAATGAAAAATAAACATAGGTCCTTCATCTCGACAAAATATATGGGAAAACTTAACGTTGTATCCGAAGCGGCGTTTTAACCAGGGAACGCCCGAGATTCTGATTCCTTTCTTACTGGCTTTAGGTTATTTGTGGACTTACCTGGAAAAACATCACTGCTCTGAGGAACGGGCGTGGTTTCACTTTGTATTCCATGTTGTTGAGACAGGTACAACAAACTGCGATTTAATGGGCAAATTTGTCCGAAGGTCTTAAGCGGAACGTTATGAAACAATACGTTTTGCAGAAATAATCTGAGCCTTTTTAATGTATCCAAATGATCATGTCAACCGCCTTGCGCAGAATTTACCTCAAACAAAGTGTACAATGTGTAACCAGGCATTAAAGCAATAGAGAGCATTGTGCTGCATTCTTATGCACAGAGCAACCTTTGCTTTGGCGCTCTTGTATGCAATGTACTTGGTATCGATATTCTGTTGCCATTACCACGTAACTAAACTGACTTGGCCATGAAAGAGCTTTTGTAAGAGAATTGATTTAACATTCCATTATAAAGCGGACTGCCCATTAAGCGAAAATTGTGGACTGCAGTGTACTACAGTGTTCTTTTTTGTCCATTTCACACTTCACAAGCTTTTATTCTAGAGGTATGCAGAAGTCATTGAGATTATAGCTGACTGGAGCAGATCCAGTAGAAAAGATCTATTGTACCGCGTGACCTATCAGAACTGTTCGTCACCTGGTCTTAATTACAGTTACTACAGCGCGGAAGTCTGTAAAAGTTTCACAAACAGATGTTCGGAGTAGACGAATGATCAATGGAAAATTGAGGAGTTGATCATTTGTGAACTTAGGAAGATCATGAAGGAAAGACGTGAGTCAGGCGATCGGTAAATTAACATTTTGACATCACCTGATACAGTTGGGCTTTGCTTTTACCCTTAGCAACAAAGAGTTCGAACTTCCGTATAGATACAGATATATAGAGGATCTTGCACGAGTTTCCACTTTATATGAAAATTAGGAAACAAGTGAAAGAAATTTTGCATATGTCGCGAGCATTAGCCAGCAACGTGTGAAAAATGTCTTGAACGAGTGACCTATGATGCAGGTAGTCCCATCATTTCTTAAAGTACAACAAACTGGTACCGGGAAAAATGCCAAGTTTGTCTCAAAATTTCATCAAATTGAAAACCTGTTTTGATATCTTTGTAAAGCTACTAGCACACGCAGAAATCGGTGCCATTCGCCGTACGTTTTCGAAACCATAATAATTATTCCAAGTATGCAAAGAAACACATTACTCATCGCTACTTTACGAACATGCCTTGGGACACGTGTCAGCACAACTAAGTTGTGTTCATCCTGAAATGTTGTTATCGTTCACCGTTTTAAACACTTGTCATCTCTTAACGTGAATGGGCTCTTTGAGTAAGCCCGCTAACGCAGCGCAAGGGCCCAGAAAGCCTTCCATCAATGTGGTCGTTGTGAGTTCAAGTCCAGCTCATGTTGGCTGTCTCTCCGGCCGTACGTGGGAAGGTCTGTCAGATGGTCATGGGTTTAACCCGGGCTCTGTACGGTTTCCGCCCACCGTAATGCTGGCCGCCGTCATATTAATAAAGTACCCTTGAGTACGGCGTAAAACACCAATCAAATAAATAAATATAATACACATTTCAGGTACCTATCCTAATAGGCTTTTTTATGCTTTCGTTAGTAGGATACTCACGTCTTCATCTTTAGAATGGTGTAGACACTAATCATAAAGAGCATCAGTGTTGCAGTTTTATGATAAAGTGAATTTATTTGTATACTCTCTATATATCTGATTCAGTTTAAAATGTATAGGTATATAATTAAACCATACTAACCTTCCATAAAGAAAATACGTACATGTTAGTGAAAAGCCCTACTTAAATCACAACTCCTAGTAAATGTAGACTACGGCTATAACACCTCTTGATTGAAATCAGATAGCCCCATCATTAAGACGTATACATTTTGTTATTGAGAAATCCACGCTCGGACATATGCACGATCTTCGGCTTAACGATTGAGTACATGCAATGCTGGAACCAAAGCGCAACTGAGACACATATTTTTATTAACGACAACTTATGAACTATGCCATGAAGTATGATACACCACTTTAGTTTTGGCACTTTTTTTCATTTATTGACTATAGTTGATTATTATGGTTAACATCTGGCACACAACTATCCGGTTCGATCCCTAGAGTAATTACGTTGGATTTCGAGGGGAAATTTACCCTGGTACACAATACACATTTACAGTGAAGAACCAGGAAGAGTTATGGTGAGTGAAAAGATCATTAAAAACTATACCTGAAAATACCTTCACTGAATTACTTAGATTTGCTTTTACCCAATTAAACGCAGTCAGATGTTTTGAAAGTATGGTCTATTTTAAGGACTGTATTGATGCCGTGGTCACCAGAGACGTGACAAAACTTTGTACGCCTTTTATGTTTAGGCCTGAATAAAGTTCTTGAGAAGTGTACGCCTGTAATGTGTGCCGGTGTGTTAAATGGTTAATATAATATTAAACTTCTGCTTTAGCGCCAGAGAAAGTAGGCATGACGTCATTGTGAACCACATCAACATGGTCAAGAAAACCCACCATATAATCAAAACATTTGACTGCATTTAACTGACTGGAAAAACATATTGCTAGAATAGATCATGTAACACAATATTTTCCAACATATAATCAACATATATAAAATACATTTTAGCACAGCTAATATCAGTTCATAGACATGTATTATGTCCATATCTGCATTAAATCTGGCGGGGACAATTTGTCCAAGAGAAGAAAAGACCATGCATAATACATTTAGGGCTAATTTTCCGTAAGTTTTTGTCAGAATCCTACATGATTATGGTCTCTTCGGGTCATGGGAATCTAGGGAAATCACATTTTCCGGAATAAGTCATAAAAGATAAAAATGTAGACTATTTCAGAGATAAATACTGAATTCTTCAGGCAGGTGATCTTACGGATCACTATATTGTTATTTAACAAGATACAATCTGGCTTTCTGTCACTTTCATTTATGGGACTGTTTCGGGATGCATTTCCCGGATTCCTGTCAAAACACGATCCCCTTTTTCTACACAACAATGGTGTATGTGACTAATATAGACGTCAACAGCGTCGTTAGTATACCAGTCGTTAACCAAAATGGGCGCTCGCAGGATTTGTGTAATAGAAACCACCAAAGAGCCAAGACAGTACATCAGGCAAAGAAATTAGGACAGACGATTAGAGAGATGTAGTCAGCAGTTTCTGTGGGAGGCTGAACAAAATCACTTGCATCACATCTGCATGTAATACTTGATATCTTTGAAAGTCAGAACACCTACCAGTGTGAAATTTTATCCACTGTCATGACCTCCTGGAACTGTTTCTGCTGGTTGGCATATAATCCAAACTGCTCATTTCCGCAATGCGATTGTAACGGCAATGCCAACTTTACTTGGAGTCAAGTCACTCTAGGATGACTGTGAAACCGGACCCATGGGTCTCAGAGATCACACGGGAGCATTAGCAAGGCCGTTGTCTAAGTCCCCACTGGCAAGTTC
Organism: Acanthopleura granulata; assembly: GCA_016165875.1. Classification (NCBI taxonomy): domain Eukaryota; kingdom Metazoa; phylum Mollusca; class Polyplacophora; order Chitonida; family Chitonidae; genus Acanthopleura; species Acanthopleura granulata. The sequence continues at coordinate 3,624,163 of JABBOT010000031.1, forward strand.
CCGCTGTTCCCTTACAATCATGCGTGCCTCACGATGGCGCCGATCTGCTGCGCGAGACGACTGGAGACGCCACGACAGGCTACTGAAGGAAGAATTTCACGTGAATTATGATCGTTAATTAGTCCTACATGAACTCGACTCTCGCTCCGATATTTGGATGCAGCTATACCTGTGGGGTAATACATCTTTCCATTTGATTTCCTGGGAGTAGTGCCAGAGTTCTGCCGCCTCCATTTATCGTGTGTCTCCATATTTAAACAAAAACGACGCCATGTTCATGGCGGCTCTTCCGTTTGTAGCGAGAAACCATAAACGTGGCGTCGTTTTTGTTTTAACATGGAGTGATGAGCTTCTGGGCCAGTCAGCTCCTAAATAATGAAGGTGATACCTCCGAAATTGTAGCGCGAATATTTGCGAATGTCTGTACTCTGCCAGGAGACATTAGACAACTGGCTGAGTCGCGGTGCGGCAGAAATCTGGCACTACTACCAGGAAATTAAATGGAAGGTTGTGTGATTCCACTGGTACAGCGACATCCAAATATCGGAGCGACAGTGGAGTTCATTAGGACTAATCGTTCATACGGTTATACACGCACAGTTAGCTATGTTAACCCGATTTACAGCTTGAATGACATATTTTGGGGATACTTGAAGAGAAAATCTATTTATTATTCAAAATTACATGGCTGGAAATACGTGCACCAAATTAAATCTGGGCTCAATTCCGAAGTCTTCATAAATCAATTTTTAATAAAGTTTTCTGGAAATTCGCATCGACTTCTTTTTTGCAATAACACAGAGGGCAATTACCACCTAAAATTACAACTTGGTGCATGTTTTCGGCTTTGTTAAATCGAAGAGCTATGTAAGCGTGGTAATTTTAATTTATGACACATCCTTAAACAAAAAAGGCATACATGTGTGGAATAATGACAGGTATCTTGAATACAGTGTTTCACACATAGCATTGCACGTGGACGAGGGGGTTAGCGCGACACCGTGACCGTCATAAATGCGGTCTCTGTGAGTTTAAGTCCAGCGGATGCTGGTTTCCGCCCCGACTGTACCTTCCACCTTCATGTTGATCGTATGCTATTATAAGTGATATATTCTTGAGTACGGCGTAAAACACCGATCAAATAAATAGATAAATTGTATATAATAAAACGTGTAACCTGACAGCTGCTTGGTTGATAGATTGAATAAAGCGCATCGCACGCCGCGAGTCGCCATGGATAGAGATTTGACAAACCCTCTAACTTAACGCCGTAAGCGAATCAAGCAGAGCTAGATTCGATGTCGCGGCGGAATTAATCGGCTGTTGTGAATCGCTTTTGTTGTTGGGATCAAGGAGTTCTCGGTTAGTAATATTATATATCAGTATATGCGCGCAGCTGTGCATACATAGGTTGGCAGCATTCAAAACAAATATATCTGTGCCTGTACCTGAATATATCTGTGTCATTTATGCAACTATTTCAATGAGGTTCAGGACGAAATTCAGGTGAATATCAGTTTTACTAAGGTAATGGGGTTGAGATAACCCGGAGAATTAAAAACTGCGTATTGTGAGGCACCAACCGAACGTTTGTGTTGTATAGGGGACGTCGTTATCTTGGTAAATCCCTTGCCCACGTGCGCGCTGTGTATAATGGATATCACACTATACCGTCACTATGTAGTCATAAAGCTAGCTACCCGTATTAAAATGCACTGTTTTATTGCCAATACCAATGTGGCCGAGAGGTTTACTGTGCTAGCGCATAAAAATGACACATGGATATCTGAACACTGCCGTCGCAGTCATTTCAAACCCAGCTCTTGCTGGCTAACTCCCCCCTCCCCCCACACAAGCTCTGCCCGGTGCTCTCCCACCCTTATGGTTGTCGCCGTGGTATTAGAAACATATAGTGGAGTATGGCGTAAAACACCAATCAAAGAAATCAATTACTTTGTGCGGTCGTAAAGCATTTGCAAGGCGTAGCTGACCATTATGTGACTATACCCGTAGAACTATTTCCACATGCTTACCTCTGCATTTTAAAAATAATATATCGGACCAGAAAGACGATGAAAAGCACGGACACAAATACTAATACTAAACACACGGAAAGAAGCAAAGCGTCTGAGTGGTTCCCAGTGTACGGTATGTGTGAATTCCTTGACGAAACACTTAAGTCATCTGAAATTTAGAATGAAAAGGAAGTTATATTAAACACGCTGTAAAGGTAAGAATCCGTGTAATAAAAAATAAATAAATACTGATGCATGTCATTAAACTTTGCTCAGACTGTGTACCTTCTACAAATGTCCAATATATGGTACATGTACAGGTGTGGAAGGAATTCAGACTTACAACTATTGGTATTTCACCTCTTGCAATATGACATTGTAGATTGTGCGCTATTGTCATAATCTCCCCCTACTTCACATGTCTTTTGGTAAAACAAGTCTCGCCTGCGTTGCGTGACACAGAGATTGTGTAACAAAATAACCGTACTCCTTTTCTTTTAAATAATTCGGGATTTTGTTGAGTTTCTACCGAATCTAAATTTTGAGATTTCAAACCCACCTTAAAACAGTTTCATTGTGTCCGACATTAAGTACTTTTACCCAAAGCAAAAGACAGTGGAACCTTACACGTATAACCCAGGAGACAAAGCCAACGTGTTGGACAATTTAAGCTGACCATCAACTATTTTTATCATTCATCTGTTGTGATCTTTTACATAGGAGAGTTAACGTACAAAATCAGAACAAACTCACGTTAGTAGCCTTTAGAACATAAACAAACTCAGTTAAACACAATAAACTTTGTGTGCATGTAATATTTTAACATGATTGAACAATGTTTTAAATGTTTAACACCAGCACCATCAATAACGCTATTAAAATGCGGAATGTAAAGGACTACAGCACAGGAGAGTAAAACTAGAGCAGCGATGGGAATATGACGTCCACTGGGAGGCTATGCTCCTGTTGATAACAAATGAATATTCTATAAAGATGTAATATGTTTACCTGGCCCACATACATGTAGGAGAGCTTCAGTACATAGTCGCCTTATATGACAAGGTGACCACTGGTTTTGTACTTTAACTCAGTAGTGATATATTACTGACACATGGGCTACATTACTTGTTCTCGATGTAGATTCGCTATACGTTGTTGAGGTGCTGGTTGTTGTTGGTAGGGTAGTGGATGGCACTGTCGTCGACCGGGTCAGTTCTTCTTTTGGAACTTCGACGACACCCAGTACTGAAAGACAAGTTTGATTTTAGTTGAAGGTATACTTTTACGGAGAATGCGTCACATAAATGTTTGCAAAACAGCTGAAGAAGCCTAACCTCAGAGAAAACTCAATGGCTTTTAGATCATGTATTTCGATGGCATTTAACGTCGTACTTTACAAGCTTTCGCTTAATATATAACCGTTGTAAGACTTATATACATCGTGACTTAATTCCACAGCCGAAACCGCTGCACTATAGGATTCCAGCACGCGACTTTATTTGTTAAGGGCCAGTCAGCAAGCGCTATAAATATAAAAAATGCATTAAAATGATGTGATGTTCACAAAGTAAATATACCCTTCACTCTTTATTTTTGATCCTTTGGAAATGTTTTATGGGAAGGTGTGAGTTTGATGACCACACCTCTGTCATATTTGCACAATAAAGGATTAAAAGAGGTGGCAACGCATGCATAATAAGTTCAATTGTACTCGTCATTTTTTTGTCCAGACAACGGTGTTAGACCGGAAATTTAATATCATTTATATTATAATTTTACAATTATTGACATAATTCGGATTCAAATCATGAGCTTGAACCAAAAATCTAACATTGAAATAAACTTGTTAGACATGCCATAATCTCATTTATAGCATGCAAATGTGATATATACTAAATACTAACCATACAAAAGCTTTCCCCAATACCCACCAAATATAATTTTCAAATATCATTTTATCCCTAGTGAAAAAAATTCGAAAACCAAAAATGTTGATGGTCATATTTTCAAATTACTTTTTCACCTTTTCACCCTCTAACCTTTATATCTTCATGAGGTTTGCCTCATATTTTTATGCTTTCTTTCTCAAGCATCTAATCCCGTCTTTCTTTCAGACAAAATGTAAATGATTTCTCCCGTGGTGTTTACATACTCAAAAACATTTCTCTCATGCTATGTCAGCCATAAGTCAGATAACAAAATGAAACTGCAGTGCCTTGGGTAACCATTGGTCTTTAGCAAGAAAGCGACAGCTGCCACACTGTCGTGGACGTTCTCGTTTTATTCGTCAATTCATTGAATTAATCTTTTAATCTTTTAGAATTTAATATGACAAATAATTAAGCTTTGATTAACTTACCTTTGTCAAAGCCACATAATCCCTGGTCGGTTATTTCAACGAGATTGCAGCAAATGATTTCACTTTGTGATGGACAGGGCAACGTTAATGGTCGTTCGTCATCACTGAACAGATAGCGGATGTATTGCGCTGAAGGTGGATCATTTTCGATCACGCCGATGACACCTGAACTTTTGATCAGGAGGTGACTGCAGTCTACTGTAAACAACACATATTGTACAGGTAATGCGAAAGCAGCGCTTGTTCCTGCTGGTTGAAGCCATAAGAATAACAGATATCGTCTCACAGAGGACAGAAACGTCCACAATTTAATCTTAATTTAAACTTAATCTTTAGCCTATCATGGTGAGGATTTAGTTTATAACAAGGCTCATTTCATTCAGATTGAATTCATTACGATTAGCCGTTGAGAAAAAAAACAGGCACAAAATGAACAAATACTGTAACAGTAACTAGTGGAATTTTGAAAGTAATGATAACATATGCTGGATGAACTGACAGACAGACGGGTAACCGATCGTCGAAATGGCAAGTGGATATGACGAATTGTACACTTAAACCATGTTTCGTTGAAATTGAACCAAAACTGTAGGAGAAGCGATTTTAAAGAAATGTTAACATGTGGATAAAGGGACAGGGAGACTGGCAACCAATCATCGAAATGGAAAAGCCAATACCACGAATTATGTACTTTGATAATTAACGAAGTTTCATTGAAATCGGACAAAAACTGTGGCACAAGAAAGGTTTTGAAAATGTTCGCATATTCTGAAATGACAGACAGGCAGACGGACAACCGATCATCGAAATGGAAAATCGACACTACGGAGAATGCACCGTGATGTAGGCTACACTTCAACAAAATTTCTTTGAAATCGGGCAAAAACTGTCGGAGTACTATTTTTGAGGGCAAGTTAAAAAACGTCGGACAGACAGCCGGACTGACCGACGGACACCTGCCAACTTGGTAATAGATAACCTCAAAATAAACAAAAAAGAAAAAAAAAACACACACACACACACGCAAAAAACGCACAGATCCAAGTGTCAAAAACAGGACAGAAGTGGAACCAGTTTTGTTGAAAATGGACAGCTACACGACTTAATCTGTGGCCATCATGAACACATAGACTAAGTCTGAATTCGATACAATGAAGCATTTTGAACAAGTCCAGGAATTGAAGTCTTGTGGACTGACGGACGAAGTGTAATCATGAATACTTGTAGTTCCCTGAGGTAGGGCCACTAAGATATGAATATATTTGGGACGATACACGTTAGCGTAGTAAACGTAATTGACATTCCATATAGCCTTACGCGCTATGGGAGACAAACTTTCAACCTACCTGTCAAATTCCAGAATTCTGTGGGTACATTTGTTTATCTGTTTGACAGTTGTTGAACGCCATACTCAAGAACTGTTTACTTATACAATGACGACAAGCTTTATGGGTGGGGGAAACCGGATTTTGTAACGTAAGTTACTGGCAAACTTTCCCACATGTGAGGTACAGTATCTGCTGGGAGACAAGACATCGCCATAAAACGCTGTCCTGCATACGGTACCACTGTACAAGCGTAAGCCATCGCTGACAAAGTAACGCCCATAAAAAGGCAGAACGGGTATCTATACAGCATAAATCTCATGTTTAAAAGAAAAGACACCATAAATATAACCAAAGTTATTTCAGAAGAGGGGTTCATACAAACGTAAATATGCATAGGCATTTTTTATGACGTACTTGGCAACTGCGCGAATCACTTTTTAATTTCGACTTATACGAGGCCATAGGATACGCCATATTAGAGAAACCGGAAACACACTGTCGCGTGATCCGTACACTACGCTCTTCAGTATTAGGGGCTAGACTCTCCCGTGAGTGTGAAGTACAGTCCCGTTTATTATTACAATCGAAGGCCACGCATTGTGGCCTCTTGGTTGATGCCTTTTGGAACGACCCCAGGTGTATTCCACTACCACTCTTTTGTTGAAAATGACTTTAAAGTATATCACAATTGTCTCGTATTTACAAGGAAGAGAGATGATTTAACACTACTTATATATGGCAAAATGTTGAACTAAGTACTGCTGACGTCACAGCGGAAATAGATGTCTTCTCGGATGTTAGAAATATTTCGCACATGATTCGTTAAAATTGAAAGCGTGGCTGCCCGTTCAATTTTCTCCGCGTGGGCGTTTTTGTTTACTTTGAACAGCCATATCTCGGTCATCATACATCACAAAAATAAAAAGATACGTTTTTTGACCTGTGAATAGGATTCTTCACCAATACATATATACATCTGATCTAGTGAGGTCGTTTCTTTTAAAGACTGGCTACAGAAGACGCATAGTGCGTCAGACAAACGCCTTATACACTAGAACACAGACTGGCTCCTCTACATACATTTAAGTAATTGTGAATAACAGACATGCAAGATAAGGCGTATCTACCCAAAATGTAGCTTTTTGTTATTAAAATGAACTCACCAAAATCACAATCCATTTCCGGCAAATTTTATGTATCAAATACAAGATATCTGCAACAAAAACACAGCAATATAAACACGACACTAATGGTACAATGTGATTCTAATGGTGGTGATAATTTTCCGCACTGCCGGTTATCTTTCCATGAACTGATTGCAAAATGTAGGAAAATACATACGGTGTGATACTAGCCAGGTTACATTTATGGGTGGAAGAAACCGGGAAAAGCCACCAACCTTTCATAAGCTACTGACGACCTTTCCAACACGAGACATAAAGATACAAACATCATCCACACACTTGGACTTCAACGAACGTCAGTCTATGCAACGGTCCCTCGAACGTCTTCGGCCGCCTATTGTCACCTACGCCCACCAGCACTTACAGCAAGGCGATGTAGAAATCATCATTCCATGCACATCTGTGTTTGAACCAACACCTCGTGAATCCTACTTGCAGCGAGTGAAAAGCAAGAACCTTACACGCTTGGCGACTGCCTGATACGCTTTGTCAACAGGGACAATTTCTGGTAATACAGATCCCGGTGTATACTGAACACAAGCAATGAACGCAAAGCAATAAAGATTGGTTTTCAGCATTTAAACACTATATATGTGACAGCCTCGGCAGATGAACCTTACTTCCAGCGCTATTATCTTATCTTATTTGCTTTTTGGCGGAAACGGGAAAGGGTTTTATCTTGTAGACCGGCACTTAGGATAACAGATCGTGTACGTGAGACAATGCTGGTTGAAGTCTGCAAACACTTTTTGTACGCATTTGGTTACTAATTGCTGATAGGCGTTTTCAGTGTTTATATAATTGTCAGATTGTTATTTTACGTTGTGCTGAAGAAAATTTCACTTTAACAAAGATGACCAACGTTATGGTACATGTAAGAGGAAACCGGACATAACCCAGATAGGAGGATGGAGTAAAAGTGTAGCGTTTTCCCGAATCATTCATATTTATGACGTACAGCACAAGTCCGAATTAAAAACTGCATTATAGTAGATGAATCAGTTATAATGTTATTATCCACCCTCACTCCCACCCCTCAGCCCTTGCCTTTTCTGCACATAGGCCAAGAAAACATAACACTTGACGTTATCAAATGTAGTTGTGCGTGAGTCGATTGCAACACAGGTCACAAAATAGAACACCGCAACAAACACCGACAACATAGGCGCAAAGTCAGGCACAATAGTTGTTATACTTTTTTACGGGCCGTGAGACGTGTACCGCCATTATTACGGTCCCTCCACAACATGGTTGCAGTGTTGCCGAAATAGCATTAGAAATTTTCATTCATTGACTTTTATTACAGTAAAGGTGTATATTCAGTATCCGTTCTCTTTATTCGTTACAAAGAAAATCAACAAATCTCCCAAATTTTCTTTAATGTGAATATTCGTAATGTTTAGATTCCAGTGCTGTCACTTAACTTGCAGCTTATTTGCCAAGAAAATTGCTACCTTTTCTTCCTGAGCAAAAAGTATAGGCTGTTGCAATCGTTGCAAATTGCCATAAACCATCGTTGTTCGTTTACGCGCAGTTTGGGATATGATCACAATGGCGTTCTCATTGCGCTGCAACCTGTTCACTACACACCTTTCTCTTACCGTCTTGTAAAGATCTTTCCGATACACCACCTTTCATATCACATGGGATACATGAAACTCTGCCTTTCTGCATGAAAGTCCACCAGCATTTGCAAAACATACTATGTTACTGATGCAGTTTCGACACAATCTCGAACATGGCGACAGGTTGTGTATAACCTTTGTAACTAGCCCATTTGTTCAATACTTCAGATGACTTTGAGATGTGATCTTAGATTGCATTACTCGTGATAACTTACCGCTGATAACAATCGTCATTTTTACGATACACCGTTTGTAGCATTTTACCACAATGTTTTTCTGTGTACAGGACTTACAGCATTTTTATAATCACACGGCCTTCCACTTGAACTGTTCATGAAGAACAGTCTCTGTATCTGCACTGACGATTTTCTGATGCACACTGGGCACTTTGCCTATCTTTATCGTGACAGAAAATACGACAAATCCAGTAAGTTTGTTCGTTTTGTATTTCTTAATATCCAGTGTCACCGTGGACTGGACACTGTCGAAAATCTGTTTGTTTTGCTACATTTTATCCTGTTTCACCGCCATGAGAAGGTGCAGTGCTCTGACTTCATTTATTTATTTGAGGTTTTACGGTGTACTCAAGAACGTTGCATTTGTACGACGGCATAAAAGCCCAGGGAAACCCATGGCCATCCACAGGTTGCTGACAGGCCTTCCCGGAGGGAGCCAGCGTAAGCTGTATTTGAACTCACAGCGACCGCATTGGTGAGCGGCACCTGGGTCATAGCGCCGCTCTGGCGCGCTAACCAACTCAACCACGGAGGCTCCGCCCTAGATTTAGACTCATAAGGAAAAATGCAATTATAACCAAAGCGAATGTGACCAAACTTTCTCGAATGGTAGTCCTCCTTTTCGGACTGAACCAACGATAGAAAAGACATTTTTTGGACATGATGGGAATGCGCAATCGCCTTTGGTATTATCTGACCGTGTTTTGATTTATTTATTTATCTGATTGGTGTTTAACGCCATAATAACAAATAATTCTGGAACAAAAGGCGCAGAATCTATTCTTCACACGTATATCATAAGGATGATTTTTTAAAAATTTATTTATTTCATTGGTTTTTACGCCGTACTCTTGCATGAAGTGAGAAGCGCCTTAGTCATCACGCCGCGCTGGCACGCTAAACCCCCTCGGCCAAGGAAGCAAACAAGAATGATTTAAGAATAACATAGAATATAGTCATTCTTTGCATAAATCAATGGCATGACTTGCACAAAACATGAATTTCCTTGAACAGATGATATTAAAACCTAGTCTGGGGAGTAAAACCAGAGCAGCGACAAGAGTGTGATATTTGCAATTGCTGTCGCATAATCGGGATCCCTTAGTGGCTCAGGTGGGTATTTGGGACCACCTTTCATATATATATATAGCCTTTGTGTAATAATATTATAAATGAGGACAGAACACCTTTAATAAATACTTTTGCACTAGAATCTGTCCAACAGATGTGTTCAATCTAGATTTCGATCACATTTACATTTGAATACGTTCATTAATATTATCATGATTCTTACTAAATGCATATGTTTTGTATATAAACAAAGTTATAATGAAATAAATTTATTTCACGTGCTTCACATTCTTATTTAGAACATTATTATGCAACGACGATAAATACCAAAAGTTGGCCCCAAATGACCACCATAAAAATACTTTCAAGAACCTTTTTCTCCTGAAAAAAAATAGAAAACATTATATTTGCATATGAGAGTTGGTGCTCTTTGTTTAGATTTTGCATCATTTTTATGTTTTCTTCTCCCGTAAGATAAACCCGTCGTAATCTGTGTATTGCTTCAGCAGACTGAAAAATATATGTACATGTAATCTGGTTGGTTTACTTTTTGCACATTTAATACGCAGTTCCAATAGTTTATTGTGTAGCATTTATAAGACGGTAAAATAATGCTGGGAAATTAGAAGGCATTCGAAACTCCAAATTCAGTAAATTGTCGAAATGTAGATAACATATATAGTTTGTGGGTTAAATTATTTTACTTATAACACGGATTGTATAATTTATTATTATCCCACAAGTTTCTCTGCCAATGTTGTATTTTGATTGGCTAATCAAACGCGTTGTCGGGATTAATACTTCCGTTTGGACAGCTGTCAAACGGATCATATTAAATTCAACATGGCGACAGTTTCTTTCGGTCTCGCTTCAGTGAAACAAAAGATTTGTTGTGTGTCAGAAAAATATCTTCAGCTAAGACATTTAAAAGATATGGTGTAATTAAATATTGACTGTATGTATTAACAATGAGTTCAAAACACTCTGCACTCAAAAAAATCGTCGCCGATCGATTGCTACGTTTCAATGTCTAAAAGGGAAATAACTCTTACCGTCACGAATGCTTTTACCAAGAAAAACTGGTTAATTTAAGAGCAAACAAAGCAAGTGTAATTCAAAACAAAACGTATAGTGTACCGGTAATCCACCTGTTTAACTTGTATAATCATCCTTTCCCAAAGAAACTCTCCACCTGCAATAAAATCATAGCAGTGAAATCTTTTTAAAAACTTGTCTCGAAGTCCATTTGTCAGCGTGTCAATAACAACGTGAAGAAGTTTTGATGTGGAGCGCCATATCTGATGCCGTGCTCACAATACTTCGTCCACGTTAAACTCTTCAATATGTCCAACTGAATGTTGCATCCATTTCCAGGTCTATTTCAACACATATTGTCATTCACATATCTTCAAAACAACTGCAGATAAAATAAGTTGCCTCTGTTATAAACTCCTCGAACGACCTGACTCCCAGCTGACGCTGCCGAGACTATGTAGATCCCAGCAGTACAGGTACTGTTAATATTCTATCGGTTTTCTTTTTTCTTCAAATTTGTACGAAGATAGATTTATTTAAGTAGAGACACAGGATAATTTTGAGAAAATTGTTGCTTTAATAATCAAATAGTTTATTTAATTTTCTGTTTCAGCTTTAAGGTAGGCAATCCTGCAAGTGCTGAATTTTTTTTCTTTCCAGGTGAATGTTCATGGAGCTTACGGGTTTTTCGGATAATAAATTCGTTATTAAGATTTTAAGCAGGGTTTATGACATGTTATGAGTCTCGTACACCGCAACTAAGCCCCATTAATATTCGCATCTAGCTACTGGCGTGGCTTTAATCTTCAGTAACTCGTTAACTTTAATACATATTTGATCATCGACACCGCATATACTAAAATGGTATACGATTTGGATACTGATTTTATTCATCCGCCTAGAACATTCATAACGTCTTTTCCTCATCAGTGAAAACTGTTGGCTATATCTCTTTGCATGAATCCGTTCTAATTTTGTATTCATACATTTTCTTACTTCTTTGGGTGTGTGTTATTTGTCGTCTTTGGAAACTGGTATTGCGATCATTGATCTGGAGCGTCCATTTCTGTTTGACGGCTGTTGCACGAATGGCGGTTTCGACGCCTAGATTAATATCAAATAACGATAATGTATTCACTTATTCGAAATGTTATCAACAAAAAGACAGGCAGATTGCAGATGTTCGAATTCATTGGGAAATGACCTGGTCATTAGGAAATCCATTGTAAGCCAGTCCTGTCTGTATGTTGTTCCGTAATGACCTCGTTACATCTGACCGTGAAGTAAAAATCTGTATTCTACTCCGTGTACATTCTTTCAGCTTGTTGTAAAATATGTTAAAGTAAAGTGGACTACAGGCAGTATTATTTCTATCGGTTTATTGAACTAAGTCTTCACAACAGACACATTATTGAAAATAATGGCTATTTCAGATCAAGACAGATTTTCAGCTGAACTTTCAACACAATCTACAAAAGCGTGGCATTAGATCAACGCACAGGATTTACTTAACAAAGATCACACCAGGTGACCTCTGAACTGTATGTAAGTCACGTACTGCAGGTTTTCCTCTGTATTCCATGGTTTTATCTGCAAGGAATGATAATGTGTTGTGTTAAAGTGGATTAATCCATGGCGCCTGCGCGTCTGGTGTGCACACGTGTTCCTACAGAGCTCTGGTCATGTAGGTTCTCATTGAGCGAATATATGTACTTAAAGTATCACTATGCAAATAATCAATTGTAAACATAAAACATAAAGTCATTCCGTTAGTGGACATAGATGATAAATTTCAGAATGAAATGAATAGGGAACTCTATATATCTTAGTGTGTTAGATAAAAAGATATCTCAGTCTACTTATTTACAATAGTTAAATTCAGTTTGCCTGAAGTTTAGGTTTGACAAAACTGGAAATCTCAATACTTATCAACTTCTGTTCTGGAGAAGTAATAAAAGTGCTTTCTTTCATACAGCACGGTATACACGTGAACAGTATTTTAAATGATGTTCCCAGATTTCACACACATGTTAATGGGAATTTAAAGCAACACAGCGAACGAGACATCCCATGAATAGTAACCTTTGTGCGTATGTATGGAACGGAAGTAGTTATTGCATTAGGGGCTAATATTACGGTGGTTGGAATTGCTAAGGCTGTAAATCTGATGTCATTGCCTCCAGCTTCTGTTCATGTTTACCATGTATGAAATGTTCACAGAACGGGCGTATTGAGCTGAGTGAAACTATGTAGCTATGAACCATAATCTGACGTTCGTGTGGATTAAATGGGTTGTCTCTACATCCAATAACTCACAGGCCAACTATGCTTTTATGTAAGGTATCATTTTGCAGAAGCATTCAAATGTCATAACGTAATACACAAAGCAAACCAAATGTTTTGTGTCCGACAGTCTACTTACACTTGGAGTTTGGTATGAACTATAAACAAAATACAAAATAAACAATATTTTTATCATATAAAGCAGTTTATTGGGGCAAGTGATAATAGTTCATGAGAAACTGTTATATAAATATGATTATAGAATCCGCGCCTATTAAATGACGATTATATATGGTAATGTTAAGTTACCCTCAACAAGGTGCTAAAAGCAATTCCAAAATGAAACAGTGACATCTGACCCACACGTTATAAAGGTATAACATTCCGATGTCATTTAAGATAGACGTGGTCTGAATGTTGTCCATTCAATATGTCCGAGAGAAACCCGATGTATGTGATGGCTAACTTGAGCGTCTCTAGCCTGGTCAAGTCTGTTTCATAGGTGAATGTTGGCACTTTGTCTTTGAGGTCCTGGAATGCTGCTTTCAGGCCCTCTGTCCGCCTTCTCTCTCTTAACGTAGCTGCCTTTCTCTGAGAAGATGTTTGAGGCTTCCTCTTCTTGACTCTCTTTGTTTTGGTGGATATCTCACGGATCGGGTCGTGAACTCTCAGGATAGCTGATGGACAAGTTAACTCGGGCATATGTCCGTCATAGCACGTTCCTCTCTGGTGATTGCACTCATCAGATGGCGAAACAGGGGGCAGTCTGTCTACCCATGATTCGAAAGGTTCCAGTGAGGGCACAACTTCAAGGTGTGGGATCTTGCTCACCTTGTAGTGGCGAAAATTTCTTTCTGCAAACTGGTTTGACTTTCGCTTCTTTCCACGGCGTTTCATTCCTGAAACATCGTTTCTACCTCTCAGTTCACCTCCAGCATCGCCATCTGGGAAAAACGTCCAACTTTGAAAATCGTTGCACAACTCGGAGGTTGGTGGTGTACACTTATCAAAGGTGTCAGAACTCTGGTCTGGAAATGGTGCGAATTGCTCGTCAATGTGATGTTCTTTTTGTGAACAGCAGTTTTCGTTTATATAGCATGGAGCGAAAGGCTCCAACACATCATTTTCTGACCACATTGGACTATAATTCGTCGTCATGTACGCTGAATTGTGAGCATCCATAGTTAACTCTAATATTCACGTTGTGTCGAGTTTGAAACGACTGACCGTAAACTGAGCAATCCATGCATTTATACTGGAACTAATTATTGTCCCCAGAACATCAAAGGTTATTGAAAAGACGGGCAGATTGCAGAACCCGAGGCTCAGCTGGACAATGAATGGCCCGTTAGGGGTCCATTGTCGACCTATCTTCTCTATGTCTTAATCCCTAAGGTGTGCCGCGTTGGCTAAACATGTGAACGCCAAATATCAAAAAGGCGGTATAATTATTATTTCAGCTGAATGTAAGTATATAATTCACCTGAACCTCTTGTTTTATATATGTTCAGTTATATGTTTCACATCTGACCAATTTACCATTTTCTCTCTGAACCCGCAATTCCAAAATTGACAAATATTTCTTGGAAATAAGTAAATTTTCGAAGCTAGTAAATAAGTATATTCAAATAAGTAAACATCGCAAACAAAGGTGGTGTATTGTTTAAGACGGTTTGCATCTTTCTGAGCATAGTTTTATATTGACCTGTAGCGATTTACGTGCATTTAAATTTCAGCCATTCATTTGCTTTAATTAACCAGCACGAGAATGAGAGCAATGTATAATTTAACATTACTTTTAGGTCAGTAATACGAAAAGTTATCAATGAAAAGGCAGGCAGATCGTAAAAGCGGGAGTTAGCGGAACAGTGATAGGCCAATCAGGGCGGCTATTGTCAGCCAATCCTCAGTACGGTGTTGTATTCTTCAATGGCTGCCTTACCTGTGGCGGTTAAGACATGGGTACTGTACTAAATATTTATTGTTTCAGCTTATCGTAAAATATGTTGAAGTGAAGCAGACAATTTTTCCAGCTGGGTCAAGTGAAGACGACGCAACAGACATTTTTATACCAACTAGACCATCCTAGATGCTTTGAGTCAGTAACTGTAGGATAAGCCACCAGCGAACTACGAGACTTTTTTTTTTAAATTAGAGCCCAGTCGTATGAAGACAACAAATCAACAATTCATTGAGGACTGACGATTGACATAACCCATAAGCATATTCATTTCGTTTTGGAAAGACTCAATCAATGCCTAAGCATGTAAATAAAACTTACTTCAAAATGTGAACAATTAGTTTTATTTATTTATTTGATTGGTGTTTTACGCCATATTCGAGAATATTTCCCTTATACGACTGTGATCATCATTATGGAAGAAGCATATCCATAATATAGTATAGTACATTTATATACATTGCTGTCAGTCAAACTTATGTGTCACAGATGTGTATAGCTACATGTACAAATATAGCCGTCAAACACGGCTATATTATTCAGAACGGTTAGCCCAGACTTAATCGGAAATACACAGAATGATAAAGCATTCACCATATTTATAAGAGACTTCTACTGCCTGTAAAGTTTTAAAGACATGTAGTGAACAGCTCTCATGAAATATCCTTGACCACACAAGCGTTCGAAGATATAACAAGACGCTGATTGAAATCTACCCGCAAGACCCAAGATCTTTAATATGCAACAACATGAGATGTGTACGCCGTATGAAGGAGCGTTCGGGATATTGCACATCAAGTTGCACCCAAAGGACAAGGCTTATTTTCTGTTCCAAAAACACTTTCATCTTTACATGCATATATGCTACATGCAGTCTGAAGACGTGTGCAGACCCTTCTGCATGTATATTGTTCCTTGTCTCCCTCTATGTCTGGTCGCCGTTAGAAAAAGATATGGATTTACTCATCAGGTATCAAACAAAATTATGTTTGCTACATGTGCGGAAGCTCTACACTTAATGTAAATAATGAAAGTAATTTTTTATCACAATGTAGGGATTGAATTTTTTGTAAGCTAGCAAAGTGAAAATTATAACGGTAATTTTTCAACATAATGTAGGGTATGGATTTTTGGTATGGATAAAGAAAACTCACGTTGAGTAGAACACCGCACGCAATTTACTATTACTCAGCTAGAGCCCTTTTCTCATAACATTACAGGATTTTGTCTTCAGTTAACCCTAATGAATTAAGTTAATTACCTTGAACACATCATCAAAGGCTTACCCTCAGAAAGACAGGCAGATTGGAGAACCCGAGATTCAACTTCAAAATGATTGGCCCACCTGGTGTCTATTGTCAGCCAATCACCCGTGTGTTTTATTCCACACGCTGTGCAGGGCTGGCTCAACATGAGAGTTAGCCTTTTGGTGAATATTTATTTTTTCAGCTGATTAAAGTGCATGTAACTGATCTTACATCTTGCTATTTTTATCCCCAACACTTGTTTAAATTCACATTGCCTCTCTTCCTCCAGAAGTTAGGAATTTATTTCTGTTCTCAAAATCTAAGAAGGATTACCAGGTAGAGTCTACATTTAAATGTTTAAACTAGTATACAAACATAAATTTAACATTTATATGAATTCATAAATCTATCATATGCCAGCACTTGTGTTTCGTTTTTTGCGAAGTCAACAATGTATATCACTTTCATGTTTCATATTATTTTTTCTGTGAAAATAGCCAGATTGCAGAACCCCAAACTCCGTTTGAAAATGATTGATCCGCGGGGGTCCATTATGAGCCATTCTTCTGTGTGTCTTAATCCACACGCTGAACAGGGCTGACTCAACATGAAAGTCTTCTTTTGATGAATATTTACAATTTCAGGTGATTGAAGTATGCGTCACTGATCATACGTTTTGATATATTTATCCAAAATGCTCCCCTCACGAAGTTAGCAATTTATCAATATTTGGAAAATGTGACCAAAAGTTGGCCTAGTATACATTTTAAGTGTTTCATTTATTGAGCAAAGTTAATGTTAACATTCATACATGTACAATTGATTTCTTTTACCAGAAGCGCAAGCGATACAAAATGAAATACAAATAATTGAATAAAATATGAGAATTTTATTGTCGCCTTCAACAAGATAAAACAACAATATTTACAAACAAAATGCAGCGCCATATACACTGTAGTGTCGTAGTTGTGTCCTTGCCGTACGTGGAGCCAACCGCGATAAGCATTCGTCATGTGGTTCATTGGCTAGTTGAAGAGCACAGAAATATGGCGTGTTTTACCTCGGCATCAAATGTTATCCTCGAGTACTTCCAGTTTAATCAATTCATGCAAGTTCACCATTGTGGAAAATGTGGAAAATTCTTGAGCGTTACTTCAAACAACAATCACATAAATAAAAAAAAAAAAACGTATAAAATCGTTCTGAAGCTGTTGCACCTATTACGTTGACATCCGAATACGAAGCGTTGTCTCGCCACAACACACAATATCCCGGTACATTTAATAGAGAGTGTAACTGCCAGGGCGACGGATTTTGTTGTTTTAACATTGCGCTTTGTGCTCTGAGGCTGGTTGGAGAGTAAAGGACGAAGGTAAGATCACAGCGTTTGTGGTTTTTCTAGTTGCTATGGATCTGAACTGTCGTTAGGTACCCACCATGTGTATTTAGAAGGCAGCGGGCAGAACTCTAGACTTACACTACCCTATTTTGCCGTTACATCCCCTGTCGCTCCGTGCTGTCAATGTAATGAGTGTAAGAGATTCGGGGCTACCTGGATTTACATGTAGCTGCGGGTAGAATCGTTTTTTTCAGCTCGCTTACCAAACAAATGTGCTTTTTATCGGGCTGAGATTTTCCCCGACTACAGAGTTAAGGCCAAGTACAATAAATGCATATGGAGAGAAGCTTTTCTGAAGATCGATATGTGTAGCTATATATATATATATATATATATATATATATATATATATATATATATATATACGGCTGCTTGCGGTAGCAATCAAGTATGCTGTCGGAGAAAAACTCCTTCACTCCTACCGTTAAGTTTTGCCTACCCAAGAGTTGCCGCATGTTGCCCGAGAGACAAGGTTGTGTGTTTGCTAGGGCTACGAACAAGTGTTTGAATGTCACATTTGAAAATTCTGTCGGAAAAAACGTCTTCTTACCAGCTTTTAACCTAGATGAAAATCGTAGCTCTGTTCAAACGTATATCTTGCTGTGTTCGAGTTTGTGACTTTAATGCTACCAGGTGAAGGTGAAATTTGTCACAGACAGACATATATGTAGACAAAAATTTTCTCTGGAATGGTATTTTGTATGTTCGAAAATCCGGTAAGCTTGTTGTTGCCTTATGTATGCTAGAAATACAGCAGCAAAGTTCCTGTCTAAAACTGCATCATTTTTCCAAGCTACGACGTTCGACGAATTGCTCCTTTACCAACCAATGTGCGCTTGCCTACACTATATATCCCATTCGCGTCCGGAGGTGGGAATGTTGGGATGCCGGGGCCGGTCAGACTCTCATATGATCTTCGTAAGTTATTCTGATCTTTACAGGATTATCTGGTTGTTTTCCTGGTAAATAAATGTGAGTTCACTTCATGAGTGTTTGTATTGATAAGGTTCTCGTTCTTTCATCCCAGATTTCCTTCGAATCTGACAGTGACATGATGCTTTCGCGGGGTAAATGAATGGTATGTGATAAAGTTTGTAAAATTTAATCTTTGTAGGTGAAATGCCTTTAAGGCAAAGAAGACACAAACGCGAAGTATATTTTTGTCGAAAACACCAACAGATAACACAGTAGGTCGATTAATTTATTTCAAAATGCTTCAAATTTGATTCCTTTGGTGGTCCTCTGTTCATAAAAACCAGGGACCGGTAATGTCGCGTACGATTTTTGCCATGTAACACACACAGATTGCAAGATGTCTGCAGTAAAAATGTGCATACATACTGTAAAGCTATAATTACATTCGTCGAATGCTCATGAAACAAAACAGTTTTGAGCAATAACGTAGTCAGGAAGACCAGAAATGTTACCACATCAGATGCTTCAAAAGTATTTCACCCGGGGGTCGGTGGGAATAAGTTGAACAATTTTCTATAACAATGTTTAACGTTTTTTTGATTTAATATATACTTCATGTTACAGTGTTTTTCTTGCTTTTACTGTTGACTTTTTACGTCATCATACAAGATTTCTGATTGACCCTCTACACGTAGATAATTCTGATACCTGTACAAGTACACTGCTTACATCCTTCGTCCCATCATGAGTTGCAACTGACACCAGTTGTGAAAAAATATAGATTTGGACAAAAGAGGTATGGTCTGTTTCTTCTGACTTGTCGCCATATATTCAGGTCTGCGATAATCACTCATAGTCACTACCGGAGTTGCCTTTAGTCAGTGACACATGACCGAATAATCTCTGGACTTTGATACATTGGAAATTCGTATTATTGCCAAAAAATGCAGTTAGAACATTTTTTCCTAATTCACAGTGATTATGTTTAACTCAAAAAACTTGTTTTTTGGGCAAAAACTTCATTGTCTTGGGTGGCGTTATAATCATCATTAAAGGAGTGGGATATTGTCTAATAAGCGGAGCCCAACAAGTTTTGATGCAAAGTGACCAGTTACCTCCATTGTAATGACTTTACTCTAAGACTTGTATTTGGCACTGCCAATTTTTGCAATTGTTTTGTAACTTAAGTACAACGTGTAACCTTAATGAATGAAATTGTTTTTTCCTCTTGTACCTATATGATCTTAGGATAGTGTGAATTCAGAGCTCGATTTTAGCAAATCTTGTTATGAAAAGAAAAAGTCCAGTCTTTTCCAGGAAATAGTAGTGTAGGCTTTGTCACTATTCAGAGATCGTTCTAATGCACAATAGCACATGTGCACATAAAAAGGTCAGTCCATCCAACTTTAATATATGACATGCACAGCATGTACATGTAGATTTGGGTGTTGAAAGTGTATTTGAACCCTAACATCATTCGAAGCAAGCAAAGCCCCCCCCCCGCCTTTAACGGAAATTGTCAAAACATCTCACTTTTCTGCGTTATGGAAAGGTATTTTCAAAACCCATTGAGCAGCCTTCTGTCAACAGCTCTACGATCCATTTCAAATAAAAACAGCTTGTAGCGTGGTAGAAAAGTGTCAGCGCTAAGAAATTTATGACCCTGTCACCTGTGCTTGGGCACATGCTAGGTACCTTTTGACTGGTACTGCTTGTGACGCACCACACCTCCGGTACTAGTGATGCAAAGAAGTTGAAAGGAATGTGAAAAAAATGTGTAAAATGTGGGACTGGTTTGAAAATTTTTTTTGCGTCTGTCACAATATCTGTAAGATTCACAATTTTCTGTTGATAAAAGTTCTAGAAAAAGCTAGTAGATTACTGAACAAATTAAGCATGCTGCATCAGTCACGTAGAAGAGAACTGAAAACTTTTGTAAGCCTAAAATTTGTACATTGACACCAACGTCAGCATTTTGTGCAACTTCCATTGTTTAAAGTGTCAACTAGAGATGTTGAAAGTGTACATAACAGTTAGTACTTGACAGTTTACAAAATTTTGACTTTTTGTTAACTGATGGAGATAAAAATTGCAAACCCTATCGGTAATTGTTGTCAAATTGTTGGTAGGAAATTACCAATGGAGTACATTATCTTTACTAAATTATCTTCGTTTTACAACACAGAGCTGTGCAAAAAATGCAGACCGATCCAACTTCTTCACTGTGGACATTTGGCCAGTGTAAAATGTATTTAACGTATACCATCTTGTAGATCGTGGAGTGGACATGCCTCCATTGCAGATGAGCGATGGTGTATTTGGTGGGCATCACAAGTCTAATATATGTTAGTATTAGAAGTTACGAAATAGGAACAAAATTTGCTTGCAGAGTGCGCCAAAAAAGACACTGACAGAAGAAGATACTGACCAAACACTCAACAGTTCCATCAGACATACGACGACGCATAGAGAAGCAGACATATGCGTCAGACGATGAGATGTGTAACGACAACACCTTGACGATAGCTCAGAAGCAGACGCTCTACATATGTCTTTTATAAATCTGTGAGATGAAGTTAAATATAGTTTGAAGTGTTCAGCTTCTTAGCTTTAAAGGATTAACCATATCGGGTACCGTAATGACCGCAAAACTACCACCACCAGCAATCATCAATGGACATAGGCGGATCCCTTCTGGAGTAAATTTAGTTTATTTAATTGTATTTAATTTCCACCGTATGAAAACAGGTATTTGGATTAAACTTGTTTCTGTCGTCGTTGGTGTGGTTGTTGTAAACTTGCCATTCTAACTTCCGCGTAATAACAAAATTCAATACAGGCCACAAAATTTAGTGCGAAGGAAACGATCATTCTCGCACGCAGAGCAGTAGATCGGTTACAATGATATGTCCTCAGGAACCTTGAATCTCGAACACTGCCTTTACTGATGAAGCTGCTTTGTGGTCACATTAGCTGAGAGCACTTTTCGAATGTACCAAAGGGCTCACCGTTGGCAGCCATTTTCAAAAGTCTCGTAGCCTAGTCTTGGTCCTGAAAAGTAGCGGAGTTCTGGCATCGAAAACATCTTGAGAACTTCCACGTTTTCATTTTCGTCTGTGGGCGCTACTTAAATCTTCAGAATACAACCGATAAAGAGCATACACGATTTCATTTTTTGTCGATTTTGAATACACGTTACTTTGGGTGACATGAACTTCGTCGCGAACAGTTTCATCGAGATCCTTTTTATGGTTCTGTCTTTAATTTTCAATATTTACAACTTTTACCGTTAACATTTTTTAATTATTGCCTTTCTGTGTTTGTACAATGTGGGAAACCTATAAATTTTTGGGCAAATACAGATTATTAGATTATTAGGGATTATCAGCTCTAGCGGACTCACTCACAGATTATTATCTGTAGAGGCTTTAGATAATAATCCATGGGTAAGCCCCCTAGAGCTAAGGGATTATAACGTGTATAAGATTTCATTAGGAAGAATACAGAAAGTTCAGTGTGAATATTTTAAATCGAAATTTTCGATCATTATCTGGTAGAGTCTTTCTAAAATTGAACGGCATGTATGTGCGTGGTTAGTTACTTTGTGCTTAAGCGATTGTGACAGTTCAGCTGGGTCTTAAGCTTCCATGTATACCAAAAGTTCCTACTCAACTCTGCTTGACTGTTGCATCGGGTTTCTAAAGTTTGGCATTCACAAGAGCTTACGACTCACCTCGACTGCTGCGTCAGTTCGTAAGTACTCGTGTATGTGACATAACAATGCCACTCAACTGGATATAAACTCCGCATGTTAGGTGTATGGCAGTCATTGTTAAAGTCGCATGGCTTCACCGTTTGTGACCGATTCAGTGGAGTTTAGTTGTGTCATAAGCCTGGCGTACTCCAGAGCTTAAGATATAACTCAGCATAACTGGTCGTTACATAGTTGGTATCAATCGGTAATGACCCGCCTGGATATCGCAGTTGGTGGAGAGTCAGCTTTCGGACGGGGAGGTCTGGGTTCAAACCTGGGACGGGTCATACCAAAGAGTGTAAAAAATGGTACATCCTGCTTCCTCGCTAGACGCTCAGCAATAAGAGGATGGTGGACTGGTCGGCCCGGTGTCAGTATAATGTGACTGGGTGAGGGGGCTTGTTGGGTGTCTTCGGCAAGTCGTCTCGGTGAGGCAGCACCAGATAAAAGATACGGTGGAAATCCGTCCTGCACCAAGGAGACATCGCCTTCGTGTAAGTGAGATATTCTTGAGTAGGGCGTTAAACAATAAGCATTCATTCATTCAATCGGTAATGACTGACCTTAAGATTAACTGGCATACACGTAATGACTTGAGTGCAAACTCGGTTGACGCGCATCATTATACTTTCTTGGCATACACAGGCGATTAGGGTCCGATGCAAATGTCGCGTTGAGTTGAGCTGTTTCTGAAGCTATCGTGTATTCCAAGCTTTAGTGTTCTTACATGTATATGCGAAATGGGGAAGCCACTCAACTAAGGTTGTGCTGCCGTCGTTAAGTGAATGAAGTTCAGGTCTAAGTCTTTTACCCCATAGTGGCTGGGAGCAACTCCGTAAGCGACCATCCGAGTTGCGTTGCGTCTTAATCTCCCTTGTACAAGTATGCATTGGCCTTAAATTTAGACTATCCGGCCGATCATTTCAAAGGTGTTTTAAGTGTATCAGAACGTAAAGTTACACTGAAAATAGAGTCTTATTGCCGACATCAGAAAAGAGTGGGTTACAACCCCATCCATTAGCTGTGGATTACTGGGACTTGTGTGGTGGGTAGATACGTGAGAGTGAACACCTTGGGTCCAGCTGTGAACCCAACCCAGGATTGTCTTACGTCCCATATCCCTAGACCATGCAGGTTACTGTAAAGGGAATTAAGCCTATAGTGATGTTTATTTTGTTCATGATTTACCCATTCAGTTTACACGAAATAATCAGAGGTTTCTGCTACATGTAAATGCCTGTATACAGGAAGCTTGACCAGCGCTTTGGTACTTTTATCTATTCGATGGGTTCCCTGACGATGGTTGTTAATTGCTTTCGAAACACGGAGTCCTCTGTTGGTACATAGTACTATAACTGTTGTATGTAATTGTGAATATAAGGTTTGTAGGCACACGTGTAAGTCCGTTTCCGATTTTTTGTTCATGTTCAGCTTTTAAGAGGTGGTTAGGTTTTTGGGAGTTACCGGGGTTAGGACAGGACAACACGATTTAAGCTGCCAGGAAATTTGTGAGTTGAGCCATTGTATTTTCCTTATTTTGACTTCCATATTTGCTAATGTTGTTGTTACATTTCATGTTCATCACTTAAATTCACACCAAAAGGGTAGGGATACCATGTCATTGTATGCGATTGGTAGAGTAATTCCGTGGTCGAAAATATTGGTATAAAGATTACGATTTCGGCAGATGCCAGTATTTCATCCGACGATTCGCCAGTTACTTTCCATAGGTCGCTGGTTTCCTCTGGGTTTACTAGCTTCCTCCACCTGTGAAACACACACAGCTGTGAAGCTGAATTCCTGTAGCGTAATGTTGCTGTTCCTGTAGCTGTAGCGTAAACGTTGCATATTTGTTTACATTATGTTTGTTTACATCTTCGCCATGCTGATGTACCTTTCTGAGAGTGAAATTTGTTTTGTTCTATTCAGCTTGAACCGCACACAGGATAGGAAATGAATAAAGAGTGTGTGTGCAAGACAGTGGCAGTATGTTGATATTTATGGAAGGATAACAGCGAATATGAATTCACTTCTTATGACTCGAGTCTATCAAGCGAGCCGTTCCCATCTGGTTTGGTAGCTCAGTTGGTAGTGCGGTGGGGCAAAACACCATAAGTCGAGAGAGTCTCAATCTAGTCAATATTTTCTCTCGTCTCGATATATCAGTGTAGAAAATCATATATTTTGAAATAATCATAAATTTTGAAATAAACTGTCAATTGTGAAATGCGGAAATAATACTGTTGATCACTTTTTGGGGAAAAAAAGTGACGTTTGTTTCAACCAGCGGCATTTCTATCAAAACTGATTTCTACAACATTGAAGCTGGAATACTATCTTTAACATTGCTGGAGTTGCCACAAAACTAGTCGGTATACAAGTAAAAATCCATAAGATCTAATCGAGTTTTGTCTCTCGATTAAGTGCATTAGCTGCCCCAGATTT
Organism: Acanthopleura granulata; assembly: GCA_016165875.1. Taxonomy (NCBI): domain Eukaryota; kingdom Metazoa; phylum Mollusca; class Polyplacophora; order Chitonida; family Chitonidae; genus Acanthopleura; species Acanthopleura granulata. The sequence continues at coordinate 3,649,019 of JABBOT010000031.1, forward strand.
GATTGTGCAGATATTGAAGATAGTTGTCCTTCGTTGGGGCCCTGGTATGACAGTGGTTGATGTATTCTCCCAACCCACTCGGGTTGATAAGAATAATGCTTTAAAGCATCGGATGTTTTAGCTCTGGTTTGCGGTGTATCGATTTCGTAATCGTCTGATATCTGGGGACGGCATTGAAACGTCTTCTTCCTGTTTGTGCATTTGATTAAATATAGAGTAACATGACATGTAACAACTTGTTGGTGACCGCTAGGTAGATTTTGAATTGAGCGGAAGCAGTCAATATTAGTGAATACACGTGTTTAAAAACTGACAGAAGCTTCATTGTTTTGAATTAGTTGTCATGGACGCATGGGCGTACCGGCTTCAGCTAGAATTAATACAGCAAGGAACTTATCTGCTCTCAGGGAACACAACTGTCAATAAATCAATTTTCTGAATATCCGGGGCTCCAAACACCATGGGCTATTCATTTCTACTACAATTTATACTACTGCAGCTAAAAATCAAACACTGCATTGCATAACTTTCGCTAGATGCATCGGGATGGCTTCAGTATCAAACCAGGGAGGATCATACCAAAAACTTCAAAAATGGTACTTGTTGCTGCCTCGCATGGCACTCAGCACTGAGAGGTAAGAGCAAGGAAACAGGACTGGTCGGCCCGGTGTCAGCACAATGGCTGAATGGAGTGTCATGTCTTGTGTCTTCGGCATGATGTCCCCGTGGCGGAAGCACTCTGGTTCGCCCTGCCACAAGAAGGGAGAGTATATTTATGTACATTCTAAGTACTCCTTCTACGTCAGTTTACTGCTGAATTGTTAAGTAGGTCGTAGAACCTAAACATGCATTCATGCTAGACGTCTCTACAGCACACTTGTAACCCATACAGGGGTATTCGAAATCGATAATGGCAAGATCCATTTGGACAGCAACCCATGATAACAGTCCTGAAAGGAATACAAAAGAAGTAATATATATAAATAGAAAATAAAACTGATACAATGCAAGATAGAAACAGTCAATAGTTTTCAACGTTGCATGAAAGGCAGTCGATTTTTTAGACATGAAATTCAACATTAAAATCCTTTGTTAGAGAATGCCGACTTCCCAGGTCAAAGACTAATGTGTATATCTCACTTACAATGTGATTGCACCTGTTTCACATAAATATCACGTAGGCGTAATAAACATGAACGCTAAGGCGATCACTAACCTCCTGTAAAGCGGACTTAAATAAGACTGTGTCACAGATAATCAGAGATTATGAACGCTCTGTCCATATTTTTCCGCTTAAGTGTTATATTAAAGTTACTGGCAGAAACACCTTCATTAGTTCCATTACATGCAGGGATTACTATTCACGGGATGTCTTGCTCTTCATTGACTTTCTTGAAATTTGTAAAATCTGCAGCTGTATGTGAATTTTGGGTGAAACACTTAGCAATAGTGTGTGGGTATTCCGATGGATGCAAACTGTGCCTCCATCCACTCAGACGTTGATTTCGTATTAATACGACTAAGGTTAATCCTATGAGATTTGATCCTTCTCATTAAATAAAGGGTGTATTGACGACTTGCTAACCCATGAATAGCAATGACATATATCCACCATGGCTGGATTTAAAGAAAAGTACTATCCACATGGTACACTTTACAAGGACTTCTACGTGAACCACAGCAGTTTCCTTTGAACGATAAGAGAAATACTTTCAATAAAGATTTTGTGAACTATCCGTACTTGAATAGGGTCAAACCCAAGGATCCAGCATATGGCGTGTACATTGCTCGCGTATGATAGGTCCTGTGTGGTATGTAATAATCTCCATCAACACCACAGATTGTTACTGCAAAGCGTGATTTCAGATGTGTATCCTTAATGAGCCCTTGAGGAGTTCGCGAGGAGCTGTGGATTTACCATTATTTGATGGACTGAGACATGCCAGCTTAGACCCGGAGTGCTTCGACCGGATTTGTCCTCAGTATTCTCCACAGTGACCATATCTCGTTATCACTTGCGTTGTTCTTTATGTTTGTATACAGGTTGTATTACTTAGAACGTTTTGTGTAAACATATGTATTCAATCCCTTTAAGTGTCTTCGTGTTTCTTTCTTTACTTGGTCTGGTGTAATCCTTATCGCTTTCCGGGAGTTAAGATTGCCGTTTCTTACCAGTTTTCCATCTCAGAGTAACCCTTGCAATGGAATAAAGTTGTAATATATTCATATGAACTTCCACAGAGGCCTTGTCGGCTTTATGGACGAGTGAAATGAAAGTGAAAAAACTAATCCACTGTAATTCCGCTTTAATCACCGGCTATGGCCATCGTTAACTGCCACATTTATATAAAGGTGCTTTCATAAACAGTTGTAATCAATGCGCAATTGACAGACATTATACTTATACTTGTATTCAGCCAGTAAATTGTTCACGATCTGATTGTCCGACATACGTCTACCACTTGCAAATCATAAAGGGTATTGCAAGTCGATAATCGAAAGTCCTATTTCCAAGAAAACCTAAACGTTAATATCCACAGGAATATTTAAATACTATGTCATGCCTAGAAGTACTGTCTGCCCCACGTTGTTGAGCGACCACGGATTCTCTCTTGCATGTTGCCTCTTTAGTTATATGCATTACAATTTCATTTTACATAGGAATCCGAGAAGGCCCTTGGTGGTTTATTGGTGGCACATGTGCATGTGTAAAAATGCAATTCTGAGCTAAATATCCAATACAAAAGACTACAGAACAGCACGGCACAAATCACATATCAGATCGCCAATCAATAAAATAATATAAAATAAAATATCAAAGACTACGGCATAGATAATAAAACCAGAGCAGCAACGACAGTGTGATAGGCGGCAAAAATGGTCACCCGTTACCGGAGAAGTCCCACCTCTTGTTAATTTACCAAGTTTAAGATTTTTCCCGACAGGTAATTGGTTATGTACGCGTAAATAACAACTTATACACTCCTTACCACTATGGTTCAAGCATATTCAGGTAAACAACATTGCAGTGATGTTAAATGCACTATAGAATACGTCACTGGTCTAGAATGCCATAAATTCTGCGCTGTTATCACATTTCATGTACACACGAAGACAAACTTGGTTTCCACAAACGTTAGGCTGCGACAACGCCCCCCATGAACATCGTCGATGGCTTTTTGTTACCAATGCACCACAGGCGGTGAAAGCGGATAAATCTAGAAACTACCTAAGGCCGGGGTTAAATCTTATTTATAATCAGGCAATTTGCATGGGATACTAGAACAACCACCCACTTCCTGTAAACTTGGACATCATTAACTGCGTTATAAACTAATTATACACTCTCTGTGGAATGGACCATATATAACAGAAACATTTTCTACCTGCGTCGTTCGTGAAGGGAGCCTGGGAGCCCTAGCGGGGTAATCCTGCGGGTTTTTCATGTTCTCACAGAAGCAAAAATAGATATGTCGGGTTTAGGGGCGGGTAAAGGCCCGAATTTCCAAAACAGACCACGCTATGCTGTTGGAAATCACGCTGATTTCTTTGGCATCAGCAATCACCTCTTTTGAGGGAATTTGGCCTATTAACACCCACTAATGAGTGACGCACAACACCCAAGTGTTCAAGCGCAAGCGCCACCCTCTACGTGCGCTTTGCATCACTGCCAAAACTAAACAGTGTTTAACTTTAGGAGATTGGGAGACTTAACTAAGGGGGTTTGGGCTCATGACTGATGGCCTCGCGCAGGCCTATGATCAGCATTGATCAGTAACTCGTCTGTTATGATCATGTTGTGTATATACGTGCTTTAGCAAATGGATTAATTTGATTGCTTAGTGTTTTACGCCGTACTCAATATTTCACTTATACCAAGGTAAAGCTTTTTGCAAACGGTATCGGTATTTAAGGAAAAGAGAATGCACTGTTTTAAATTATTAATAAAAACAAGGTTGAGTCTAGGCGCCGAATCCGACATTCGTATACCAGCCGTCAATCGAAATTGGCCCAATGAGTCAATAACAAGAAGACCAGATTCCAAGAATGACAAAAAATACAAATCCCCAAAGAATTAAGAAACTATATAAAGATAAAGTTAGGACGGATTCATGCAAAGAGAAACAGTCAACAGTTTTCATGGATTCATGCAAAGAGAAACAGTCAACAGTTTTCAATGATGACGAAACCATGTCATTAATGTTCTAGGCGGATGAACAAAATCAGTATCCAAATCGTGTACCATATTAGTATAAATGGTGTCAATGATCAACCATGTACCTCTGTTCCGCTTTGATAGCAACTGTTTATATATCCAACGTTGAGATCACACATAACACGATAAACATGCGACCCCTAGCCCAGGGTTAAGCGGAATTAGACAGTTATAAAGCAGTCCCGGACGTTCTGAACACTCCGTTCGTATTTGCCAAGATAACAGGCCTACTCAGTGTAAAATTTAAGAGATTTAGAGTAAAGTCCTTTGATGGAATATCCTTGACCCACTTTTTCAGTAATAACTTGGGGCAGTGACTTTGTGACTTTGGTTCAAGACTCCTGTACAAAATATTGGCTGTAATATAAAGCTAGCAAAGAGAGTGGTTCGTGCGCCGTAAAGAATATAAGGTTGCAACCGGGCAAATAGAGGTTGAAAACAGCAAATATCTAGCTGCACTTACCCCATCAATATCTGTCCATTCCGGGAATATTACTTCGAGACGGCAGCAATGCACTGTCCACGCCAACCGACAAGGTGGTACCCCAAGCCTCTTAACAACCTCCCGGGCCTCATTTCACTAAAGATCGCAAGTCGTTAAAACTTACGACGTAAGAACGTTCCACAAAACAATACTATCTATGCTTTAATGTGTACCGACCGGTAAAAAAACTTGGGATTTAAGACTCAGATTTTCAGCTTAAGAGTAGCTAGTGGAATGAGGCCTGATGGGGTATTACCAATTTATCTACTGTGCCGCAATGAAGGACCCTTTCCAAATCAATGGTGTCTGATTCCGTGGAATCATGGTGTTTCTTGCGATATTTGACACGGAACGTCCATTGTGGTTGAGGCTGGCATACGGAATGTCGCTTCCGACACCTAAATGCTCACACGTCCGGCGACAGCACCAGACTCGTCCACATGAAAGGATGAAATAAACACGCACTATTCTGTACCCAGCCAACAAAAGAAGCTGTCACCATCAACTATCTTAGAACATAAAAAAATAGTTGTTGGGAGTCATTCACGAGACACCATGTGAACATGTTAACACTGAAATGGACGACCAAGATGCCCAACCAAGATGTACAAAACAAGGCGGAAAACAGACTATTCGCCAGTTTTTGAACGAGACGACTTTCTGGAAAGCACACTGGATGTACTTGGGCAACTGACTTCGAACAGCATAGAGTATAATATAGCGTTTCTTTCACGCTTCATACCTTTAGTTAGTGGGTGGGGTGGGGTGGAGTTGTTGTATGTTGACACATATTAATGTGTTGCAATCAAGCCTACTAAAAGATCAACAACATTAAACCTCTGAGCCAAAAATGAAATAAATACATTGATCGACGCCTAACTTAACCACCAGTGGACAGAAGAATGGAATAAAGAAGCCCGCGCAACAAGGCATTACAAAATATTAGACGGCACGATTATTGAAATCAAACCACTTCCAATTACCAAATAAGCAAATGATAAAAGTATATCACGCTTGAAACAAGGTCAAGCAGGGCTCAAAGCACATCTGGCAACTATGATCCGTAATTCCTTCCACGCTTGCGTAGCCTGTGAAGACAACGATAAAATGGTAGAGCAATATCTGCCACAGTGTATAAAGCACAATAAAGAACGAAACTATCTGCACAATGTCTGAAGACATACAACTGTGAACTTGAATTTCGGACTATTCTTAACCATATGCCACATCTCAAAGCACACATATTCACCTTTCTAATTGAATACATAAAATTAACGAGTTACGAAAGACAGATGTAATATACAGTACAACACCATTTATCCGGCACGGCGATATCTTGATCTTTAGGGCCGTTTGTTTGTTTAATAATTAGTCACTGCTCTCTGAATCAAGGCGTTGCCCACATTTTAAAATCCGCACATAATATTTCTACACGATCCTGAAATGTCCAAAGAATATTCTTTCGACAGTGCACTTGCCGAAAATATCAAAACTATATATCAACAGCAACGATACCTTGATTCTTAGGGCCGCTTGTTGCTCAGACATGTTTTTCGTGTACACCATAACTTTGGGTAAAACTATATATATTTAGGTACATAAAGAATCTGTATATTATGGTCTAGACTACATCAAGGATACCTTGATCTTGAGGGTCCATCAATCGTTTACCAAAGAATGATTACAACACATCAGTTTGAGTTATTCCAAACCAGCGACGCTTAACAAATTGCAATTAACATCGCCTCAGTTTTTGTATCCAATTCTGATTAAGCGATCGTGCTGGGGGGTTGTGGGTACGTTATTACTTTCTGAAGACTTCAGACGTGGAGTTAGAATAAAACCTGACTGAGGTAAGTGACAAGAGTTCGCGTTTTAAGTGTTACATGTATGTGTGACTCCATTTGACAATTATCACAGTGTCGAGAATGCCCTCGTCTTACTGTCTACGCTGTAATCGTTTATTTTCAGACATTACGGATGTCATGTTCCAACTATGTTCATTTGTTTATTCGCATCACTGTCTTATGGGGTAGCAAATGCTTCACCTGCCTTAATCCCACCCATGTGAATTTTAGTTACTATGTTGAGCGACTTCGTCAGTAACAGACAATTCCAACTAGCAGAGAGAGCGAATAAATTTTAATACAATGAATAATTTATTACAATTATTTACATTTACACCATACAATATCTGCGAAATAGATTCATTGGAAACTGTTGCATCTTTCTATATTTTAATTTCACCTAGCAAAATATATCGGTCATAATTAATGCAATGGAATACTGATTCAGCGTACGCAGCGATGTATACCAATTACAGTTAAGGCACTCAACTATTATAACCAGGGTCCATAATCTAAATCCCAAAGCCCAGCTGCACCGATGAAAATAGCATCATAATCTCATAACATACATATACTTTTCACGGAAGATAAGTCAACCAAAAGTAGAAGCAGTCAGCAGTTTCTTGTGACGTCGGAGAGACACACATGTGTAACAACCGATCCGTCAAATCCAGTACATAATCCACAATTTTAACATGGAAATTCCCATATTTGTATAATTCACGGCCACGTGCTTTGAAGCAAGGAAATACAAGTACCTCCATTACAGTTTTATTGTAAATCCGTTATTAATAAAATCAGATACATGTACAAAGCATCACGCCGTATGTTTTCCCCTTTATGACTGTAAGGCGCAATCAATGGCTGGTATGCATGGCTAACTTCAAGAAACTTTGAAAGGAGGCGTTTGATACTGTAATAAAGCCATAACGGATAATTTTGAGCATCAATGTTTTATGACGTAGACTGAAATAGTCGATAGCCTTTGCATCTATGCGAGATATGTATACAACTCATGCAGGGCTTTCTGGAATATTGCCATTCATATTAAATATTAATATTTTAAATAAACATTTAAAAAAAATATTTGTATTTCTGTTACACAAGTGTGCGGTTTTAAAAAGAGGGATTGCTGATTGACAGCTGTCATAAATATTCAGCCTGTTGAGGCGGCAAAAGATCATTTGGTGACCATTATATGGGCTAGGCTATATGAAGAAGTACAATAATGTATACAGCATCTGTGTATTTCACCGTCCAAAAGAAAGAAATAACCTAGGTAGATAATATGACATTCCACGACTTTTTAATGACAAAATCTTAATTTTTTAAAGAAAACCTTATCTTGAATTTACTGTTAAAGGTGTCCAAATTTAAGATAAGATTACTTATTTAAAATTATTTTCTATAACTTATATTTTAAGTTGTAATCATAATCCTGGGTTCATGTTACATTTTAACATTGATTGGCTATATTTATCTGAAAGAAAAACAAGCAAACAAAAACAGTACAAATGTATTTTACATTGCTTCAACCATGAACCCTTGCAATTATCTCTATGCGTCATTCAAACTATAATTTATGAACAAGTTTTTTGCTTTGCTTGTTTCGCAGTTAAATAAACTCTTACCTCTAAATTTTCTTCTGACTGAATATCCCTACCCCTCAGAACTGTCTCAATCTTAGGCCTATAACAGTATTAATGCTGCACTACTGCCTTACAAGAAGGAGAAACTTGAGGACTACAGGCAACGCCATCTGTGATTTTACGTCCACATAGCTTAACTTAGTTTTACTATTGCCTTTTTGTAACTGAGTGACTCTTACACTGCACGCCACCAGGGTAGTGAGAAGAAGGTAATACGCGACCTCAGTGCGATATATAATGAACCAGTTTGTTGTTAGAGCCAAAGTAACGTGCGTATGTTCGTTGCAGCTTGGTAACGGAAATTGGACCATGCATATTGCGACGACTGCGGTCAATTGGCCGAAAAACGTTGATAATTTGTTTTGAAAGTTTCTCACGGTTTTATGATAAAGGAATGATATGCTCCTCGAAGATTTTTCAAGGAGATTCCTAAAGGTTTTATTTTTGTCTAAAATAGTCCTCAGGTTTCGTTACCAAAGTTTGTGTCCCCCCGAAATTAGAAAGTGGGTCGCACCGCCCGCTTCGAACATTCTTTTTAATGTTCTCCTGACCGAATCACTGGAAATTCCGACAGATTGTATCCGGGAGCAAAAGAGTGCCTGCAAACAAGGCTCAAATGTTATTGTCTATGAAGGATTTGTGCCGAATTCCATCACTTAGTTACGTTGTGTTAGATACAGTGAGGATGTGATGGAGCTTAACTACCCAAATAGAAGAAAACATTTCAGGAATGCTAAGACACACCGCGACGGTACACTCCAAAACTGAAACTACGGTACATCAGTGAATATGTCGACCACCTTAGAAATGCCCTCGTAGAAAGCCACGTGGCAACGTGGATGTGACCAGCTAGAGGTACCTGGATTGCTTTTTCGAGGCGTGATCGCAACTTGATGTACGGAACAGATCACTGTTTTAATTGTCTCGCAGGCTCTCTGCATATTTATTTACAAGAGAACTTGTTCATCATAAAACTTTAAAAAGTCGAGCTAATCTAGGCGTCAAAGGAGGCATTAGTATGCCAGCCGTCATCCAAAATGGGCGTGTCGCCCAAGACCAACTTGTTTCCGAATCAACGCTTGACATCTTGGCGCCAAATCCCGCATTCGTGTACCAGTCGTCAACCAAATGAGCGTTCCGAGTCAATAATCGCAAGACCAGTTTCCAAAACCGACAAATAACACAAACCACCAAAGGGCTAAGAAAATATACAACAGAAAATTTGGACGGATTCATAGCAAGAGAAGCAATGAACAGCTTCGATTGATGATGAAAAGACGTAACGAACGTTCCTGGCGGATGAATAAATTCAGTATCCAAAATGTCTAGAAAGCAGAGTATATGGTGTAGAAAATTAAGTATGTACCTCTGTTGCGAGTTGATTGTAATTGTTCATACATCCAATGTGGCGATCGTACTCAACACGATGAACATATGGCCCCGGGTTAAACGGAATTAGACAGCAGAGCCCCAGAAATTCTGCACGCCAATTTATTTACCAAGATCACCAAGAATATGGAAAGAATGTAATGTAAGAAACTGAAGGAGAAGACGGGAAAAGTATGACATAAATTGCAGTGAAAAGAGAATGGTGTGACGGTTTAAAAGACGCCATCTGATAATTGTTCAGACGTTCTCCAAGAAACATGCTTCATGCTGGCATAGCTGTCAGACGATGCCGACATGTTTCCGACCCGAAGCTGGCTGGTTGACGTGAATCTGGTCCTTCGATCTCTAGCAGTGAAACGTGGATCCCGGATCCTTCCTGACTGTATTCGACGTGCTGTTTGTGCAGCCAAAATTTGCGAACTGTGGCATCCTGCCAGTTCGTTGTTTTTGTCAGTGCACAAAAAAAACAAGGTGCAGTAACAAACCGTTTGTAATCGAGTTGAACTCGCATCCTTATACGAGTAAAGTTATATATATTTAAAAGACAGAATGGTAATGATTTAAGTACCCGATTTTTGTCATATCTGCTAATCGCGCGTTACACAACCCTGAAGTCTGATTGATCAAAATTATTTTCATAAGTTACGACCCCAATTACATGAATTTAATTATTTATTTGATTGTTAAATCAGGAATATTTCACTTATTCGGCGGTGGCCTGCATTATAGTAGCAGGAAACCGGACAGAGCCCGGGGAAAAAGCACGACCATCCGGTTGCAGGCAGGCCTTCCCACGTACTGCCGGGGAGGAAGCCAGCATGAGCTGGACTTGAACTCACAGCGACCGCACTGGTGGGAAGCTTCTGGGCGTATGTGAGAGTACCACTGTCAGAGAGGACAAACGATAAACAAATTTCTCAAATCTCAGAGAGAGATAGGCCCTACACAAGGTCGAACAAAGAAACACGAAGACATACATATATTTGAACAAAATAGACAAATAGTACAACTGATAATAATATACAGAAAAATACAGATACTAGTAATTACAAAATATATAGTTTCTTACTGATGATAGCGTCCAAATCCGGATGGAATATTCCGGTTTCTACAGGTGAGTAAGTCCACGTAAATATAGAATCCACAGTTCTTGTGAATTCTCGAAACGAAGGATGACAGTCCCGTAGCCCTGCACCTTCCCGGCCAGGCGCAACTTTCCGGAGCGGGCGGGTTGAGAATAGCGTCCGTTATACCGAGATGGCGATGTGAAATTCAGTCCTCAGAAATATACATACCGTCACTATCAGGGTAAACTGGGATGAAATGTAAGTAATCCCATAGAGACAATGAGCGATACAAGCTGCAAAAGAACGTCTCAGTAAAAGAGCAAGTCGAGAAACAGAGGCTCACAAAGTATTACGTACAGAAAAATGGAGTATAAAATGACAAAAATCATATGACGTGAAAACCAAGCTCCAACGATATCTATAACGATACACAAATATGACTGCTCTCTAAAGAACATGAGTAAATGACTGCCAGGTTAACAACTTCGTCGCTCATATTTATAGACTAACGTAAAAAATATTCTGGGCAATTTGATGGTAAGCATGCTACAAGATGGGTACATCTTTCCAGAATGTACGTTCTGTGTAGAATGACACGAAACTCATAAACATAGAAGCCTCGAGAACACTCGACTGAATTCCAGTGCTGGTCACAACATACACAGGGGGAAAATGTAGGTGAGAGACTGACTCGGTGAGGGGAAAAAGAAATAAAAAAATGTAATACAATATTTCAAAGACTAGGTTCGTAGCACCTATTACATGGAGGTATTTATTATTCATGATTGATTGTGTTTTATGACCTGCCGTAAAATCTGTTGCTTTGGAACTAAAGCAATGTCAGAAAACATTTGATGGTTGTTTAAAATCTTCAAATTATACCCTTTCACCACAAATTGCCCAATACTTCCCTGTTCTTCTCCTGTAAGACATATTTAAGCCGCAAGAAACAGACAACAGTTGTGAACGATAACGGGAAGACACAAGGAATGTTCTAGGGGAATAAACTGAATCAGTATACAAATCATGTAGTATGTTACCTTGTAACTTGCCGTTAAGCTGCGCTTTCGTGGTAGCTTTTCACATATCCCACTTGGTGATATTATTATTCAATATGATAAAACACACGAGCCCTGCAACCGGGATAGCAGAAATTAGATTATCATTAATTATGAAGCAAAACCCGAGAATCTTTAAGTGAATGCGTTTTTCTTATACGTCGATTTGGAAACTGGCCTCGGGAATTATCGACCGAGGATGCCCATTTTGTTGACGCCTCCGTTTCACGGATTCTATTTTAACTGGGAGCTAACCACTGCTGCAAGGTGAGACATATACAGGCCACATGGTGTATTGATATCCAAGAAGGGAGACTGAGTCCGGAAATCTTCTCAGCTGGCTCAAGGCCTACAGTGTGTATGTTACATAAGCAGTACCGTTTTATTTGAAGTGGCGTTTTAACTTTTGATTCTATGGCGTTTTGATTTCTCTCTATTTCTCTCTAACGCCCCTTACAATTAATGATTTACGAGTGGTATACGAATTAACCTATATGTACAACTGTGCACTAGATGTGATCCATTATTCCTTACGTACACATACTCCATCACGTGAAGTACCTCCAACATAAACCGGCTCAGATTTCTTTAGGTCAGACTCATCATTTACTCCTTCAGTTGTCATGATTATAGGTGTTGTTAGGATGGAAATGATCTAAATTAGGTAAATTAAGAATACAGATTTATACTGAAGCTTCAACTTTTGAGCAATAACTAAGATTTCAATAGAGAAAAACAATAAAGCGTACATTCATTATCGTCTTGTCTGTATAACAACTTTCCCAACTCGAAAGGAAATACTCTTGATTTATGTGTTTTAACCGCAAAATCATAAAGATTCGTATCCTTTAATGAAAGAAATATTGCTGGCTTTTATGTACGGTGGATAATACACTTGTATTGAAAAGCCATTGTGTGCGGCTGAAGTCATTCAGCTATGATTGTCTCTTCTAAAGCCTAAGCCGTAGCGCCCACTGCAAGTCACACGATCACAATTTGTATATACAACAGATCTGAATCAAAAAAAACTATTACAAATGCCAACGAGACACGTTACTATCACTGAAGCCAAAACAAGACGACTCATACCTTGAGCACCTAATATAGAATGTCGAAAACTACAGCTCAGCAGTTATGACTAAATGTAAACATCTTTGTGGGCATTTTAACCTCAATTCCAGATTCCGTTATCATTGCTAATGCCTCTGGGACAAGTGAGTCTCAGGCAAAGAATAATTGCAATTGTAAATAGACTTGACACAGTGTTTTTAAGCTGCTATAATGAACGGCTTGTACAAATCGCCGTAATGTTTCCTTAACGGGGTGCTAACACTTATGGGCACCATTCTCAACGCCATCGTATATTTCAATGCTAGGCATTAGCAACAGTTGTAGCTCAGATTTAATGTTCATTGAATAGGCCAAATCAACTTTCAACAGAGACATCAACGTTTGTGAGCTAACTAACATTCGAAAAAAGTATATTCGAAAACTTTATGTGGTTAATTGTAATAGCACTGGAGTGAACAACTGAAAAAAATTCACTTAGCTAATGTGAAAAGATGTCAGATCTCACAGCTTATGTGTGACCCTTTGCTAAATATCATACCGCCCTCGCTGCTCGGCTTTCACTCTCTATGTTGCCGTTTTTTACATTTACATACTTATACGCAATGCTATTTAATGCAGACTAAGCTCTGCTGCATTGTGGTAGATCCCAATACTCCCATTATTTCACCTGGGACTTCCACTACCTTCATATGCTTCGCTATCTATTCTCCCTGCTTTGACCACAACAGATAAACAGGGTTACTGTCAGTCATAGTATACGTATCCTTGAGAACTCTTCACTGTCGTCAGTCGGCTTGTGTGCTGAGTGTACAGGATACAATGTTCACTTTCTCGATGGTAACCTATGGACAAACATCTGCAAGTTTCTGTACAGTAGTCTGCGCACTTCACCACGCTCACGTTGGCAAATGATGTCAGCTCCTCAGATGGATAGGTCTCGTCACACGATACCTTCTTCCATGAGCGAGAGATTATGGGGCCTGCAAAAATGAGAAAACCGTCATAAGCATTTTATTTTGGAAAAAAATTCCGTCAGCCTCAATTTAATCGCAGTGAAATCGCGAATAGCGTAGAAACATAGAAAAATATGTATCTAAATATCCGCATTGTGATGACAAAATATACAGTAGGAAAGCTTAACTTGGAGGTAAATATATGTATATGAAAGCTATTACGTCTTCGTATTCCAACTGGGCCCACAAAACCGACGGCCACTAACGGAGGGAGAGAATGGTTCCTGTCTCTGACGTTTAGCAAATATTAAATAATCGAATAAGCTGGCTCGGGATAACAACAAAAACGCATGACGTTGTTCGATTTGGGATCGCATTGATGTCACTTAATTGTTACGTCGCGCTATGGACGCGGATCTAAGGTGTAATGTAAGTGGACAGAACCGTTATTTCGATACAAAGTTGCCTTGAAATTGTGAAAAAAGAATTCTGGCTATTGTTGCCAGTTTTTACCGGCAAAGGTCTCAGTGTTTTTGCCAAAATGGTGTATATGAAAAGCTTAGTTGCTGTGGTTTTACGCTAGAATAGAGGAGACATAATGGGCGTTGACCTTGGTGGTCGCATTTCTGCTGATCTGTGTACATTGTTGGTGTCCTTCCTGCAAATGCCACAGTCCTTAGATATCGGGTTTTAGTAATCTATACGTAGTTAGTGGATATCAATAGTCCAAGGCTCAGGGCCATTCAAAAGGGGCGCTGATCAATTATGTGACATTCGTCCAATACTAAGCATCTCAATAAAGGTTTACGCGGGCGTCATTAAAGTACAATGCATAACTGTTTAGCCTAGAAACTTCAATACATTGGGATTCCGTTTTTAATTAGAATCGATCGTGAACTGTAAGCGAATCAATGCGTGCTGCTCCGGTGTCGTATAACCACACTCAGTGTAAAGTAACTAAGTGTTTTTGTTCAAACTGTGCATACCGAGCCCTCCAACTTTCCTAGAGACGGAATAACATGCTTTAAACCAGACACGTTCACCTGTCTACACACGTGTGCTTGGGCTTATCCCCAACGTTTTTCGCGCAGACTTATTATCAACATCTATAAGTAACAAAATGCATCATGTTTTCTGTCTGATCTGCTGTACATCCAACACTGAGATGGAAGGGATACTTATGTACCAAACAGCATGAACAAATATCGACTAATAAATTTCAAATAGCGAATGTGTGACTTTGTATTACAGTTGTGTAAGATTTCTGCACAATTCCTGCTAGAAGGCACAGAAATGCAAAATGTTTAGGCAGCGGGTAGATGTAGTGAGAAGTATGGAAATATAAATCTCCGTCAAATGTATGTAACTGAGGTTGAAATTAGCCACAAATTGGGTAAAAGAAGAGAAAATTCATCAGCTTTACAAAAGCTGTAACGAAACAGTCATGTTCAGAGGACTGTGCTGTAAGTTCTATATTCCAATGATACATATTCCAGTGATACTGAATAGTTTACTTCTCAACCAGTTTAAATTCAGTATCATGAAAGACTACAACACATATTGTAAAACCAGGGTTGTGCGATACTGGACAGATAGTGAATTGGCATAAAATTTCAGTGAGGCTGATATTCTAATTGTTGATGTAGAAATGTTTACGTCCAATTGCATTATCTCTAAAGCAGAGGTAATAAAAAGTGACGTGAATTGCAATTTATTACAATGTATTGGTCGGGGATTTCTCTATTGGCCGCGTTATCATCACAATAAATAAACGGTGACATAAACAGGATCGAGCAGGGACCTAGGTGACTTTCCACCAGCAGAATTATAGTCTGAGAAGGCATGCAATGTAATATAAAAAAAAACTGCACAATCATGACTGAATAACTAAACCAGTGCACTTACATGTAGCACAGCGCTGACACTTACCCAATGGTATCAGCAGTGAAATCTGGCCTCTTGTCAATTTAACTCAGTGTTTTTTTGTTTTACGATTAATCATGTACATGATTAACTATAAGCAACTAGAAAACCCCTGGCAGCATAAGCTACACCGATGTGAGCATGTGGAATGATGTGTGACGCAAAACGTTGGTGTAATGAGATCATCCTGATGAACTGAAAACCCCTGGCAGCATAAGCTACACCGATGTGAGCATGTGGAATGATGTGTGACGCAATACGTTGGTGTAATGAGATCATCCTGATGAACTAGAAAACCCCTAGCAGCGGACATGGGTTAAAATCAGATAAGAAAGCCAAAACACTTAAAACTCGAAAACCAGGATATTAAGGAAATTTTATAAGAAATATTAATTTTTGAGAATAAAATTTATATTTTATGATAAAGGCCAATGGCTTTCAAATATTTTATGACAGCGTCGCCAGCGATGCTGTCAAACAAATCAGACATGGAGTTTACTGTGTAGAATCTTTACCGCACATGGGCAAAGTCCACACAGTCAACCAGGATATGTTTGATGCCGTATTGCGCATCGCATCCAGCACACTCGGGAGCACTGCCCCCATCCAAAATAAAATTGTGTGTTAGACGAGAATGCCCAACGCGGCATCTTGTTAAACCACTTGGTCTCTGCGAGACATACCAAACGTATAAGAGTCATAGCCTATGACAGGGTAAATGACATGCAGTTTATTTTCGACCTGCAGGTTCCATTCACCCTGTCAAAGGCGACAAATGTATTTAAGAATATTAGATTTAAAGTCAGTATAAGGAATTTTAATCTTAGATATGGGTTTACTAAGAGCAGCTCTCGTTTCCCTGTCTGCGACTGTGTTTCCGTGAATACCAGTATGACTTGGTATCCAACAGAATACAATATCTTTCCCTCTTTTAATTAACTTTCTATGGATGGATAATATTTCTAGTATTAACGGGTGTTGAAACTTATTTTGCTCTATTGCCAAAAGAGGCAGGACAAGGAGTCACTGCATATGACTGCTCTCTGGGCAGCGCCGGATGATGCGTATAAAGCCAGAAGTATAGCTCTGGCCTCGGCAGAAAATATTGAAGACGAGGATGGAAGGCGAAGAGAGGTGACTCGCTGTTCCAAGACAGCCGCAGCCGCCACCCTGTCCCCATCCTTTGACCCGTCAGTATATATAAATTTATAACCCGGATAATTAGATTTACTTCAGCGAAACTTTGCTGAATTATAAGAGGGTTTGTATCGGATTTCTTATGTTGACGTAGATCAAATATTAATTTAGCTTGTGGAAGAAGCCATGGAGGAGACTCCGGAAAGAAACCGGAGCTATGTCCTCCAGGTTGATGTTAGCTTCCACAATATGGTCCGGAACTCGAAGACCAAAGGAAGAAATTTTGTTGGGACATTTATTATATTTATCTGCGTATGATGGATTAGGTAGGCAGGGTATGTTGGGTGAGCTTTAAGCTTAGCGACGTATTGAAGGCTGAGTTTTATACGCCTGTGATATAAAGAAGGCTCATTAGCCTCTATGTATAAACTCTCTACCTGTGAGGTCCTATAGGCACAAAGGCTGCGCCTCAAACCTTGGTGATGGACCGGATCCAAGATTTTAAGATATGATTTCCTAGCGGAACCATAAATGATGGATCCATAGTCCAATTTAGACCTCACCAGATAACGATACAAATTAAGTAAAACTGATCGGTCAGCACCCCACTCAGCGCTAGACACGACCTTAATTATATCCAGTGCCTTTGTACATTTAGTTTTAAGCATTTTTATGTCAGCTGTGAAGGAAAATTTACTGTCGAATGTAACCCCTAAAAATTTATTTTCCCCAACAATTTTCACTGGTTCACCACAAAATTGAAGCTCAGGGTTTAGATGAAGTTTGCGTTTATTAAGAAAATCTAAAACCATTGGCAGCTGCCCATTTCTTGATCTTATTGAGACAAAGCTGCACTTGCCGCTCGATGTTATTCATATTTTTAGCGCGGTAGCAAATCAGGAAATCATCTACATATAAAGAACCCTCAATACCAGATGTTAATGTTTGAGCCAAGCTGTTAATTTTTATGCTGAACAGTGTTGGTGAAAGGATACTGCCCTGGGGCACACCCATCTCTTGTTCATAAGAGTGGACCCCACCCGCACCTTAAACTGACGATCAGATAAAAGCTGAGATATAAATAAAGGTAAGCGACCTTTTAAACCCATATCAGCAAGGTCTTTTAAAATACCATATTTCCATGTGGTGTCGTAGGCCTTTTCCAAGTCGAAAAATATCGAAACCACATGTTCATTATAAATAAAACCATCACGAATGAAGGTTTCAAATCAAACAAGGTGATCCATAGTGGATCGACCTTGACGAAAACCACATTGAATGTTTGATAAAAGCATGTTGGCTTCAAGAAACCAAACAAGTCTATCATTTATCATCCGTTCCATAGCCTTACAGGCGCAACTGGTAAGAGCTATGGGACGGTAATTCCTCGGATCACTATGATCCTTACCCGGTTTAGGGACCGGGATAACATACGCCTATCTCCATGATGGGGGAAATTTACCAGTCTTCCAAATATCATTAAGTAAGCCCAAGAGTGTCTCCAATGGCTCAGATGGTAAGTGGTTCAGAAGCTTGTAATATATATTATCCGGGCCGCACGCAGTATCGTGTGCCTTTTTTAGAGAAGCTTTAAGCTCTTCAATTGAAAATGGACGATTATAGTCTTCTAAATTCTTAGAAGAGAAGCGCAATTTAATTTTCTCCTTCTGGTTTTTAATATGCTGGAATTGAGGAGAATAATTCCCAGATGAAGATTTGTGGGATATTGTTTCAGCTATTTTATTGACTATATCATGCGGTGAAGTTAATAAGGTATCACCATAATTTAAGTGATGACCTTTGGCTTTACTGTTCTTGCCCTTAAGTTTCTGAACCATGTTCCAGACCTTACGCATGGGTGTTTTGGACGTAATGTCTGAAACAAAGTTCCGCCAACAAGATCGTCTCTTGGACTTAATTAATCGACGAGCCTTGGCTCCAAGTATACGAACCTGGTATACATTGTTATCATCAGGACGATGATTAAATCTGCGCTCGGCCTTTTTGCGGTCCTTTATAGCCTCAAATGTGGAACATATCTTTCAACGATATGACAAACGTTTTTACACACGTTTTCTTGTTGGTTGCTGCATCAGTATCAAGTAGACCCATTTCGAACAGAAAGGCAAAATGTTTTGACTTTGGTGTTCAAGATACTTGTTTTTCTGCAGCACGGTGTAAAACATTGATGAAATAAATAAGTAAATGAAGATAAGTAACTACTGCTTCCGAATGTGCATGTAACGGCTCACAGCCTGTATACGTTCCTACATTAGCTGACTTTATTGTTATGCAAACATCGGTCCATTTGAGCATTGCCTCGTAATAAATGCAATTCGGCTTTCCAACTGGTGGTTGACGTACGCCGACGTGGCGTTAAGCCATACATATTCATTCATTCCTTCAAAATGTAGGCAGACAAATAGGTAACTAAATACAGGATATACGATGTATGTCGAGGGCAACGGAATACATGCAAATCCAACAAATCATCATCTAACTTACTTGCAGCACACCTGAAATCGATTTATTACTTTTATTGTCGTTGAATGCCACACTTGGAAATGTTTCCAATCACTGGATGGCGCTCAGTTTTGAATGGGGAGGAAACTGGATTACCAAGAGTAAATGTCTGAAAATTCAAATACAAATGCCTCAGCCATTCGGCCAGTTAAATTTTCCCCTCCAATTCCAGGCATCTTGGTTAATCGTCTCCGTGAAAATATATACATGTTTAATTGAACGCAATATAAGCGATGCAGAATACCCTTCATAGTCCATGGGTTCAATGTGACATGGTACACGTAATTAAAAGTAGGCCCATTGGCTAATAACGCCGAAAGAAACAGAAGTAGATGTATGTGGTTAAACTGCACGCCGGCGTGTGTCCAAATGATTTAGGTATTTCTCCGATTTTTGTGGCGACGCAGCAAGCAGTTTGATCTAGATGTAGAGTGTTTAAATTAAAGCCAACTTTTATCTTCGGTACAACCCACTGGCGATTCATGAACAGAAAATACCTCCTCGAGCAATTTCTCCCGTATATCCATTGTGGTGGATCGAAAGATGTCCTATATATGTCCACGTAAGCCAGCACCCAGACTAGGTATAAAAGAATAATCGCTTTATTTATTGTAATTTAATTGAAAGAATCGGAACTCTATTCATTCTGTTGGAAGTTAGCACTGTGATTCCCTCGAACTGCACCAATCTAGGTCAAGTATAATTGCCAGAATACCAATCAACAAGACTTTAGGCTTAACTTGCGTTTGTTAGGCCATTTTTCCGAACTGTTTGTCAGGAAGGCTCATCGTAATGAATTTGACATTAAAACATCGTTTCAATTGAGTTATATATCAAGTTTCAATTTTTGACCAAATTGTGGCCGTTTTCCTTTTGTTTGGCCTTGTTTTTTTCCAACGGCTGCTCAGGTGGACTTGAAATTTGTTCTGTGGCTTCACCCTGCCGGGGTTACGATGAAGACCACACTTTGGGCCACTTTTCTCCATTTTCGACAAACTGCGAGCGTTTTCTATTCTTATGGACCTTGTCATAGCTACTATTCAATATCTCAAACTATTTGCTATCGAACCTATTGAAACCACCGTAACATACAATACGCAGAACGCTGGGCTATTTTTACCAGTCTTCATGTGTTACGTAAAGAAATATTGTACGCCAGCAGTGCCGAATATGGTTCGGTGCTTGTACAGTTACGTCAAACTGTGTATTTCTCTCTTACCCAAGAATATTAACGTGAAGTTTAAAATGCAAGCACCACGCCATATGTAATATACCGACATCTTGCACTAAACAACAAAACAGTTTCAAGATGCTACATGTACCATTGCAAGCCCAAGGATTACACTTACCGGTGTTTCTTTCACACATGAAGTAAATCATGGTACTACATATGACATCCATAGCGTCAACCTCTGGAAATACCGTCGGATTGGCTTCCCACCACAGCATCTTGGTGAGGGCAACGCAATGCTCATTCTCTGCGTAGTTGTCGGGCTCGGAATCGTGTCCCCAAACATGCCACGGTATATGCATGGCTTCTGTGCCATCTTCCCAGACAAATTTGTTTTCTAAAAATACGAAAGTACCAAATACAACACAAATGGCTATAGTCGGTGAAGTAAAAACGAGAGTTACCAAAGGGGTGTGATGATTGACAAATCATCACAAATATAAGCGATAAAATTCAGGCTCATGCCAATTTACCGTAGTTTATAATTGTCTTCTCACCGTTCATGCAATTGCTTAAACAGGGCAAAATCACGAATAATATGGCTTCAGGAGAGTTATGTGAAAACGAGATATGTAATGATGCTTTATTCAGAGCTTAACACATTACAGCCGAAATTAAAACGTCTCCAACGGTAAGTGCGAGACGCACAGCTACACTTTTCTTACAAGCTTTCCTTCGTATGAAGATCATGCTAAATGAATAGATTTTGATAGCTGTTTTTATACTCGTGTGTCCGTTTGGGCGGGTTTTAGCAATACCGGTAGACTACAAATTGACTTCAACGTAAGTATTAAACTACTTAGCTCAGTTTTATTTAGTTGTATGTTTGGAGTCCGAGAGATTGCTCAGGAGTAAAAGTATCTGTAGGCCTATTGGGGTCTACGGGAGTGTTGTCTTATTTTCTTGGAGATTTACAAATCTTTATCATGACAAATGTAGAGAATATGGCTTTACATTAGCTTCGTACCATTTCTTTTGTCCGTAGCTCCAATGTAAAAACCCTCTAAACGATCTTCATCTTCAATCAAGTTTCGAACAACACCTATTTCTTCAGACGAGTCGATTTTCACCAAGTGGCCACCGACGGATCTGCACCAACATGACGCCTCCGGCTGCTCTAGTGTGAAGTCGGAAATATAATAACAATTTCCAGTCTCCGGATAACAAGTCCACTGGTTCCATTCTGTGTCAACCTGTATTTGGCAAAAAGGCAAATTACGACAAACTCTTCCTGACGTCATTGCAATGACTGATTCCGGACATCTCAAACAAGCCCCTGTTTGCTGCGATAATAATTGACGAGCCTAACATTTTACATTGCCGCATTGGTGTGGAAGTAAAATGACGCTGAACACTTCTCCGTTTCGAACCTGAAGCCATTTGTACAATATTTTACAAGTATTACACTAGAACGTCTATCACTCGCACGACATTTTGTCCATCTTAAACATTACGTTAAAGCAACCACCTACGTAAGAGAGTCCTGATTACTTTCCCTGGTTTACTCTATGGTTAACCCTGTTACTTCGGCCGAAAAGTCATCTATTTGTATCGCATATTCAAATATTTGTTTCGATAAATCATTTATTTATATCAATAAATTAACAATATCTATAAATATTTATTGGTAATTTATCTTAAGTTGTCGATCAGTCTGGATTAAGTGTCAATTTGGTGCTCTGGCACCGTGTACATGTACATCTGCAAAAACGTTTAGGAATACCTCGAACAGACACTAACGGCTTGACGCACCGTTCACTTTTGGCGTCCTGTGTACTGATCGCAGGAGACACATCTGAAAAATTGACCCAGGATTAAGAGCGCCTGTGTGTGTAGAAAGATGATGCTGACTGTACTTTTGGTGATTTTTGTTCTCCTATGAAAAGACATTTGTAGAGTTAATGTACCGTAGTTTAGCATTGAAAAGTAATGAAAGCTCATTACAAGGGAAACTTATTACAAGACGCTCACAATTTCCGTCACATCAGACATTCTGCCAAGTAAGTAATTTTTGGCGTTTTGTGACAATTTGCCCAAAATGTGACCAAAGGTGCAAATGGAATCAACTGTGTTCCTTGGCTTGAGACGATGTTGCTTCTTCTGCAAAGACCCTAACATATTACCAATACATTTATTGTCTCGTTTAATTGAACTCCATATGCATGTTAGGCCAAATTGTGTCCTTTGGTTCAGCCTGTATATATATATCTTTCCTCGGCGATAAACGCTAATCAATAAATTAAAGCGCCAGAAAAGTGTAACTAATGCACGTAAAGTATGAGGGTCAGCATTTTTCCAAATAAGTGTACTGATGATTTCACCAGAATTTAGAATTGAGGACAATCGTTTTGCCAGATGCCTTTGGATTAATAAGATTTGGCAGCAAGGTTGTATTCTTAATGACTGGTAGCTCTCTTATTTTAGATTCATTGGGGTATGAACGAAACTACCACTGTGCAAACTTTTGTGTGAACTACAGTTTGCATATAGCTTTACTCGTACCCAAATGAACCTAAAAAATTACAGTCAATACTTCTAATCAAACTCAAAGGCAAATGAAGACATCGGTTCTGTAGTATGTTTACAAAGAAAACGCCTTTGTGTGTAATAAAAGCCTGCATCTGTTTTAACGAAGTTGCATGAATACTAATGTTATTAACAAAACGTACGATCATTGTGAACGTTAAAAATATTACATTACATTCATTATGACGTCATACACTTGGGTACATTAAGAGCTATACAAAGCTACATGAAACTTAGCCTATTGGTCTTATAAAAAAAACTTTTAAAATATCTGGCGAGTTTTGTTCATTAAATCACCTCTGCTCTGTTTTTCAGATACCTCTAGGATATACTGCATCAATTTTGTACGAAAATATTGATCAATCGGGATAGTTCATCTTTAATACCAACATGTTATATTCCTGTACAGAGAAGCACAGCTTCCGCTGTTCCGGTATAAGCTGTACAGTCTGTTGTTCTTTCCAACCTTTGCCTTGATGATTTTTGTGCGAGCTGGTATTGCAAGAAAAGGAACGGAATTACAAGAGAACAATGGTCAAGTCGGCATGAGATAGGGTCGCCAGTGAACGCGAAAGGGTACCTCGTATAGTGACACTTCCTTGAAGTTTTTATTTACTCCCTTGGAAAAGACACTGCATATTTCCATTGGAAACCTGAACGTGGATAAAAAGTTTTTCTACACTGTAAATCTTAAGTGATGTTAGTTTTACTACGCAGAAAATGAGGTAGACATCACTGCATACACACCAATAATAAGGATAAAAAGTGGAAGAAAATTCCAAGCCTACGTATTTGTTTTTACATATGAATTACACGTCAGTGCATATACACCAACAACAAGGATAAGAAGTCGAAGAAAACTTATAGCATGTTGTTTTATTGTTTTTGTTTTTTTTAAATGCCATGCTTTGTTATTCCCTAGGCCATGATGTTTTGACATCGTGTAAAATGTTAAAGCGTTTAGGGCACTTCTCACTGGATGGGAACAATTAACATGGAATGTCAAAAGTTGTATTCTTAGCATCGACCTTATTATACGACGTCGGGGAGCTGTCATTATATGAAGAATGGAATGGCCTTGTTGTTAACATGATATGCGGCAAATCTGACTCACCAATGTAACTTAATGTTATTGATTAATTCTGACTATACTACTAAATAGTTGGCTATCTCCCAGTAGGTGAGCATACCCCCACTCTATCCCCTAAATATAGTTAGCCCCATTAAAAACGCCCCGGTGGAGGGTGCAGTGTACTTTAAGTGTAAAAACGACACCGAAGTAAACTGTTACGTTTTTGGGGGTCTGGAAGAGAAGCGGATATTTCTGAAATGGTCACAATTAGCGAAATAGTTCCAGTTTTTGTGTGTAGTACCGCGGTTTGTTTCAGCAGCCGTGAAAGGTTCTCTTATATTTGGGCAGGTAGGCCACATTGCAGCATTGTCATTGTATAGCACAACGTATCTAAGTCATGAAATACGGCTCAGATCAAGTTTTGACATTAACATTGGTATGTTTTTGTTCATTCTTTCGCTCCATCATATGCAGAAAGAAAAAAAGTTAACCGCCCCCTGTTAAAATCAATTAATAAAAATCCCCATTGATTTCAACTGTAATGCCAGTTATAATGGTGACACTAATGATGTTCCATTGAACGATTGTGGGCTTTCATGCCTGAGAGTAACGTAAAAACTTCATGTTCTCAGATATGAAAATTTTTTTCGAGCAATTATGCAAGATTAACCATGGTTGCCCTTCAAATTTGTGTATATAAGGACGAAAGTCGATTCTTGCTCAACATCACCAATTGACGAATGAGGGTTTTAAGGCATAAGAACACATTGTATACACCCACGAATATCCACCCATATGTTCCTGATGCAGAGGGTTTTGTAATGAATTGGGGGTGCATCTATTACGACTGGAAACTGGACTTGGTCACTGTACGAGGAAACCTCGCAGATGATAAGTACATTCGGGAAGTCGTCCAAGCAGTTGTCGTGCCTCATTTTGAGAATCACCCATTAGGCATAAGGCCCGTGGTTCCCGGGCAGTAATAACCTACCTCCAGGACGAAGCCGTGTCAACTCTGCCTTCGTCTGCTATGAGTCCGGATGTGAATCGAATTGCGCACATATGAAACATAACAGGCCGAAACAGTCAAACCCTAGAGCCTCCTGTACAAAATCTACAGGAATTGGTAGCCGCATTACATCTGGAGTGGCGCCAGTTACCCCTGCGGCTGATGCGACATCTCACTGGAGGAATGAGATGCAGGTTTGAAGCTGTCATCTAGACTAATGGGGGGCCCATACGTGCTATTGACCCGCGGCTCTAGTGATGTGTTCTACACAGCCAAAGTGACATTTTTACTTCAACATTTACGCCCTATGAAGCCAGATGAACTCAAGTTCAATACTTATAAGCCACTTTTATTTTGTGAAAAATACACTTTTGATTTGTTTAACGATATCCTGAAAATTGTAAAGTCTAATGTCATTTTGGTGTTTTCTTATTGCCAAAATGTTACCCTTTTTGATCACAATCTTTTCTGCGATATCAGTTTGCTAGTAATCTCACGACACCAATGAGTTTATCTGTTAGCGCAGAATTTCCAGGGAGTGCTTAACTTCTTTTCTTTGTGTAAACAATCTGTCGGAAATTCCAGTTATTCGGTCAGGCAAACATTAAAGAAAATGTTTCTTGCGGGGAGCGTGACTCACTCGATAAATTACGGCCGGCTCAAGCTTTTTTCATTAACTCTAAGGACATTTTTGGACAAAAAATAAAAACTCCAGGAAACTCCATGAATATTCAATTTTTGTGAGGAGTATACATTTTTTTTATCAAAGGTGAAAAATTCAGTGCGTGGAGCTAACCTTTCAAAACACATTGTTAACGTTATTCGGCCAAATGATCGTTTTTGCATTATACCTGGCCCAATTACCATTATCCAGCTATCGCACCCATACTCGTTACTTTCGTTCTAACAACAAACTGGGTCACCGAGTATTGCACTGGGGTAGCGCGTTACCTTTTATTCATTACCCTTGGTATTATGCAGTGTAAAAATCATTCAGTTAAAAAAAGTTCAATGGTTTAAACAAAGTTTTAAGCTATGTGGAAGTGACATCACAGATGGCACTGCTTGTAGTCCTTAAGTTTCTCCTGCTGGTAAGTCAGTGCCATTGCGTTTACAATATTACAGGGGTGACAATGCACAGAGTGATTAACAATGTACAGAGTGATGCACAGAGTGATTGACAATGTACAGAGTGGTAGGGATATTCAGTGTGAAGAAACTTTAGAAGTAGTTATTTTAGCTGGAGAAAAGGCAAGACAAGATATTTTTCCAAAATTACTGTTTGAAGAAGGCGAAAGAAAGAGGATAAATTCGAGTGTTCATGGTTCAGCATTTCTACTGCTGGTTTTTTTTTTTTTTTTTGCTTTTTCTCTCAAAGAAACAGCGATTTTAATGATAGTTTTATATTGTAACAGGAATGCAGGACATGAATAGGAGAAGTTGATGTAAAACTGAGAAGGTTAAAAGAAGATAGTGTTTTATGTTTTCTTATGTAAAGTAAACAAGAAAATGAATATTTAAACTAAAAATCGTTGGATTAAATTATACGTATTGCAATTTAATAAGAAAATATCTGTAAAAAGAATATTCATTGTTATGGTATGAGGCGTACTTGGTGATATTTCATTTAAAAACGAAGGCCAGCATTAAATACTTGTGGAAATAAACCGGATGTATAACCAGAGGAAATCCACAGCCATCAGGACATTGCAGGCAAACTGTATTACTTCTGATATGAGAGGAAGTAGGCCTGCGTCCGTCAGAGTTGGCAACTCACAGCGCTCACATTGATGACAGGCTCATGGGTCATTGTAAAATGTGAATATTTATCATGATTTAAAAATTTGATACTTTTAAAACTAAAGGCAAGACAAGGCCTTGTTGTGCAGTTAAAATTTGGCCGCTAAAAACTCTTTGAATTTTATATAATCTTTCAATATCTTACTGTTAAGGGAGGGGCAATACACAGATGCTGCATCCTTTATTGTACTTGTTCATATAGCCCAGCCTACCTTTGGTCCCCATTGGAAATGTGAACCTCCTTCCCGCTTTTAACAAAGGGGTCCAAAGCCGTGTGATACCTTGTTCTTTCTTCGATTACGTCACACTTCTAAGTGCGTGTGTGCTCAAATCGCACTTAACTAGTACACGTGCCGCGTCGCAGCAGAAAACGATGTTTCTCTGCGATTTGGACCCTTTAGTGTAGCCCATCAGCTTCCACTTCTGATCCTCTGCAGTCTAAACGGACTGAATATTTCTGGAAGCTACCAATCAACAATCACTCCCTTTAAAGCCACACACTTTTGTAACTGTTTATGATTCCAAGAGGCGGTTTGTGAAAATAAATTCACATATAATTTGTCATTGCTTAATTCTTTTAAGATGTCAAATAACTATACAATACCGACTAATTTTCGAGGTGCTTAATTCATTTCCAGCACTTTGGTCCTCTTTTGAACTTTGGCAGCTTACTTAACTTTCCAGATGCATAGGCATGATTATTATACTGTAAATTGAAACTGAATACATAGTAACTTTTCTTGGTGAAACCAAGTTTTGATCTGTTTTGCCCGATTTTGAAAAAAAAATATGTCTTCTTTGTACTAGTATAGATTTGGCCCAGCTACTGTGTGTCAGCTCAAATAAGCGTGTCTTGCTTTCACAATTTAATGCTTCTGGAATGGTTGTTTCCAAATGCAATAGGTTATGAAAACTGAGTGTTGAATTCAGCTCAAGCATTCCCATATATACAGCTCCCAATGTTGCAATGATGTTAAAATCACCACATGAAAAAGAGTTTGAAACAAAACTTTAGTTTTAAGAGCATCGTATAAATTATGATCCTGCAATTGCACTACGCAATTACCAGGTCACTTTTAAACCGATCAGGTTCTAGTTCTAATTCAGTTCAGCTTCTGTAAAAATGCATCTCTTACGTACTACATAGGGTACAAAGTAATAAACACATCTCCAGAAATCAAATGGATTCATTATTTTGATAAGGGCAAAAACTTGTTACACGTGCCTTTTGAATGGCGATGACTGTACGATTGTGTAAATTTGCAGACTTGTTATCTGTGTTCGCCATTCCGCTCTAATTCCATGCTGTATTTCTTTAAACTTGTGGCCTATATTCACATGTCTGTAAAATCACTCATAGTCACTACCCATATGGCTCATAGTTAGCGACACGTAACACAACAAGCTCTGCACAATCATATGTTGGACATCAACATGGCTGCCACGAAAATGCATTTAGAATACATTTTGTCATTCAAAATGTTAAACGCCATAAGTTTGTTTTCAGGGCGAAAACTTCATAATTATTCGATAGTGAGCGGTGTCCAGCATGTTTAAAAGACAACAATATAAGTTACATAAAGTGCGATTGACTTTACTCTAAATCCTGTTTCTACATTGCCAAGTTTAAAATTGTTTTCAAACTTTAGTTTTATGTAAACATTATAAATGGAATTTATTTTTCTGTTGTAGTTATACAACTTCGAAACACTATGGCTTTAGATTCAAATGCTAGGAAATCCTGTTATAAAAAATACAACGTAGGATATTCCCAGAGATTGTAGCGTAGGCTTTGTACTGCTCGGATTTTTTTTTATAACAGCGTGGCATGCTGTTATCGTAAAACAAATTACCCTCCAGGCCCACTGTCCAGGAGACCTCTGGTATTTAAGAATTATAACGTTATCCGAGGCAATACGTTCTTGATGACGAAAATAAATGAAATTTAACATTCTGAATTAGAAAAAAGCACCTGCATTTGGTCTGCAATAATATGGACGTTCACAGTTTTGGTGGCGAGCATGACGGATTTTACATACAGCTGGTCATAGGCGACAGGTTATGTAACACTGGAAAAGTCAAGCGGCTTTCAGGAAACACTATGTTAGATAACATGGGAAAGAACCATCAACTATCAGTCATTTGCCACCACGCCCCTTGAATATATAAAGGGAAGTAATGTTGAGTATTCCCTTAGCAAAAATGGTATTGAACCATTGTCTTAGGTGGCATCGCGATAAAAAGGGACGCACCACAACGAGCTGGGCACGACCCATTCTCTACCCTATGTTATATGACATATCTCTTGAATCACAATTCTACCTCTGTATTAAGTAAGCTTACCTGTATAATAGAAAGAATCACAATAAACGTCTGAATTCCAGGCATAGCATCCATGGGTAGAATACATGGGCTAGCAGAGAGAGTAGCAGCGAGTCTCGGGCACTACACCCTCATTAGATGTAACAGCCGTAAATGTCTTCACTCTGTACATATATGGATCGGCGACAACGGACACTTGGCTCAGCAGAAGTACTAAGGGAACCATGTTCACAGCAATTACCCCAGAATTCCCGAAAACAAGTATATTTTAAGCAGGTCTGGAGAAAGTATATCCTTTTCACCAAACAAATTTCACCAAGCACTGTTCTGTTTGACTGTTATCGGACATATTCGCAGGTACACACATAAAATTGATTTTTATTTTTGCATTGTTAATCATCACATACAGCGGAGCTGTGAGGTACGTGCAGCGAGCAAGAGGAGATCATGGAAACTGGCTGCCAATAAAAAGGTTTAAGGAAACAGACATATTTTACATGTCATGGACGTACATGTAGAGCAGGTTGGTAGAAGTATTTATTCCAATGTGCAAAGTTGCATTTAAAATTATCCCAGCACAGACAAAGATATGGGCATAAGAAAACGTCCAAAAACGGAAACCTTGTTCAATGTCGAACTTGCATTACAAAGCTTCTGGACATCGACAGTCTCTGACGCTTTCAACCATAGCGCTAAAATCGCCCCCGCTATGATGATAATATTCTGCCAGGTATCGATGGCAAAAATGAGTAACATTAGAATGGAGGCGTTTGATAGTGAACCTTTCACCTCCGTGACGATGGTTTTTGACGTGGATTGTAGTCGCCGATGCTATAGTGCCATGGACCTAACATGTGCAAGGGGGCGAGATCGGTGTAAACACATAATAACGGCACGCGTATACCCCGAAATTTGTGCGTTAAAGCACAAATCACCAAAGAACAAAGAAAATACATGTATATAAAAATTAAGCCATTTTATGCCATCCATAAATGTCGCCCACCATCATTCCTGGGTGGAAAAGTTCATGATCATAAGTGGGTTGTGAATCAATCCAATAGAAAAATAACGAAACCAAGGTGAAGTGGACGAGGAAATTCCGCGCAGGTGTAGTTGCAGTAAAAGTACATACAGGTCAGGTGCACTGACGTTTGCCTAAAGCAGGTAATTAGGTATGGAGATCACCTGAAACGGGTACGAAACCTTCTCCATAGCTGGTAACAAGGGCACATTGCGAACCATAGTGGTTTCCGGAGGAACAACGTTCTGCGTTGAAGTATGTATTCGCAGCAGGACTTTACCACAAAGAGCTGTAACTG
The DNA here is from genome assembly GCA_016165875.1 of Acanthopleura granulata. Taxonomy (NCBI): domain Eukaryota; kingdom Metazoa; phylum Mollusca; class Polyplacophora; order Chitonida; family Chitonidae; genus Acanthopleura; species Acanthopleura granulata. The sequence continues at coordinate 3,679,615 of JABBOT010000031.1, forward strand.
TTTGGTCGATGTTCTGTGCGCGACTCCAATGAGTTACCATTAAAAGAATGGGCAAATTATAACTGATCTGAAGACGTAACGGCTGTAAACTGCAGTTGACAACGTTTTGGTTTTATCTGTTATGCACTCATATTCTCGTCGCTGAAGACCGCAATACCCTCCTGATCATTAAGCATGCCCCTATTTTTATCGTAAAGAGAATAGAGAACTTCCAACAGGGGTCGCACAAACGAGAGGAGTTTGATTACATTACATACATTTTGTTGCTTTTGAATTTCTAAGGAAAATATATTCACAAGATCAATTACATTTGGCAAACTTTCTGATGAGGGGGAATTTAGGATCAATGTGCCTGTTATGTGCCATGTGTGAAATAGGGGGCGCATTGGTGAGGTCTAATAGGAGACGAATCCATCAGGTTAAATCGTTCAGTAAGGTTTTGGTTAAGTGCTGTTTAATTGTCATCAAGTTCGTGTGAACGGCCAAATAACTATTCCTAGTCAATCTATCAATTTTAATGGCTTATTCTAAATGTAATTAAACAAATGCACAATCCATAGATGAAGAAGTATTTTGTTGACGTATGTGCTCCATCTACTATATTTTTTGTCAACTGCAATGTAAAGTGAGAGAGTCAGATATTGAAAGCCTGATACCGGTCAGTCTACATTTATATTACTTACCACATGATAGGTTATCGTATACATATTTATTTTAATACTAAACAATATTGCTGTAAACTTTCAAATCCCTGAGCTCTAGTGTATTGCATTTAACATCAGTTTTTTTTATCTAATACTGCTTTAGCTATGGCGCTAGGGGGTGTAAGATGTTACTTATTGAACATGCACATGAATAGTTAGAATAAAACCCTAACTGAGGTATAATGACTAGAGGCCGGAATTCACCGGGAAATGGTGACCATTTGCCAACTATCACAGTATCAGTACTGTTGTGATTTTACTCTCTTTTATAAATATATGTCATATGATCAAGGATAAGTCGCGTAAACCCATGTGACCTGTTACATCAATATGCGCGTGTACTTAATACTTGTGAGACAAGTGTTGCAACTGGTTTATTTTTATCAGCCAATTCTACACAGTTGAGAGTTAATAGCTGTAGGTCTCGTTTTTTTCTTCATGTGTTGAAATTATCTTACAAGTCGATGGATTCAACCATACTTCATGTTGGATCCGAAAGCAGGAGGAAGAAATATTTTACTCAGGTATGAATCAGCTTGCTGTAACAATGCATACGTAATATGTACATGTACTAGCCTACCATTGTCATGGTAAATGAAACAGTGACTGATTATTTTGACTCCATAGTGACGAATTGGTTATTGGCAAAATGCCTGTCGAGTTCATTGGTAAACAGGAGTAATGCACCGACATTTCGCAAGCTACCGGTAAACTTTACCGACGTGCGACGTAGGTCATCTTGGTGAATGGCATTCGGTTTTCTTTCGTTACAAATACATAAGACAATAAAAACATGGAACAAACAATGCTTCGCTACCAACAGTGGATACTGTGCGAATTCGCTCCCAAGAACGCGATTGACCCCATGTCAGGGTGACTGTATATTTGAATGTTAAGTATTTAAAGTAAACGACCAATACTCGCTTTCAACGATACATGTGCCATTGCTCTACTACACTACACAATAAATATACTTACATGTGTGATGTAAAGGATCCCGACAAACGTCTGAATTCCAAACATAGGATCCATGCGTTAGCAGTTCTGTGGTGCTTTATGTTTTATGTTTTATGTCCTTTTTCGGGAAAACTCCCATCTACGCCTTCATTAAACTTTCACGGTTGGGCGATAACGAGCACTTCTTATTTCGCAGCAGCAAGAAAACAAGTTGTATTAATTGGATCATAGTTTCTAAAACGAAGAAACGGCTGTTAAACGAGATCTAAGCACGCACATATGAAATTGATTCCACATACATGCAGCATGAACCATTTCGGGAATGTTCTGTCAATACATCAATGTGGTGATATGGTAAATTCTTTGCTTCCTTTACAATGCCAGTCCTTCAGACGGGACAGTCTGCCCTTCCTTCAACATTTTTGCCTGACATTTATGACGCTTGTGTGTTTTTGATTTCTTTGAATATTGTTGCAAGCCTAGTTTGTCTAACGACAAACGTTAACGTCTTTCATTTTAGTTTTCAAGGAGAGTTTTGTCTCCTGGTCATTGAACTCGAATATCCAAGTTTATGCTCATCATTAATGCAAAGGTTTGATCGAAGATGAAACTGACGTCAATTTTCACCCGCAACAGTCGGTTGCCAAATATCGATAATATTTATTTCAGTGGCAAAAAAATTATTCCAGTATAAACGTGTCACAATCGAGAACTGCGTAGCGAGGGGCCGGTGGCGTCATGAGCATCTCGTGCTTATCTCTACGGCTCCGGTAGCATGTAGTAAAAGGAATGAATCTCTTTAACCCCTGAAATTGAGGTACCAGTGGAGGTACGTGTATAGTCATGGTCTTCTCAAGCAATGTCGCGGTTGTTCTGTGAGTACGGATGTTGAATGCGGCACGTGTTGGTGTTTGATTAGAGAAGAGGACGTCGGACGGCGTGACGTCAAGAACAGCAGGTGTTGAACACTGCAAGTCATAATGTTCGAGAATAATTTTAAAAAGTGTATAAGTCTCTAGATGTGGTTAGGCCGTTATTCGTATATTTGCCGCTAAACCAAGCATACACGCGTTGGTTGAGTGGCCGTTAGGCTTGTGCTTCAACCATATAGTTCAAGTTAAAGCAACAAAGTGTAGCCCCGAGCAGAAGTCGAGTATGCTATTTATATGTGATCTGCGTCAAATCCTAAATCGGCACACGCGTGAAGTTCACCAGTTGGAAAGATCTTCGTATACTTGTAAAGACTGTGATAAGTAGTTCAGCCGTATATCAAATATGAAACGCCATCGTCGGATGCAACATGGAGAGCAAGATATGGAACAGGAAATAAAAGGGCTTTATTCACGGTGTGTAGACATTGTCCATCGCACATCAGTAGCTGGCTACACGCACAACAATTATAATACACAATGCATGGGAGGCCACTAGTGTGGACAGCCTGGGTATCTTTCCAGGTGGTCCATAAGGGTTGGATTCCTGGAGTGTTGACATGCTTTTTCACACAAAAGCGGCTGTTCCGGGCACAACGGCTATAATACACAATGTCTATCCCTCAAAATAGCCACTAGTGTGGACCATCTGTGTCCATCGGTGCAGTTTTTAACAGTGAAGGTAGTGACGTGTTTCCATTGGCTGAAATGGTCCGTGGTGACATGCTCCATCCTACATTAGCGACTGTTACATGTAATAGCAGCTATAATACACAATGTTTATTGCATGAATAGGTATTATTGGGGGACAGACTGCGGCGTAGTTTCCTTTTCGGGCTAAGGCTGACATGCTCCATCCCATATCGGTGGGCGTACTAGACAACCCAGAATCAGTCGTCCGCATATACAATGTACAGGGTGTCCCGGAAGTCGCGCACCATCCTTGTTAAAAAGAAAACACCTCACTTGATTTCAAACACCTTTATTGATAATAATCATAACAAACGGTCAAACTGAGCACACTCTGCAGTAAAACACGCATCAATTATCTTTTGGCACTTAGTTGTTATTGCATCCAGGATGGCGCGCGACTTCTGGGACACCCTGTATAATCAGAGAAATAAACATCCATCCATAGAGATAGATATTGATGGTCTGACGTCATGGTGTGGATGTGAATCCAGAATCAGTCGTCCGCACATACAATGATAACAGAAATAAATGTACATGCGTAGAGAGAGATAACGATGGTCTGTGACGTCATTCGTGATAGGTAAATCCAGGAATGTATTGTCCGCTACTCAGTCATTCACACATATCCACAATAGATAATCACAAAACAAAATAAGCAAACAAATAAATATAAAACCTTAGAGGCAGATATTGTGCTCCGATTGAAAATTCTCTTTCGATAGAAATTGGGTGGCTCTCTTGGACATGTTGTATGGCACTCCCAGCTGCCTGTCCCGTGCCAATGGATGGTAAATTTTCGGTCGATTTTACTCCGGCACACAGGGCAGGCGTTAGTGGCTCGGTTCAGCACATGACAGCGTTGTGGCATGAGGACGTGCTGGCGTTGGAGTGTGAATCCAAACATATAATACACCGACGTGGTGGTGGTGGTGGGGAGTTCTTCTCAACCTTGTCTTTGGGGTGTATTATATGTATAACCTGGACGTCCGGGTCATGTGCTGGGGACGAGGGTTGTGTTATCACCTCGACATCTAAGTCTCCGGGTGTGGAAATTTCCCCAATCTTCCTTTCTCCTTCGCCAAATAATTTGTAGTCTCATCCGGCGCCGTTCCCCCGCCATTTCTTCAAATAACTCGAATATATGCTGCCGTTGGTTCTCTTCCACTCAAGTGAAAGCTCTCACGAAAGCAAAATACGTCCTCGACATGATATTATAGCGATTTTTGAATCAAAATGAGTTTTAAATGCAACTTTGTAGGTGCGTGACAATCTTTTTATTCAAATTGCGCGGTTTGAAAAGTCAGATATGACGTTGGAATTATGTAATTGTTGGTTGGTTCTTTTATCTCATCGCTGATTGGTTGATGGCAGTCATACTGCGGACAAGCTTGCCAACTTTTCAATCCCTGTCTTTTCAGTGTGTTATCGACTTGTGAATTATATGTAGATATAAGACTAATATTAATAGAAATATACGCACATATGGAGACAGGCAAAAGCTTTCGTGCTTGTAAAAAGTGCAATTGCCGTCGTTATATTATAATAAATTTCATGTATAGTTGACGGAGTTCTATCAGTGTTTTTTTTTTCTTTTGTGTACAGAAAAGTAAGAACAACGTGAATTATCGGCTTCTTGCTACATATAAACTTAACAAGAAAATATAGACCCAATAACATAATCTTTTAGCATGGGTGTAAAAATTTTAAAGACACAAACACATAAGTCCTGTTTTTATATGTACACGAAAGCACATTAGCGGGATTTAGAGAGCCGACCGTGGGTGAAAGCGTTTGCCAGCATGGTAATATAATAGCAATCTCCTAAGTTATGTTAACTGTTTATTTGTTAAAAGCGCAACCTTCTTGTGGTTGTCGTGGTTTTTGTTTTGTTTTTAGTGGTGTGAAATTTCTTTGATCGATTTCTTTTTTTCATGAGAGGCATGACGTCTGTTCCCACCTGCCGTCTGGGTTAAACTGATGTCTTATGAGATTTGTTTTCTATTATATACTTTCAGCGCATTGGAGTGCATAATTACATACATACATATTATCGCAGTGAGACAGCGTTGTGTAAACGACTGTAAATGCAGTACACATGTACATGTATATAGATTACACGTACTTCCCTGCTTATTATGCATGTATACGTGTAAGTCCTTAAGAACTAATCCTACACATGATTTTGTTTTCTGTTACGTACGCTCAATGCACTGCAGTGACGGTGTTAGCTCCCTACACCGTCACATAATGAGCGCGGTCCGTGGGATAACGATCGCGCATGTTATGTTAACTATGTATTTTACCAGCGTAGCGTGAAATATCGACTCCTAGCTATATATAAGATTAAGTAATTCCAAAAAAAAAACATGCAGGTATGGGTCACACGACGGTAGAATTCTACATTGATTGAAAGCTACTTCGAAGGCGTCGGTGTTGAAATTTCCTTACCACGGCTCGCTTTAAATCACTCCTGGCAGTCCTCATGTGATGTGGTTTTTTGTAGTGGCATGATATATCTTCGATCGACTTCTTTTCTTCTTCGGAGGCATGACTTCTGTTCCTCACCTGCAGTCTGTGTTAAACTGATGTCTTACGTGATTTCTTTTAAGTACATTTCAGTGCACTGGCGTGCATAATTACATACATATTATAGTGGCGGGGACAGCGCTGCGTAAAAACTGGCTGTAAATATTGTATACAAGTAGATGTGTATAGATTACATGTACTCACGTCCTTAGTATGTAGTAATACAACACAATCTGTACTTGAAAACTAATCCCACACATAATTTTGTTTTCTATTATGTACTCTCAGCCCACTGCAAATGCGAGCTACTTGACGGAGTGAGCTCCCCTAGATCGTCACATAATTTATGTGATTGCCATACATAAGTGTAGCCTCCCTTGAAAAACCCCTCTCCGGGTTAAACTAAGGTACTATATTTCTTTTGATTTGTAGGTTCAGCCCATTTCACAACTGGATGCCGCGTGACTGCTTCATCGCCGGTGCGATTAAAGTCATGTACTGTGTCATACCTACATAAAATATAGAAAATATGTAAAATAATTTTATATGTATGAAAAAGACTTGGTGAGGAAAGCGTTATAATATATATATATATATATAGGCTTCTGTCGATGTCACTCTCAATTTTTTCAATTTTTTTTTCATTTCTTTATATGTATGTCTTGTAAAACTAATGCACTATATGATTTCCTTTGTAACTTCAGCCCATCTCACAGAGTGGGGTCGTATGACTGGTTCATCGCCAGCCCAATGAAAGCCCCGGCCGGGATCAGCTTGTTGTTGAATCCGAGCACACTAAGGCTACCGCGTCTACTTCATCATGTCTACCTGTTGCGGATTACCAGCTCTTGTCAACTGAAGCTGTTGAGGCTGTGTTTAGTTCGCTGGGCCAGGATAGCAGCACGGGTGATCGTAATGATACGGGACATATGGGGGGGGGGGGGGGATTTGGCAGCATTTTCACCGCCGTAGACAAGATACTCATGATTTCCGAATCATGGGACTTAGTCCTTTAGTCATGTACCTATAACAGTTGTTTTTTGACCAGCCGTTAGCTTTCCGTGTCAGCTTAGGTTACGGATTTGTTCTACGTCACCACATTACGAACCAACTGCGGTATTTCTACCCGAGTACAAACACGGGGTGCTTTCTTGTTGTCCGTATCTTAAGACCTGTAAGGATATAAGGACTCTCACCAGTGAATAGCTAGCCATGGATCCGCTGAATTGGGCACAACAAGAACGCCCGAATAGGAAATGGGAGGTAGACACCGTGACTAACGTTACTTTTTTTGTTCAAAAAACGCCAGGTGCGGACCTGTGAGGGAGCCATCAAACGAGACTGCCCGGGTGGTGTCTTTAAAAATAAACCCATTGTTTCCGAAAAACTGGCTAACGAAGAGATTATTGACGTGGTTGAACATGACAGGTATTTCCGGTACCGAGCTTGAATGGACAGCCCTTCATAAGCGTGTCTGTTAACAGTAAGATTCCTGGATATGATATGCTATGAATCGACGCGATATCCTCATGCTTTGATTGAAGCTATAATGACATATCTCACCGAGATCAGTGAAGCCAGTTTTAAGGTGCTGTGTGAACATTACCAGTGCGTGCTCAACAGTTTAGACGAAAGGATAGCCATGTCTACACCACCTGGTTGTCCGAAGAAGAAAAAAAAAAGAAGAGATGTCACTTATTCTGCCCCAAAGAATCGAAATCACCCCACTAGCCGAACAGTGGTTAGATTGGCATGCAGCAAAGCTAGAGGTAAACACCCGACACCGTCTCAGAAATACAAATAAAACCTATCGGAAACTAGCAACTCCTTATCGTTATAAAATATATAAATAAAACAATAATATAATTACATTTGTATAAACACTAGTATGATCATGCATCTGTCCGTATAGTGATGGGGTGTATATCATCATGTGTGGTGTCTGCTGCACGGTGTTTCATTGAGGCAGCTTCACAAATTGAGGTCCACAAAAAATAGTAAGTTACATGTTAAACATTTATGTTGAATACATAAATGTCAGGGAAATAATGAGTGACTGAAAGAGAGCGCGGGTTCGATTCCCGGTGTGGTCAATGTCAATTTCTTTAATTTTTTAAATTTTTTTTGCAACGTACATACTTTAGTTATGTACGTATGCTGGTTTCCTTGCAGTTCCACGGGTGTTCCTGGTATTTCCACGAGTGTCCTCTCAACTATAGTGGAGGTGTGAGAATGTGAGTTCCTTAGTCTCAAGCAACTGGCCCTTCCCTTCAGACATTTCTGTGACATTACTACGCCCGCTCCCCGTCTCGTCTCACTCAAGACCAACTATTGAAAGCAGTCATTGAGCAGCTACTGTGTCGCTTTGTGGAATGTGACATCCATGTTCCCCAGGAGTTATTATCAACTTTTGCTGAGTGTCCGCCCATATTTAAAAACACAAATGTTACCCTGGACGATATTGCGCCCACCATGGCTGTGGTTGCCAAGGCCAATCACATGATGAGCCAGTCCAATGGCATGTCAATTGGTAGCATGTTTGGGTCAAACATCCTCTTGGGAACGCCTCTGTTGAGTTCATATTTGCCTCACGGACTTGTGGCTACAATGAGTCAGGCCATCCAATAGACACCTCAAGCCTGCTTTCGTACCTTTGGCGAACACGTGACCCATACGCGGTGTCAAGGTGATGTAGATCCTAGCAAGACGTTAACAGGTGAGACTATGAAGCTGTTGGGAAGTACTGGATAGGATAGGTAAGACCAACCAAGATCGCCATGTGAAAGTGTGCGCGTTGCAGAAGGCTCGGAAATTCCTCAGTTCGGACTTTTGTCGTACCATAGAAGAGATTTCTGAGGATACCTATGAGGTGACGTGCAGCGAAAAACAAAAACAAAAAAAAATCCGGTATAGTTCACCCTTGCAGATCGGGTGCGTGATAAGTATTTTTGCTTGGCAGTCCTGTGCAAAGGATGCTAACTCGGCTTACATGGCGTGGACTGATCCCGACTGAGAATCCCTGGTCAAATCAGAGCTGGGGGGAAATGTATGACCGCTGGTTACCACGACGAGATTATCATCAACACAACAAACGTACGACGGACCTGTTTAGTAGAATCGACAGGGAATGCTCTTATCGGTTTATGTTCTATTTATTTATTTATTTATTATCATAGTGTTTTACTTAAGAATATTTCACTTATACGAGTGCGGTCAGCATCATTGTGGGAGGAAACCGGAGAGAGTCCGGGGGAAACCCACGACCATCCGCAGGTTACTGGCAGACCTTCCCACGTACGGCTGGAGACGGTTTATGTTCTAAAACATATTATTGTTATGGTGGTGAGAATGGAAGTGGAGATAAATTTTCCTGCAAAGGGGTGAGTCGGCGTGGCGTAGAAAACGACTTATATCTCTCTGTGCTTCGAGAACAACAAAGTGCAGCCGCTGTGAACCGAGGGATGCGTGAAGGAGCGCACCAGATGTGCTCGTACATACAGCATAAGGACGCTTTCACTTCTTTGTATGGCAAGTGGAGAATATTGGAGGATGGTGCGAGCACTACAAATCTTGATATTTAGGGAGATTTCCATTGTTACAACTAACGGGGGGGGAGGTAATTTACATGTTTGACAAGAATTCGCCACCTTTACCGGTAAGATCTGAGCACCAAAAGTGCAAAAACAAAAGAATGAAAAGAAATCTCATTTGGTGAAATCTCTTTTTTTTTCTTTGTTTTCCAAGAATAAACATGAAAGAACGAACAATCCTGATTAAACACGTGATTTCATACAATTATGATTTTTTTTAACGATCTTCAGGAATGTATATTTTCCATCAGCAAACAAAGACGGATGAATACTACCATTCATATACTAACATATCACTGTCATAGGTAATAGTGGACACGTAAATGTTTGCATAATAGAGTTCATTGTACGTTCTCGAGTCTTGTGAAGTGGGAAACATAAGCAGTATAGGCCACACACGACGGTGTGTAACTATTGCACAAGATGGGAATTCCATTCCCAATGGTCTGTACCAATGTTTAGCTATGTCGCTACCTCCTTACGCCAGGGTTCGAGGCCATAAGAATCAAAATCATCCCTATGGCCTCGTCCCCAGACAGGTGACGTGTGGATTCCTCGTAATGTATATACAGTGCAACCCAATGTTGACCAAGCTTAGTACATGGGTCAGTGTTTCATATATATAAGACGGGTCGGGATGGCATCCGTGTAGGTAAATCTTTTCAAGGGAGCACATCTCGTGTAAAAGGGTCGGCTTGAAGACTGTGTAGAAGTTGTTGGCTATTTATGACTTCAGCATCGCGAGTTCAAATCACGGTGTGGCCAACGTGAATTTTTTTCTTTTAGCTTGTGAAATCACACAAACACAGTAATGTTATCTAACTCAGCATTGCAAATGACGTTAAGGTTCGTGGTTTACAGGAATAGAAAATCGTATTTTCATGCGGGGATTGTCCCTCTGCTAACGTTCAGCTAATCGTTGTGTTGGTCTGCGGTCAAATCGAAGGCAAACAGGGCGAACCCTCCTAATTTGCTATATCTGATGGCGTGACCTACCTCCAACCCAGCTTTGCTAGTGGCAGCAAACAGACTCATAACAGGGCGAAAATAAAGGCGTGAGTGGCTTGGCTTGGCTTTTACCTGACATTCGTTAACATCTGAGGCCACGAAGTTTACATTATGGTGATAAAAGTTGAAGGGGTTTTGTGTCTGGTTTCCGTCAAAGGCTCTGTTCTGAACGCAGCCTACAATCAGACGCTGCTTAAAAACAGGTCCCTGTCTTGAAATCGGCCGCCCGTGTCTCCTGCCCTTTCGCTATTTGTTCGATTGATATAATTGTAAAGGTGTTTTTGGTCGAGGTCAGACGCAGTTGAACTCGATTTTTCAACACGTAGCACTCTTTTAGAAACAGGTCGCAGTTAACCCGACCATAGATCGATTCCCTGCATCCGAGCCCTTCTGGTTCTGAAATCCACTGTTTTGTCTTCTTTGACTTTCCATTTGCCAGGCGGTATCCTTAAACCACAGACTCCTAGTCAAGTGGGTTTCTTTAGCATCCCTTCCGTAGATAAGAAAGGTCTCCATGTATGCGCGGTAAGGATCCATGTTAGTAGAGGCACTGATGAGCTTGTCATTGACGGAGACGCCTGCTTGATGAAACAGAGAATGCAGTCCCAGGGTAACGGGTGCCACGGCGGCCCGTTCCGGCGAATTTCCGCCGTGACTATTTCACTATTTCTGGATTTCATAATACAAATACCACATGGCCAAATACAAATACGTAACCGGATCCCAGTTGTTAATAAAAAAATTCCAAAGGAAAACCGTCCGTCATACTGGCAAAGGGGCTGTAGGCATCCCATCGTATTTCCTCCACACTGTTTTCAGTCGGAGGTAAACTCTATAAATCAAACCCATTGTTCATTGACGGGCAGGAATTCGGATGAAATAAGGCCATAGTTCGACGAATAGGGGTTACGTAAAAATGTCCTTGGGTGGCTTAGTGGATCGATTCTGGGTAGTGTGTCCCTGTCCGTGTATTAGGGCGATTGTTGGGACGACGCCCTGCAGGCCGCGTTATAGGCCTCGGCTGAGCCAGTTTACCTCTCGGGCGTAACGTTGCCTCGGCTTTGACAGAACGATGAGCTTTCGCTACCAGTTCACCGTCCCCGCTTCGTCGTCTTTGAGATATTCCCTTTCACATCAATAAATAGAAAGATATTGTGAAAATACTTGATTTACCGCTCATTGGATAGACAAATGGAACAAGAGTTCAATCTAGTTTAATGATACGTTAATAGGCTTCTGCCCGTATGTGAGGCGGCATGGCGCCGAGAGATTAAGCAAAAATGGCCACTTACCATTGTTTCCGCTAATCACCCTCGTGGCGTCATTGAGTACCCAAAGGGCTCTGTCAGATTCAGCTCAGTGACGACTTGTGAGGAGTTAAAGATCTTGAAAAGTGTCACCCAGCAAGGTATAAAAACATTGCTGGCTGGGGAAATTGCATTACGTCTTGTGATACCAACCAGAAAAAGCTTGATGCCACTGCCATCCAATAGCCATGGATTCCAGACATTCGCAGTTGTTTTCCGATTTGCGCAAAGAAGATAAAGCAAATAAAACATACCTCCATTAAGACAATTCAATGCAGTCAGATTAATTCAATTACACACAAACCCGCTTCCTTGAAATCTTTCACAATTAGCGCATTTTGCACATATTGTTGTGATGTCTGAGATGAAAAGATTTCGAAATTAAAAGCAGCCATTCTTAACATAGAAAGCTAGAACGAGGGAGCGCTATTAGGGCTCTGTATATCTTGTATTAATATTAGCAGTTTGTGTCTGACGCTGATCAGGATGCATGCTATCTTATATAAATATAGCTTATATACGTTTGCTCCAAATGTTCGATGTTTTTGTTCTGATACCAAAGATAAAGAGTTGTAAAGTTGGATTGCATGGTTTAGCCCCTCATTTAGTAGCTAAGAATGTGGAAAAGAAAGCGCCATCATTTTTATGACGTGTGGATATTTTTAAGGCCACTTTATTACAAACCATCTCACCAGGTTGAAAATTACAGGCCGCCGCACTATGCGTCGCAAACTCTTTGCAGAAAATGATCAGTGCCAAGCGTAGTCTGATATGGACATCGACCAGGACATGTAAAGTCGACCTGCCAGGCTTTTGCTGATTTCATTCAAACGGCTCTTTTCAGAGCCACACAAGCTTCCCAAAAAAGAATTTTGTAATCTAAAAGTATAAAAAACACACAGGCATAGATGCACACAGCTCTAATCATCCACAAACAAGTGCAAACTTACAAAAAAGTCAAAGAAATAAAACATACCTGCATCAAGACAGCTCAATGCAGTCAAATTGCTTAAATTACACACACACCCGCTTGCTTGAAATCTTTCACAATTAGCGCATTTTCCACATATGGTAGTGATGTCTGAGATGGAAAGGTTTCGAAATGAAAGGCAGTCATTCTTAACATAGAAAGCTAAAACGAGGGAACGCTGTTAGGACTCTGCATATTTTGTATTAATGTTAGCAGTTTGTGTCTGACGCTGATAAGCATGCATGCTATCTTATATAAATATAGCTTATATAGGTTTGCGCCAAATGTTCGATGTCTTTGTTCTAATAACAAAGATAAAGAGCTGTAAAGTTGGATCGCATGGTTTGTGGAATGTGGAAAAGAAAGCGCCATCTTTTCTATGACGTGTAGATATTTTTAAGGCCACTTTATTACAAGCCATCTCACCAGGTTGGAAATTACAGGCCCCAGCACTATCATGTCTTCTTGACGTAGCCCATTATCTCTCTCACCTGTTTCCAAAATGCCCCCGTGGGGTTCCCGGGAGTGAAAAGAATAGGGCCCCAGTTCTCTAGGCAAGCTTGTCGTACGAGGCGACTAACCTAGGGCTCTCCCGTGTGGTTCCGGTGAATAGAATCGTTCCGCAGCCTCCCCGGGCTAGTCGTGCAAGGCGACTAAAAGGGGCAACCTGTTTGCCGTGGGTTGCGACCCGTGATGGGGGAGGACGGGATCCTGGTGGCTGAGGGCGGGTTGATCTTGCGAGATCCTCACGCCCATCACTCCACTTCGGCCCTTACTTCTCCAAAGACGGGCGGTCGGATGGCTCGCTCCGATCAATCGGCTGGTCACGCCGGTCCAGATGTCCGGATATCAACCTTCAGATCTCCATTTGGTATTCCTTTCCGTCTTGGAAGTTTTTTTAGTAAGATGTTCGGATGTCTGGGAGGTGGCTTTAGGGTCAATCGAGTAGGCCGTTTCTAATTTATTAGATTCAGCCTGTTCGAGTATGAGCGAAATATCCATCTTATCGAGGATGGCGTGGAACTCTCGTCTCTTCTTTTGCTGGTTACTCGCAGGAGGGGTTTCGTCGTACATGTATCGACACTCCGAGGCGGTTGAGAGACACGGCGCTATGAATCATCCAACCGTCTCGCTATGTCTACCTCTAATTCCCCTACTCCACATGTTTCTATGTCACAGCCTTCCCCAGCTGTGGGAAAAAAAAGGAAAAACGAAATACCACTACGTGGAATCGGGAAGTTCTCACTTCCCATCCTTTCTGGTGATATGTGGTAACAATGAGAGTCAGGCAAAGATGAAAATCAACCCCTTTGTATTGAATAAAACTTTGCAGAGCTACGCAGGCACTTTGAAACAAGTGAAAAAGTTAAAATCTGGCAAAATTCTTGTAGAATGTTTTCGAAAACAACAGTACATTAACTTACTCAGAATTCAAAATATTTGGGAGCAAGCTGTTTCTGTTACCCACATAAAACCTTAAACTGCTCTCACGGCATCATTCGTGACAGAGACCAAGGTCTATCCGACATGACAGAGCAAGAAATAAGAGAGCAACTAAAGAACCAGGGCGTACTCAACGTCAAACGTTTTACCATGAAGAGAGATGGGAACCTCATTAAAACAAATACGCATCTCGTAACGTTTAATAACCCATCTCTCCCAACATCAATGTTCATTGGGCGTACAGTGTGCGGGTAGAATTATTCATACCTAACCCGACCAGGTGTTTCTCCTGCCAGAGGTTTTTGGCCATGGCAGGGGTCAATGCCATAATAAACTGATCTGTTTCAGAAGCGGAAGCTGGTCACGAGGGCTTCGACTGCACAAACACGATAAAATGCTGGAATTGCAGCGGAGCCCACATGGCCTCTTCCAAGGACTGCCCTGTCTTCAAAAAAGAAAAAGAAACCATAACGCTTAAATGCAAAAATAACATATCGTATCAAGAAGCCAAACGTCTTGTCTCTGTCACGGAAGACCTTACTAAATCTACGTATGCCAATGTTGTCAAGAAACCCTCCGTTTCGGTAGGAGTTCAAACATCATTCACTTGGCCCATTGGTATAGAGAAACCACAGAAACTGTTCGTAAAACCCTTGGAAAACACGGACAGTTCTTCATCACAAACCGATATCAATCTTACTGAAAAACCCGCTACTTCACCTGATTCTCCATCTCACCACAAACCTGGTGAAAATAAATCCAAACCCTCTAAACCTGTTGAATCTTCACTAAATGCAGCGGGTGATAAACATCACAAAGAAGATAAGCCTAGTGGCCCCACAGAGCGTCCCCCTAAGGCCACTAGGGACCCTATCCGAACTTTCAATAAGTTTGGGTCGTTGCAGGACGTCGGTCCTTCAACGTTGGATGCGGACATGATGGATACATCATCTGCATCGGGGAGATCTACTAGTAGGTCTCCCAAAAAGAGTCGTGCACGGTCCAGACATAAATCTCCCATACGCCTCCCTCCATGATGACAAAATTATACAATGGAATTGTCGAGGTCTTGAAATAAATTTTATTGAAATAACACAGTTAGTTCAATCTTTAAATCCAATTGCCCTCGGTCTTCAAGAAACTCACCTGAAGACATCTGACAAAGATAAAATATCACTGAAAAATTATAGACTATACAGCACTTACTCTAGTGAGGAATAGCGAGCTTGTGGTGGCTCCTCTGTTTTAGTGAATAATAATATAATTTACAGCCCTGTTGCTCTCGACAAAGCTTCAGGCTGTAGCCGTCCGTGTTTCCTTATCGGAAACAATCACTTTATGTTCAGTTTATGTTCCTCCTCATTCTTCTTTGTCACTTTAGCAGTTGCATAATTTAAAGGACCAACTGCCAACCCCTTTCATGGGAGATTTTAATGCGCATAACCCCCTTTGGGGTAGTAATAATATGAACGGTAAGGGCAAAACAGTAGAAGGTTTCTTATGTAAAGATGAACTATGTTATTTCAATAATGGTTCTAATACCTACTTACATCCAGGTAATGGTTCATATTCTGCTATCGATCTCACTATCACGGATTTATCACTTCTCCCGGTTTTTTCTTGGAAGGTGCATGACGATCTTTGTGGTAGTGATCATTTTACTCTTGTTCTAGAACATCTCACTCCTAATTCTTTAGAACGTGTAGCTAGGTGGAAGTTCGATAAAGCAGATTGGATGCCATTTGAGATGTTCTGTGAGGCTGACATCACTCCAGAGAATCCTAATGCTGCAGGTGATCCTTTGCTCACATTAACAGCAGCCAATAGAACCATCCCTAAGACCTCGACAAATCCCAAATCCAAAAGTAAACCCTGGTAAGGCTATAAAAGACCGCAAAAAGGCCGAGCGCAGATTTAATCATCGTTCTCATGATAATAATGTATACCAGGTTTGTATACCTGGAGCCAAGGCTCGTCGATTAATTCAGTCCAAGAGACGATATTGTTGGCGAAACTTTGTTTCTTAAGGTCAAGAACAGTAAGCCAAAGTTCAGCACTTAAAGGATGGTGGTACTTTATTAACTTCGACGCATGATATAGTCAATAAAATAGCTGAAACAATATCCCACAAATCTTCATCTGGGAATTATTCTCCTCAATTCCAGCGTATTAAAATGCAGAAGGAGAATATTAAATTGCCCTTCTCTTCTAAGAATTTAGAAGACTATAATCGTCCATTTTCAATTGAAGATCTTAAAACTCCTCTTAAAAAGGCACACGATACTGCGTGCGGCCCGGATAATATATATTACAAGCTTCTGAACCACTTACCATCTGAGCCATTGGAGAAACTCTTGGACTTACTTAATGATATTTGGAAGACTGGTAAATTTCCCCCATCATGGAGAGAGGCGTATATTATCCCGGTCCCTTAACCGGGTAAGGATCATAATGATTCGAGAAATTACCGTCCCATAGCTCTTACCAGTTACATCTGTAAGACTATGGAACGGATGATAAATGATAGACTTGTTTGGTTTCTTGAAGCCAACATGCTTTTATCAAACATTCAATGTGGTTTTCGTCAAGGTCGAACTTCTATGGATCACCTTGTTCGATTTGAAACCTTCATTCGTGATGGTTTTATTAATAATGAACATGTGGTATCGATATTTTTCCACCTACGAAAAGGCCTACGACACCACTTGGAAATATGGTATTTTAAAAGACCTTACTGAAATGGGTTTAAAAGGTCGCTTACCTTTATTTATATCTCAGCTTTTATCTGATCGTCAGTTTAAGATACGAGTGGGGTCCACTCTTTCGGACTCTTATGAACAAGAGATGGGTGTGCCCCAGGGCAGTATCCTTTCACCAACACTGTTCAGCACAAAAATTAACAGCTGCGCCCAAACATTAACATCTGGTATTGAGGATTCTTTATATGTAGATGATCTCCTGATATGCTACCGCGCTAAAAATATGAATAACATCGAGCGGCACCTGCAGCTTTGTCTCAATAAAATCGAGAAATGGGCAGTTGCCAATGGTTTTAGATTTTCTACGTCTAAAACCGTGGGTATGCATTTCTGTAATAAAAGCAAACTTCATCTAGACCCTGAGCTTAAAATTTGTGGTGAACCAGTGAAAATTGTTCCGGAAACTAAATTTTTAGGTGTTATATTCGACAGTAAATTATCCTTTATAGACCACATAAAAATGCTTAAGGCTAAATGTACCAAGGCTCTGGATATAATTAAGGTCGTGTCTAGCACTGAGTGGGGTGCTCACAGATCAGTTTTATTTAATTTGTATCGTTCTCTGATGAGGTTTAAATTGGACTACCGGTCCATCATTTATGGTTCCGCTAGGAAATTATATCTTAAAATCTTGGATCCGGTCCATCACCAAGGTTTGAGGCTCAGCCTTTGTGCCTATAGGACCTAGCCAGTAGAGAGTTTATACGTAGAGGCTAATGAGCCTTCTTTATATCACAGCCGTATAAAACTCAGCCTTTAATACGTCGCTAAGCTTAAAGCTCACCCAACAAACCCTGTCTACGACTGTGTTTTTAATCCATCATACGCACATAAATAAAATAAATGTCCCAACAAAATTTCTTCCTTTGGTCTTCGAGTTCGGGACCATATTGTGGAAGCTAACATCAAGCAGGAAGACATAGCTCAGGTTTGTTTTCCGGAGTCTCCTCCCTGGCTTCTTCCACAAGCTAAACTAATATTTCATCTACGTCAACATAAGAAATCCGATACAACCCCTCTTATAATTCAGCAAAGTTTCGCTGAAGTAAAAGCTAATTATCCGGATTATAAATTTATATATACTGACGGGTCAAAGGATGGGGACAGGGTGGCGGCTGCGGCTGTCTTGGAACAGCGAGTCACCTCTTTTCGCCTTCCATCCTCGTCTTCAATTTTCTCTGCCGAGGCCAGAGCTATACTTTTGGATTTATCATACGTTTCATCCGGCGCTGCCCAGATAGCAGTCATATGCAGTGACTCGTTATCCTGCCTTTTGGCAATAGAGCAAAATAAATTTCAAAACCCGTTAATACTAGAAATATTAGCCATTGATAGAAAGTAAATTAAAAGAAGGAAAGATATTGTATTCTGTTGGATACCAAGTCATACTGGTATTCACGGGAACACAGTCGCAGACAGGGAAGCGAAAGCTGCTCTTAGTAAACCCACATCTAGGATTAAAATTCCTTACACTGATTTTAAATCTAGCCTTATTAAATACATTTGTCGCCTTTGGCAGGATGAATGGGACCTTCAAGTCGAAAATAAACTGCATGCCATTCACCCTGTCATAGGCTATGACTCTTATACGTTTGGTATGTCTCGTAGAGACCAAGTGGTTTTAACAAGATGCCGCGTTGGGCATTCTCGTCTAACACACAATTTTATTTTGGATGGGGGCAGTGCTCCAGAGTGTGTTGGATGCGATGTGCAATACGGCATCAAACATATCCTGGTCGACTGTGTGGACTTTGCCCATGTGCGGCAAAGATTCTACACAGTAAACTCCATGTATGATTTGTTTGAAAGCATCGCTGGCGACGCTGTCATAAAATATTTGAAGAGCATTGGCATTTATCATAAAATATGAATTTCATTCTCAAAATTAAAGATTTGTTACAAAATTTCCTTATCATGATGGTTTTCGAGTTTTAACTGTTTGGGATTTCTTACCTGACTTTATCCCATGTCCGAGCATTTTTGTTTTTTTTTAATGTTCTCCAGTGACAATCGAAAACGTGAACTGTCTCGTGTTTCCACCTTGTTCTCGCCACGATATGGCTGAGATATTGCCGATGTCCCGCTAAGCCATAATCATTCATCCATTCATTCTTTCCAAAATGCAATACTGTAGCTGCAAACACTGGCCTCAGTGCTTGTTGTCCAACTCTTGGAGATATTCTTTTTCACGTTAGGAAATTCAAAAATGTTGTGAAAGTATTCCATTTAGCGCTCATTGCATAGACAAGTAGAACAAGAGTTCAGTTTAGTTTAATGATACGGTGAAATACACACAGGCATAGATGCACAAAACTCTAATTATACACAAAGAAGTGCAAACTTACAAAAAAGTCAAAGAAATAAAACATACCTGCATCAAGACAGCTCAATGCAGTCAAATTACTTAAATTACACACACACACCCTCTTCGTTGAAATCTTTCACAATTAGCGCATTTTCCACATATGGTAGTGATGTCTGAGATGAAAAGCTTTCGAAATTAAAGGCAGTGATTCTTAACATAGAACCCTAAAACGAGGGACCGCTATTAGGGCTCTACATATTTTGTATTAATGTTAGCACTTTGTGTCTGACGAATAGCGGATGCATGCTATCTTATATAAATATAGCTTATATGGGTTTGCGCCAAATCTTCGATGTTTTTCTTCTGATAACAAAGATATAAAAGAGCTGTAAAGTTGGATTCAGTAGCTAAGAATGTGGAAAAGAAAGCGCCATCTTTTCTATGACGTGTGGATATTTTTAAGGCCACTTTATCACAAGCCATCTCACCAGCTTGGAATATACAGGCCGCCGCACTATCATATCTTCCCTGACTTTTTCACGTCGCCCATTATCTCTCTTACTTCTTTGCAAAATGCAATACTGTACCTGCTGACACTGGCCTCAGTGTTTCTTGTCCAACTCTTGGAGATATTCCTTTTCACATTAGGAAATTGAAAAATGTTGTAAAAATATTCGATTAAGCGCTCATTGGATAGACAAGTAGAACAAGAGTTCAATCTACTTTAATGATAGGGTGAAAGGCTTCTGTCTGTGTGTGAGACGGCATGGCGCTGAGAGATTAAGCAAAAATGGCCACTTACCATTGTTTCCGCTAATCACCCTCGTGGGATCATTGAGTACCCAACGAGCTCTGTCAGATTCAGCTCAGTGACGACTTGTGAGGAGTTAAAGATCTTGAAAAGTGTCACCCTTCAAGGTATAAAAACATTGCTGGCTGAGGAAATTTCATTACGTCTTGTGATTCCAACCAGAAAAACTTGATACCACTGCCATCCTATAGCCATGGATTCCACACATTGGCAGTTGTTTTCCGATTTGCACAAAGCAGAAATTGAAGTCTCAAAAGGCATGTGAGCAAATTGTGTTTTTCAACAAGCACCTTGACGAAGTCCAAGTTCGCTACGACCGTGCCAACAAAGAAGGAAACAATTCATTCCGCTATAGCTTTCGTTTGAAAATAGCCACTGGGGAAGAACTGAGAAACGCCTACTACGAATACGCCTGCTGTAAAGCCGACGCCATCACCGCTATTCGTCGCAAACTCTTTGCAGAAAATCCTCAATACCAAGCGTACTCTGATGTGGACAGCGACCAGGACATGTAAAATCGACGTGGCAGGCTTTTGTTAATTTCATCCAAACGGCTCTTTTCAGAGCAACACAACTTTCCCGAAAAGGAACTTTGTAGTCTAAAAGCATAGAAAACACGCAGACATAGATGCACACAACTCTTATCATACAGACAGAAAACTGATAAAAAGGGTCAAAGAGATAAAACATATCTGCATCAAGACAGCTCAATGGAGTCAAATTACTTAAATTACACACAATCTCGCTTTCGTGAAATCTTTCACAATTTGCGCATTTTCCACATAGGGTAGTGATGTCTGAGACGGAAATGTTTGGAAATTAATGGCAATCATTCTTAACATTGAGAGCTACAACGCTGTTAGGGCTCTGCATATTTTGTATTAATGTTAGCAGTTTGTGTCTGACGGTGAAAAGGATGCATGCTATCTTATATAAATATAGTTTTATATAGGTTTCTGTCAAATGTTCGATGTTTTTCTTTTGATAACAAAGATAAAGAGCTGTAAAGTTGGATTCAGTAAGTAAGAATGTGCAAAAGAAAGCACCATCTTGTCTATGACGGGTGGGTATTTTTAAGGCCACTTTATGACAAGCCATCTCACCAGCTTGGAATATACAGGCCGCCGCACTATCATGTCTTCCCTGACTTTTTGACGTAGCCCATTATCTCTCTCGCTTCTTTGCAAAATGCAATACTGTACCTGCAAACACTGGCCTCAGTGCTTGTTGTCCAACTCTTGGAGATATTCCTTTTCACATCAGGAAATTCAAAAATGTTGTAAAATTGGATAGACAAGTAGAGCAAGAGTTCAATCTACTTTAATGATAGGGTGACAGGCTTCTGTCTGTGTGTGAGACGGCATGGCGCCGAGAGATTAAGCAAAAATGGCCACTTACCATTGTTTGCGCTAATCACCCTCGTGGCATCATTGAGTACCCAACGGGCTCTGTCAGATTCAGCTCAGTGACGACGAGTGAGGAGTTAAAGATCTTGAAAAGTGTCAACCTTCAAGGTATAAAAACATTGCTGGCTGAGGAAATTGCATTACGTCTTGTGACCCCAACCAGAAAAACTTGATACCACTGCCATCCTATAGCCATGGATTCCACACATTGGCAGTTGTTTTCCGATTTGCACAAAGCAGAGCTGAAGTTTCAAAAGGCATGCGAGCAAATTGTGTTCTTCAACAAGCACCTTGACGTCCTCCAAGTTCGCTACGACCGTGCCAACAAAGAAGGAAACAAATCATTCCGCTATAGCCTTCGTTTGAAAATAGCCGCTGGGGAAGGACTGAGAAACGCCTACTACGAATACGCCTGCTGTAAAGCCGACGCCATCACCGCTATTCGTCGCAAACTCTTTGCAGAAAATCCTCAATACCAACCGTACTCTGATATGGACAGCGACCAGGACATGTAAAGTCGGCGTGGCAGGCTTTTGTTCATTTCATGCAAACGGCTCTTTTCAGAGCCACACAACTTTCCCGAAAAGGAACTTGAAATCTAAAAGCATAGAAAAACACACAGGCATAGATACACACAACTCTAATCATACACAAACAAGTGCAAACTTACAAAAAAGTCAATGAAATAAAACATACCTGCATCAAGACAGCTCAATGCAGTCAGATTATTTAAATTACACACAGACCCGCTTGCTTGAAATCTTTCACAATTAGCGCATTTTCCACATATGGTAGTGATGTCTCAGATGAAAAGCTTTCGAAATTAAAGGCAGTCATTCTTAACATAGAACGCTAAAACGAGGGACCGCTATTAGGGCTCTGCATATTTTCTATTAATGTTAGCAGTTTGTGTCTGACGGTGAAAAGGATGCATGTTATCTTATATAAATATAGCTTATATAGGTTTGCGCCAAATCTTCGAGGTTTTCGCTCTGATGACAAAGATAAAGAGCTGTAAAGTAGGATTGCATGGTTTAGCCCCTCATTCAGTAGCTAAGAATGTGAAAAAGAAGGGGCCATCTTTTCTACGACGTGTGGATATTTTTAAGGCCACTTTATGACAAGTCATCTCACCAGCTTGGAATATACAGGCCGCCGCACTATCATGTCTTCCCTGACTTTTTGACGTAGCCCATTATCTCTCTCACTTCTTTGCAAAATGCAATACTGTACCTGCAAACACTGGCCTCAGTGCTTGTTGTCCAACTCTTGGAGATATTCCTTTTCACATTAGGAAATTGAAAAATGTTGTAAATATATTCGATTAAGCGCTCATTGGATAGACAAGTAGAACAAGAGCTCAATCTACTTTAATGATAGGGTGAAAGGCTTCTGTCTGTGTGTGAGACGGCATGGCGCTGAGAGATTAAGCAAAAATGGCCACTTACCATTGTTTCCGCTAACCACCCTCGTGGCATCATTGAGTACCCAAAGGGCTGTGTCAGATTCAGCTCAGTGACGACTTGTGAGGAGCTAAAGATCTTGAAAAGTGTCACCCTTCAAGGTATAAAAACATTGCTGGCTGAGGAAATTTCATTACGTCTTGTGATTCCAACCAGAAAATCTTGATACCACTGCCATCCTATAGCCATGGATTCCACACATTGGCAGTTGTTTTCCGATTTGCACAAGGGAGAGCTGAAGTTTCAAAAGGCATGCGAGCAAACTGTGTTCTTCAAAAAGCACCTTGAAGACCTCCAACTTCGCCACGACCGTGCCAACAAAGAAGGAAACAAATCATTCCGCTATAGCCTTCGTTTGAAAATAGCCGCTGGGGAAGGACTGAGAAACGCCTACTACGAATACGCCTGCTGTAAAGCCGACGCCATCACCGCTATTCGTCGCAAACTCTTTGCAGAAAATGCTCAATACCAAGCGGACTCTGATATGGACAGCGACCAGGACATGTAAAGTCGACGTGGCAGGCTTTTGTTCATTTCATCCAAACGGCTCTTTTCAGAGCCACACAACTTTCCCGAAAAGGAACTTTGAAATCTAAAAGCATAGAAAAACACACAGGAAAAGATGCACACAACTCTAATCATACACAAACAAGTGCAAACTTACAAAAAAGTCAATGAAATAAAACATACCTGCATCAAGACAGCTCAATGCTGTCAAATTACTTAAATTACACACAAACCCGCTTCCTTGAAATCTTTCACAATTAGCGCATTTTCCACATATGGTAGTGATGTCTCAGATAAAAAGCTTTCGAAATTAAAGGCAGTCATTCTTAACATAGAACGCTAAAACGAGGGACCGCTATTAGGGCTCTGCATATTTTCTATTAATGTTAGCAGTTTGTGTCTGACGGTGAAAAGGATGCATGCTATCTTATATAAATGTAGCTTATATATATATAAACAAACAAGTGCAAACTTACAAAAAAGTCAATGAAATAAAACATACCGGCATCAAGACAGCTCAATGCAGTCAAATTACTTAAATTACGCACAAATCCGCTTTCTTGAAAACTTTCACAATTAGCGCATTTTCCACTTATGGTAGTGATGTCTCAGATGAAAAGGTTTCGAAATCAAAAGCAGTCATTCTTAACATAGAACACTAAAACGAGGGACCGCTATTAGGGATCTGCATATTTTCTATTAATGTTAGCACTTTGTGTCTGACGGTGAAAAGGATGCATGCTATCTTATATAAATATAGCTTATATAGGTATGCGCCAAATCTTCGATGTTTTTGCTCTGATAACAAAGATAAAGAGCTGTAGAGTTGGATTGCATGGTTTAGCCCCTCATTCAGTAGCTAAGAATGTGGAAAATAAAGCGCCATCTTTTCTATGACGGGTGGGTATTTTTAAGGCCACTTTATCACAAGCCATCTCACCAGCTTGGAATATACAGGCCGCCGCATTATCATGTCTTCCCTGACTTTTTGACGTAGCCCATTTTCTCTCTCACTTCTTTCCAAATTGCAATACTGTACCTGCAAACCTGCAAAAGGCAGTCATTCTTAACATAGAACGCTAAAACGAGGGACCGCTATTAGGGCTCTGCATATTTTCTATTAATGTTAGCACTTTGTGTCTGACGGTGAAAAGGATGCATGCTATCTTATATAAATATAGCTTATATAGGTGTGCACGAAATCTTCGATGTTTTTCTTCTGATAACAAAGATAAAGAGCTGTAGAGTTGGATTGCATGGTTTAGCGCCTCATGCAGTAGCTAAGAACGTGGAAAAGAAAGCGCCATCTTTTCTATGACGGGTGGGTATTTTTAAGGCCACTTTATGACAAGCCATCTCACCAGCTTGGAATATACAGGCCGCCGCACTATCATGTCTTCCCTGACTTTTTGACGTAGCCCATTATCTCTCTCACTTCTTTGCAAAATGCAATACTGTACCTGCAGACACTGGCCTCAGTGCTTGTTGTCCAACTCTTGGAGATATTGCTTTTCACATTAGGAAATTGAAAAATGTTTTTAAACTATTCGATTAAGCGCTCATTGGATAGACAAGTAGAACAAGAGTTCAATCTACTTTAATGATAGGGTGAAAGGCTTCTGTCTGTGTGTGAGACGGCATGGCGCTGAGAGATTAAGCAAAAATGGCCACTTACCATTGTTTGCGCTAATCACCCTCGTGGCATCATTGAGTACCCAAAGGGCTGTGTCAGATTCAGCTCAGTGACGACTTGTGAGGAGCTAAAAATCTTGAAAAGTGTCACCCTTCAAGGTATAAAAACATTGCTGGCTGAGGAAATTTCATTACGTCTTGTGATTCCAATCAGAAAAACTTGATACCACTGCCATCCTATAGCCATGGATTCCACACATTGGCAGTTGTTTTCCGATTTGCACAAAGCAGAGCTGAAGTTTCAAAAGGCATGCGAGCAAATTGTGTTCTTCAACAAGCACCTTGACGACCTCCAAGTTCGCTACGACCGTGCCAACAAAGAAGGAAACAAATCATTCCGCTATAGCCTTCGTTTGAAAATAGCCGCTGGGGAAGGACTGAGAAACGCCTACTACGAATACGCCTGCTGTAAAGCCGACGCCATCACCGCTATTCGTCGCAAACTCTTTGCAGAAAATGCTCAATACCAAGCGGACTCTGATATGGACAGCGACCAGGACATGTAAAGTCGACGTGGCAGGCTTTTGTTCATTTCATCCAAACGGCTCTTTTCAGAGCCACACAACTTTCCCGAAAAGGAACTTTGAAATCTAAAAGCATAGAAAAACACACAGGCATAGATGCACACAACTCTAATCCTACACAAACAAGTGCAGACTTACAAAAAAGTCAATGAAATAAAACATACCGGCATCAAGACAGCTCAATGCAGTCAAATTATTTAAATTACACACACCCGCGTCCTTGAAATCTTTCACAATTAGCGCATTTTCCACATAGGGTAGTGATGTCTCAGATGAAAAGCTTTCGAAATTAAAGGCAGTCATTCTTAACATAGAACGCTAAAACGAGGGACCGCTATTAGGGCTCTGCATATTTTCTATTAATGTTAGCACTTTGTGTCTGACGGTGAAAAGGATGCATGCTATCTTATATAAATATAGCTTATATAGGTGTGCACGAAATCTTCGATGTTTTTCTTCTGATAATAAATATAAAGAGCTGTAGAGTTGGATTGCATGGTTTAGCGCCTCATGCAGTAGCTAAGAACGTGGAAAAGAAAGCGCCATCTTTTCTATGACGGGTGGGTATTTTTAAGGCCACTTTATGACAAGCCATCTCACCAGCTTGGAATATACAGGCCGCCGCACTATCATGTCTTCCCTGACTTTTTGACGTAGCCCATTATCTCTCTCACTTCTTTGCAAAATGTAGCCCATTATCTCTCTCACTGCTTTGCAAAATGCAATATGGTACCTGCAGACACTGGCCTCAGTGCTTGTTGTCCAACTCTTTGGAGATATTCCTTTTCACGTGAGGGGGTGAAAAATGTTTTTAAACTATTCCATTAAGCGCTCATTGGATAGACAAGTAGAACAAGAGTTCAATCTACTTTAATGATAGGGTGAAAGGCTGCTGTCTGTGTGTGAGACGGCATGGCGCTGAGAGATTAAGCAAAAATGGCCACTTACCATTGTTTCCGCTAATCACCCTCGTGGCATCATTGAGTACCCAAAGGGCTGTGTCAGATTCAGCTCAGTGACGACTTGTGAGGAGCTAAAAATCTTGAAAAGTGTCACCCTTCAAGGTATAAAAACATTGCTGGCTGAGGAAATTTCATTACGTCTTGTGATTCCAATCAGAAAAACTTGATACCACTGCCATCCTATAGCCATGGATTCCACACATTGGCAGTTGTTTTCCGATTTGCACAAAGCAGAGCTGAAGTTTCAAAAGGCATGCGAGCAAATTGTGTTCTTCAACAAGCACCTTGACGACCTCCAAGTTCGCTACGACCGTGCCAACGAAGAAGGAAACAAATCATTCCGATATAGCCTTCGTTTGAAAATAGCCGCTGGGGAAGGACTGAGAAACGCCTACTACGAATACGCCTGCTGTAAAGCCGACGCCATCACCGCTATTCGTCGCAAACTCTTTGCAGAAAATGCTCAATACCAAGCGTACTCTGATATGGACAGCGACCAGGACATGTAAAGTCGACGTGGCAGGCTTTTGTTCATTTCATCCAAACGGCTCTTTTCAGAGCCACACAACTTTCCCGAAAAGGAACTTTGAAATCTAAAAGCATAGAAAAACACACAGGCATAGATGCACACAACTCTAATCCTACACAAACAAGTGCAAACTTACAAAAAAGTCAATGAAATAAAACATACCGGCATCAAGACAGCTCAATGCAGTCAAATTATTTAAATTACACACACCCGCGTCCTTGAAATCTTTCACAATTAGCACCTTTTCCACATAGGGTAGTGATGTCTCAGATGAAAAGCTTTCGAAATTAAAGGCAGTCATTCTTAACATAGAACGCTAAAACGAGGGACCGCTATTAGGGCTCTGCATATTTTCTATTAATGTTAGCACTTTGTGTCTGACGAATAGCGGATGCATGCTATCTTATATAAATATAGCTTATATAGGTGTGCACGAAATCTTCGATGTTTTTTTTCTGATAATAAATATAAAAAGCTGTAGAGTTGGATTGCATGGTTTAGCGCCTCATGCAGTAGCTAAGAACGTGGAAAAGAAAGCGCCATCTTTTCTATGACGGGTGGGTATTTTTAAGGCCACTTTATGACAAGCCATCTCACCAGCTTGGAATATACAGGCCGCCGCACTATCATGTCTTCCCTGACTTTTTGACGTAGCCCATTATCTCTCTCACTTCTTTGCAAAATGCAATACTGTACCTGCAGACACTGGCCTCAGTGCTTGTTGTCCAACTCTTGGAGATATTCCTTTTCACATTAGGAAATTGAAAAATGTTTTTAAACTATTCCATTAAGCGCTCATTGGATAGACAAGTAGAACAAGAGTTCAATCTACTTTAATGATAGGGTGAAAGGCTTCTGTCTGTGTGTGAGACGGCATGGCGCTGAGAGATTAAGCAAAAATGGCCACTTACCATTGTTTCCGCTAATCACCCTCGTGGCATCATTGAGTACCCAAAGGGCTGTGTCAGATTCAGCTCAGTGACGACTTGTGAGGAGCTAAAATTCTTGAAAAGTGTCACCCTTCAAGGTATAAAAACATTGCTGGCTGAGGAAATTTCATTACGTCTTGTGATTCCAATCAGAAAAACTTGATACCACTGCCATCCTATAGCCATGGATTCCACACATTGGCAGTTGTTTTCCGATTTGCACAAAGCAGAGCTGAAGTTTCAAAAGGCATGCGAGCAAATTGTGTTCTTCAACAAGCACCTTGACGACCTCCAAGTTCGCTACGACCGTGCCAACAAAGAAGGAAACAAATCATTCCGCTATAGCCTTCGTTTGAAAATAGCCGCTGGGGAAGGACTGAGAAACGCCTACTACGAATACGCCTGCTGTAAAGCCGACGCCATCACCGCTATTCGTGGCAAACTCTTTGCAGAAAATGCTCAATACCAAGCGTACTCTGATATGGACAGCGACCAGGACATGTAAAGTCGACGTGGCAGGCTTTTGTTCATGTCATCCAAACGGCTCTTTTCAGAGCCACACAACTTTCCCGAAAAGGAACTTTGAAATCTAAAAGCATAGAAAAACACACAGGCATAGATGCACACAACTCTAATCCTACACAAACAAGTGCAAACTTACAAAAAAGTCAATGAAATAAAACATACCGGCATCAAGACAGCTCAATGCAGTCAGATTATTTAAATTACACACACCCGCGTCCTTGAAATCTTTCACAATTAGCGCATTTTCCACATAGGGTAGTGATGTCTCAGATGAAAAGCTTTCGAAATTAAAGGCAGTCATTCTTAACATAGAACGCTAAAACGAGGGACCGCTATTAGGGCTCTGCATATTTTCTATTAATGTTAGCACTTTGTGTCTGACGGTGAAAAGGATGCATGCTATCTTATATAAATATAGCTTATATAGGGGTGCACGAAATTTTCGATGTTTTTCTTCTGATAATAAATATAAAGAGCTGTAGAGTTGGATTGCATGGTTTAGCGCCTCATGCAGTAGCTAAGAACGTGGAAAAGAAAGCGCCATCTTTTCTATGACGGGTGGGTATTTTTAAGGCCACTTTATGACAAGCCATCTCACCAGCTTGGAATATACAGGCCGCCGCACTATCATGTCTTCCCTGACTTTTTGACGTAGCCCATTATCTCTCTCACTTCTTTGCAAAATGCAATACTGTACCTGCAGACACTGGCCTCAGTGCTTGTTGTCCAACTCTTGGAGATATTCCTTTTCACATTAGGAAATTGAAAAATGTTTTTAAACTATTCGATTAAGCGCTCATTGGATAGACAAGTAGAACAAGAGTTCAATCTACTTTAATGATAGGGTGAAAGGCTTCTGTCTGTGTGTGAGACGGCATGGCGCTGAGAGATTAAGCAAAAATGGCCACTTACCATTGTTTCCGCTAATCACCCTCGTGGCATCATTGAGTACCCAAAGGGCTGTGTCAGATTCAGCTCAGTGACGACTTGTGAGGAGCTAAAATTCTTGAAAAGTGTCACCCTTCAAGGTATAAAAACATTGCTGGCTGAGGAAATTTCATTACGTCTTGTGATTCCAATCAGAAAAACTTGATACCACTGCCATCCTATAGCCATGGATTCCACACATTGGCAGTTGTTTTCCGATTTGCACAAAGCAGAGCTGAAGTTTCAAAAGGCATGCGAGCAAATTGTGTTCTTCAACAAGCACCTTGACGACCTCCAAGTTCGCTACGACCGTGCCAACAAAGAAGGAAACAAATCATTCCGATATAGCCTTCGTTTGAAAATAGCCGCTGGGGAAGGACTGAGAAACGCCTACTACGAATACGCCTGCTGTAAAGCCGACGCCATCACCGCTATTCGTCGCAAACTCTTTGCAGAAAATGCTCAATACCAAGCGGACTCTGATATGGACAGCGACCAGGACATGTAAAGTCGACGTGGCAGGCTTTTGTTCATGTCATCCAAACGGCTCTTTTCAGAGCCACACAACTTTCCCGAAAAGGAACTTTGAAATCTAAAAGCATAGAAAAACACACAGGCATAGATGCACACAACTCTAATCCTACACAAACAAGTGCAAATTTACAAAAAAGTCAATGAAATCAAACATACCGGCATCAAGACAGCTCAATGCAGTCAAATTATTTAAATTACACACACCCGCGTCCTTGAAATCTTTCACAATTAGCGCATTTTCCACATAGGGTAGTGATGTCTCAGATGAAAAGCTTTCGAAATTAAAGGCAGTCATTCTTAACATAGAACGCTAAAACGAGGGACCGCTATTAGGGCTCTGCATATTTTCTATTAATGTTAGCACTTTGTGTCTGACGAATAGCGGATGCATGCTATCTTATATAAATATAGCTTATATAGGTGTGCACGAAATCTTCGATGTTTTTCTTCTGATAATAAATATAAAGAGCTGTAGAGTTGGATTGCATGGTTTTAGCGCCTCATGCAGTAGCTAAGAACGTGGAAAAGAAAGCGCCATCTTTTCTATGACGGGTGGGTATTTTTAAGGCCACTTTATGACAAGCCATCTCACCAGCTTGGAATATACAGGCCGCCGCACTATCATGTCTTCCCTGACTTTTTGACGTAGCCCATTATCTCTCTCACTTCTTTGCAAAATGCAATACTGTACCTGCAGACACTGGCCTCAGTGCTTGTTGTCCAACTCTTGGAGATATTCCTTTTCACATTAGGAAATTGAAAAATGTTTTTAAACTATTCGATTAAGCGCTCATTGGATAGACAAGTAGAACAAGAGTTCAATCTACTTTAATGATAGGGTGAAAGGCTTCTGTCTGTGTGTGAGACGGCATGGCGCTGAGAGATTAAGCAAAAATGGCCACTTACCATTGTTTCCGCTAATCACCCTCGTGGCATCATTGAGTACCCAAAGGGCTGTGTCAGATTCAGCTCAGTGACGACTTGTGAGGAGCTAAAAATCTTGAAAAGTGTCACCCTTCAAGGTATAAAAACATTGCTGGCTGAGGAAATTTCATTACGTCTTGTGATTCCAATCAGAAAAACTTGATACCACTGCCATCCTATAGCCATGGATTCCACACATTGGCAGTTGTTTTCCGATTTGCACAAAGCAGAGCTGAAGTTTCAAAAGGCATGCGAGCAAATTGTGTTCTTCAACAAGCACCTTGACGACCTCCAAGTTCGCTACGACCGTGCCAACAAAGAAGGAAACAAATCATTCCGCTATAGCCTTCGTTTGAAAATAGCCGCTGGGGAAGGACTGAGAAACGCCTACTACGAATACGCCTGCTGTAAAGCCGACGCCATCACCGCTATTCGTCGCAAACTCTTTGCAGAAAATGCTCAATACCAAGCGTACTCTGATATGGACAGCGACCAGGACATGTAAAGTCGACGTGGCAGGCTTTTGTTCATTTCATCCAAACGGCTCTTTTCAGAGCCACACAACTTTCCCGAAAAGGAACTTTGAAATCTAAAAGCATAGAAAAACACACAGGCATAGATGCACACAACTCTAATCCTACACAAACAAGTGCAGACTTACACAAAAGTCAATGAAATAAAACATACCGGCATCAAGACAGCTCAATGCAGTCAAATTATTTAAATTACACACACCCGCGTCCTTGAAATCTTTCACAATTAGCGCATTTTCCACATAGGGTAGTGATGTCTCAGATGAAAAGCTTTCGAAATTAAAGGCAGTCATTCTTAACATAGAACGCTAAAACGAGGGACCGCTATTAGGGCTCTGCATATTTTCTATTAATGTTAGCACTTTGTGTCTGACGAATAGCGGATGCATGCTATCTTATATAAATATAGCTTATATAGGTGTGCACGAAATCTTCGATGTTTTTCTTCTGATAATAAATATAAAGAGCTGTAGAGTTGGATTGCATGGTTTAGCGCCTCATGCAGTAGCTAAGAACGTGGAAAAGAAAGCGCCATCTTTTCTATGACGGGTGGGTATTTTTAAGGCCACTTTATGACAAGCCATCTCACCAGCTTGGAATATACAGGCCGCCGCACTATCATGTCTTCCCTGACTTTTTGACGTAGCCCATTATCTCTCTCACTTCTTTGCAAAATGCAATACTGTACCTGCAGACACTGGCCTCAGTGCTTGTTGTCCAACTCTTGGAGATATTCCTTTTCACATTAGGAAATTGAAAAATGTTTTTAAACTATTCCATTAAGCGCTCATTGGATAGACAAGTAGAACAAGAGTTCAATCTACTTTAATGATAGGGTGAAAGGCTTCTGTCTGTGTGTGAGACGGCATGGCGCTGAGAGATTAAGCAAAAATGGCCACTTACCATTGTTTCCGCTAATCACCCTCGTGGCATCATTGAGTACCCAAAGGGCTGTGTCAGATTCAGCTCAGTGACGACTTGTGAGGAGCTAAAAATCTTGAAAAGTGTCACCCTTCAAGGTATAAAAACATTGCTGGCTGAGGAAATTTCATTACGTCTTGTGATTCCAATCAGAAAAACTTGATACCACTGCCATCCTATAGCCATGGATTCCACACATTGGCAGTTGTTTTCCGATTTGCACAAAGCAGAGCTGAAGTTTCAAAAGGCATGCGAGCAAATTGTGTTCTTCAACAAGCACCTTGACGACCTCCAAGTTCGCTACGACCGTGCCAACAAAGAAGGAAACAAATCATTCCGCTATAGCCTTCGTTTGAAAATAGCCGCTGGGGAAGGACTGAGAAACGCCTACTACGAATACGCCTGCTGTAAAGCCGACGCCATCACCGCTATTCGTCGCAAACTCTTTGCAGAAAATGCTCAATACCAAGCGGACTCTGATATGGACAGCGACCAGGACATGTAAAGTCGACGTGGCAGGCTTTTGTTCATTTCATCCAAACGGCTCTTTTCAGAGCCACACAACTTTCCCGAAAAGGAACTTTGAAATCTAAAAGCATAGAAAAACACACAGGCATAGATGCACACAACTCTAATCCTACACAAACAAGTGCAAACTTACAAAAAAGTCAATGAAATAAAACATACCGGCATCAAGACAGCTCAATGCAGTCAAATTATTTAAATTACACACACCCGCGTCCTTGAAATCTTTCACAATTAGCGCATTTTCCACATAGGGTAGTGATGTCTCAGATGAAAAGCTTTCGAAATTAAAGGCAGTCATTCTTAACATAGAACGCTAAAACGAGGGACCGCTATTAGGGCTCTGCATATTTTCTATTAATGTTAGCACTTTGTGTCTGACGAATAGCGGATGCATGCTATCTTATATAAATATAGCTTATATAGGTGTGCACGAAATCTTCGATGTTTTTCTTCTGATAATAAATATAAAGAGCTGTAGAGTTGGATTGCATGGTTTAGCGCCTCATGCAGTAGCTAAGAACGTGGAAAAGAAAGCGCCATCTTTTCTATGACGGGTGGGTATTTTTAAGGCCACTTTATGACAAGCCATCTCACCAGCTTGGAATATACAGGCCGCCGCACTATCATGTCTTCCCTGACTTTTGACGTAGCCCATTATCTCTCTCACTTCTTTGCAAAATGCAATACTGTACCTGCAGACACTGGCCTCAGTGCTTGTTGTCCAACTCTTGGAGATATTCCTTTTCACATTAGGAAATTGAAAAATGTTTTTAAACTATTCGATTAAGCGCTCATTGGATAGACAAGTAGAACAAGAGTTCAATCTACTTTAATGATAGGGTGAAAGGCTTCTGTCTGTGTGTGAGACGGCATGGCGCTGAGAGATTAAGCAAAAATGGCCACTTACCATTGTTTCCGCTAATCACCCTCGTGGCATCATTGAGTACCCAAAGGGCTGTGTCAGATTCAGCTCAGTGACGACTTGTGAGGAGCTAAAATTCTTGAAAAGTGTCACCCTTCAAGGTATAAAAACATTGCTGGCTGAGGAAATTTCATTACGTCTTGTGATTCCAATCAGAAAAACTTGATACCACTGCCATCCTATAGCCATGGATTCCACACATTGGCAGT
>JABBOT010000032.1:0-55861 GCA_016165875.1 Acanthopleura granulata
ATGTCATGTCTGGTGTCTTCGGCTTGATCTTCCAGTGGCGCAGCACTTTGGCGGCATGGATTGAAGAAGACACAGTATACACACGTATATAAATATATATACATTCTAAGGACTTCTCGTAATCATATAACTGAAAGATTGTTGAGCACGACGTAAAACCCAAGAGAACATACTATATATACACACAAAGCGCAGATTTTTGAAACAGTTTCATGTTCTTCGACGAGTTACTTATAAACTTCTCCACCTGTGGCCTACATATATGAAGGCTCGCACACCATATTGTTGACGGACAGGTAGGCGGCGTCGTCTTCAGCGCAGATAAGACAGCTCAAATGACACGTCCATCACACATCCTTTGTGCGTTATTGACCACGAGAGCGGAGAATGCAAATTCCCTGCCAAATATCGGGATTGAACCCCCATTTCATATGCCAGCAGTCGGTTCATCTTACTATACTGAGTCACGTTAGCACTTACACGCGAACAACGCATGATCTATTATCGACTGCGGCTCTGTCATCTCAATCTCATATTTTCAGCTATCACAATTAAACTTTTTTCCCCACATTTTATGGAGGCTTATTTGCTCCATTTCTTATTTTTAGGGTTTTCGCTGCGAAAATGAAAACCGAAGAAAACAAGAAACTTAAAAAAAAGTGAAAATAAGAGATTTAGCCCCAAGTGCTTTTCTGTGCCCCTAAATTTCGCAGCGAGAAATCAACATGAATCAAAATCTCGCTGAGAAAGTAAGAAAAACAACGTACTTCATTTTCATATTTTCTCCGCACATGGTACAAATCAGTCACCACAACTTTTTAATCAACAGGGCGAACTAAAGTATTTTCCCCGCAACAACACAAACTGAAAGAAACAGCGTTTCATGTGCAAAATTAGCACTTTATTTCGACATAACTGGAAGCACAGACTGAATTAGAATGGGGATTGGAAATCTGTATAGTGTGAACCTCAGGGTGCGTAATTTGTTATGTCGACCAGGAACACTTACCTCCTGTCTAGCTAGAGGATTTAGGCATTTCGTACACAGGAAGAGGGCGCTTTCCAAACCTAAGGTGGAATTACGTCACAGTCAGTTAGAAATTCATGAAATGGCTGGATTACCACTGGACCCGTGCAAACTTTTTTGGGAAGTTCTTCAACCGCTGCAGTATCCTAGTAACGGCTTTGTGTTTCTTACGCCAACCGTATAACTCAAACGTGTGTATAACGGAACGAATTTATTGCAATTCGCGGCAAGATGTCAAGACGATCCTAAGCGTATAACATTGCTTTTCAAGTCATAATGTTGCCTTACCGTAGTCAAGAATATCTTAGTTCCTGTCATAATGTTGCCGTCCCGTTGTCAAAGTGACTCTAAGCGTATAGCCTATCGCTGCTTTTTAAGCCATAAACTTGCCATGCCGTAGTTAAGATGGTCTTAAGGGTGTATGTCAAAAAAGATCGCAAGCGTCGACCGTTTGCTTTAAAGCCATAGGGTGGTTTATTTTAATGAGATAATGTTGCCATATCGTGGTTTATTTAAGTGTGTTAATGTTGCCGTAGCGTGGTTTATTTTAATGTGATAATCTTGTCATAGCTTGGTTTATTCTCATGTGATAATCTTGCCATAGCATAGTTAAGATCATCTGTCTAACGTTTACCGTCGGTATTAAAGTCATAATAATTCTATATGGCTGTAAAAAAGAAACCTTCAGCTTATATATACTCGCTCATTTACGTGAATTAAGATTAGTACAACGTCATTCAGTGCCAGCGCCATAAATCCTCTACCTAGGCAGAAAGTTTCTGCATATAACCGTGTAGGTATTCATGCAGCGATTGACTGATTGATATCTGACTGACGGAATGATTCGTTTGAATACCCTGTCAGAAGTAAGGATTTGTGGGAATTAATCAATCCTATATGGCGGATTAACTTGATGCTTTGAAAATGGAGAACTGTTAATACATCATACTTCTAATTTAATTTCAATTCGATGCACTCCGTACTTAAGACTAATGAATGGTATAATAGCTTCTTCCGGTCAAAAGTCTATATGATAAATAAATACGGTGCAAAAAGTGGTATATACATAAAACATATGTGTACTTAGAAAGAGGGGCGTGCATTCAAACGACATGATGGGACCCGGTTTGAATACGACCATCTTGGAAAGCGAGTAAAAAGAAATTAAGATGGCGTCGAATAGCCACAGTTTTGGCTACCTTTCGCCTTGGAGTTTTGGTGTCTAAGTCTGAGCTCATTTTCCAGAAGGGGCAGACGAAGGATGAGCGTGTCAAACCGCACCAGCATGTCTCCTGTTCTCACCGGGGGCTTTTTGTTAGGCTGGGTCAACTCAAATCCGTACACCTACAACAGAATGGTTATACATGTGTACTTGTATACACCCACAACAGAAGATTTATATATGTACACTTATAACAGAATATTTATACATGTACACCTAAGGCAGAATATTTATACATGTACACTTATAACAGAATATTTATACATGTACACCCACGGCAGAATATTTATACATGCACACCTACAACAGAACATTTATACAGGCGCACCTATACAACAGAACATTTATACATGTACAACTACGGCAGAACATTTATACATGTGTACCTACAACAGAACAGTTACACATGTATAGCTACAACAGAACATTTATACATGTACACCTATAGAAGAGAACATTTATGCAGGTACACCTACGGCAAAACATTTATACATGTATGTATACCTACGGCAGAATATTTATACATTTGCACCTAAAACAGAACATTTACACGTGTACCTACGGCAAAATATTTATACATATGTACCTATAACACCACTTTAATACATGTACACCTACAAAAGAACATTTATACATGTACACCTACAACATAACAGTTATACCTGTACAGCTACAAGAGAACGACGCAACAGCTAAGATGAGTTGAGTTGATTCTTAATCTACCGCGTGTGCATTGCTCCTCTGGGTATTTTATTCACTCAATTACTTCTTTGTTTCTTTACTTATTGTTAAAGGCTATAGACAACAATTTTTCACTTAGGTACAGGACGGCGGTGAGTGTTATTTATGGAGGAACCCGGGTTACCACATTCGAACACCATTCCGGAACATACACATTTGAACACTAAATATTACTGGAAGACTAGTCATGGATTGATTTCGTATTCACGTGAATCGAAATACTAAGCGGATATATATAATCGTACCTGCTCCCAGCTGCACATAGTGCGGTGTAGCGCCCGGTGGGACCGTAGCACTGACCGTGCGATGCGACAATTCGGGTGGCACAGACTGAACACCCGCGTCGCGTCCACCAGGGTGACGTACTTATAACCGTTCATCGCGATGTAAGGCAATACCAAGTCCTCGTACATCGCTAAGCCTCGGTTGCTGACTGTTTGACCGGGGTCGAATTGAGGCTGGAAGCTGAAACGGAAAACGAAGAGTGTGTGACTGACACATTCGGAAAACTTCACAATCCGGTCTAGCCGCCATAATCAGATTCAGCGGTCAATTCCACAAAGAAAACTTAAGTTAAAATCTGAAATGTGATGTTAGAGCAAATTTTTTTTTTGGGGGGGGGGGCTCGAAAATTTTAATTTTGTTTGCTTTGTTGTCTTAACACAAATGTGTCAAAATTATAATTTCTAATACCGAAACCGAAGCACTGTGATTTCGTTCCCAATTTGACCTGAATCAGAAAGAGCTTTGTGGAATCGGCCCGAGGGCATAAAGTGAAACGGGCTAGTAACTGACTGATTGATTGATTTATCGATTGATTGTTCCAATCACAGTTTGACTGATTGATTCACTGCATGGACACGATACTCCTACTGACGTAAAAGTTAGTCTAAAATTTCAAACATGATGGTGTGTTTGATGGTTTGATGAAAGACTTTAGTAGTTTTAATTTCACTGGCTTTAAACACCAGCACTCAATGTCTTTCCTCTGACAGGGCAGCAGTCAGGTTTTGAGTGTGGGAATAATGGGTGATCTTCACCAGGTACCTGATGATTCTACTAGCTTTAGGCCCAGGTACATCAGCCAAATTTGGTGAAGGGAACAGTGAGGTCAAGGCCGTTCCTAAATCAGCTTGCGAGGATGACATATAACATCAGAACTTGCTTGACTTTTTAAAGAATACTGGCTGATGTGGACGAGCTCACTCATCGGCGGTACGCAAAAATAAAATAAGTCTATATCATCAAGTATTCATTCAATTATCTATTTATTATACACCAAACGTCAATGGTTTCATCAAGGTGGAAAAATTTGGCCATAATGCAAATTCGACACAAAAATAAAGATAGTAAAACTCGTAGTAATTCTTTCATGAACAGCGCACGAAGACATAACGAAAGAAAAGACGCGGTTTTTGAGTGACTTCACGGTAACGTCACGTTGCTAATGCCCATGTGCAAAGTAAAAACGTTGTTACTGGCGAAGTGCAATGTGAAATATGCTCGCTACGATCACCTCAATCTTCAACCACAGGCAAACGTGGAAGGTGATAATAATTTACCTGTACTGGACTTTAGGTTCGAGGTTGACATGGGGCTTGACATCGTTCTTTTCCACATTCCAGCTTTTCTGTTCGCTTTTGAAGACATTTGCGTTTTCCACCTCAGGGGTCGAACACGTTTTAGCTGAGACATCCATAGGCTCTTGCTTGAGGCCGACTACCGGTGAGCACGAGACCGGGGCGAGACCGTGTTGTGTGGAAGGTTGACGATCAAAATCCCCCGTCACGCTAGTGCTTGTAGGCGTGGCCCTGGTTTTCTTCTGGATGGCTTCCAGAAGCTTCTGTTGTTGCTGCACGATAGAACAAGACTTGATCACCTCCGTCCTGTCCACGGGGACTTTAAACGTCGACTCGCAGTGCAGGTGTCCGTGTAGAAACTTCTTGTCCTCCTTCTGCTCAAATTCGCTTCCGGATCCCGGCTCGTGTTTCACTTCCCACGCAGTTAACACCGTGTCGCAGCACCCACTCTTCGTGACCGTTTTCGCCTTGCGCTTCGCTCTTCTCGGATGTCGTTTCCAGTTAGTGGCCACCTGATCCGAGCTTTTCGTCACCGGGGCACCTTTGTTGCCTTCTCCGTTTTCGCTCTTGCTCGAAGAGGCCCTCGTCCTTCTGAGCTGAGGAATTTTGGAATCCGACTGAACATTTTTGCGTCCGAGGCTGACTCTCTTCGAAATTAACTCTTGCTGCTTGGTGGGGCTTCCGGTATAAATGCGAACGAGGCTTTCGGCTCTCTGGGCAGATGAGAATATAAGCGATTCCGCCTTAACGGCTCTTTCCGCAACGACCTTACTGGCTGAACGGACTTTTGAATCAGTCGTCGATTCATTTGCCGAACTGGTCAAATCTTTCGATTCCTTGGTGTTGATCTGGAGTGGGACATGTTCCGACTTGCTAGGCCCCACATTCGTTGTGGAACTCCCAGAAATGCCAGGACCAGGACGTTCTACCTTCACCTGAACCGCTTTGAGGTCGCTTTGTCGTGGTTTTGGTTCGTCTTTGATGGTTGAGATACAAGGTTTGTCAACATTCGCATCGTTACACTTTGCCTTCGGCTTAAAGTATCCACCTGGCTCAGGTTGCCTGGGTTTGTTCTCCGCTAGTTTCCGCGATGCTGGTTTCGCAGTCGTTTTAGTCTTAGTTTCCTCCCTGCATTTTAAAATCGACCGTTTGGGCTTTGCTTTCGAACATGTCTCATCAGCGGTTGTTGCATTCTCCGTTCGTTCCTCTCTCGGATAGACTCCTGGTATGTGCCAGCTGACGGTTTTCGACGGTGGTTTCTTGTCCTTCGTCTTCAAACACTGCTTCAAAGGCTGGGAATTTGCTTTGAAAGGTTTGAAGTAAGTGTCCAGTTCAGGAACCTCGTCCTCTTCTGCCCACAGAGTCAAACCCTGGAAATGGTTTTTACGCAAGGGCACGTCACTCTGCTCGCCCAGTTGCTGGCGTTCTATTAAACTTGGATTTCTTGGGCGAAGCGTGGTGACTTCATCTCTGTTGTCTTCTGTCGTTTTCTCTGTGTTCGCCGCTTTGTGCGAGTCGCCGTGAGTCTCATTGTGCAATGGATGGATTTGGTCATTACATTGTTCCGATGATGTACGCGTACCCGTCGGGGCTTTCGAATCCACCTCACCGTCATTTTGCTGAACTGTCTCCTGTTTGGGAATACCCCCTTTAGCACTGATCGTATCGCTTCTGTCGTCCTCGACTTGGTTACGCCTGTGAACGTATTTTTCGTAGGATTTTTTGTTTATCAGTTCAGCGGATATCTTGCCCATTGTTCTTTGTCCTCCACCGCAGTTTTTAAAGCTAGAAGACGACATTTTTTCGTTCGCTTTGGTCACTTGTTCTTTTATTCGGCTCGCATATTTGGAAGAATACTTTATGTATCTCCTAGGTCGTTTCTGATCTACTAGTTTTCCCTCATGTGGGATGGCCTCCGCCCCTGCAACGCTTTGTCGGTCCGGACAAGGTTGATAAGTCCCTGTCCAACGTCCGTCCCCAGTCCAGATTCCAGGTTCATTTGTCTTAGGTGACGCCTTACCGGTGTACTTTCCTCCCTTCACCTGTTGCTTCGGCTTCATGCCTATCATGCGTCCGTGAGACAGAGTAGTTTGTGGAGAATCAGCGCCGCACTGCTTCATGGGTTCTTTTTCCCTGATAACACCACAAGGCTCTTTGTCACTCTGAATCTGACACCGGTGTCCCACAATGCACGGTAGTTTTGACTGCGGGCCTGTACCGCTGCCTGTTCTGTCTTTACTCTTACACTGGCATTCTGACATCGGATACTCGTCTCCAGGAGAACGCGATTCCACTGTCGTCGCCGAGGGCCTTGTCGTCGCCAGGGGGTCGTTGTCGGAGCTACCTTCAGCGCAGTCCTTCAGCTCTGTGAAGGGAAGCTGTGGCTCCTCCAGAAGCTGGGCGGTCCAGTCAGCGCTCGGATACCACAGCTCCGGGTCGGCCTCACCACCGTTCGCCTTCTGCAGTAACTGTTCGCTTTCAAAAGGAACGGGACAGGACGGTTTTGCCCAAGTTTGGTCGTTCTTTTTTGATTCTTCGCCTTTGTCACCTTTGTTGACCAGACGACAGGTTTCCCCCAAAACCTTTCCAAACTTCGCTTTGTCAATGCTGGACACATTGTCATTAGAATCTATTGGCTGCACATGCAAATCAAGGTGGAAACAAATTATGATATGCATTAATTTTACCTCTTCGATTTGGATGACAGGATTTGATTGGAGTTCACCACTGCACCCTACAGTATCACACTCGTACTGTTGCCGTCACAATCATGGATGTATATGTTATGAGTACAGCAAATACCGGATAGGACACGGAGGAAACCACCACTAAATCCAATACTTTAAAGCCGCAGCCTATGGGGGGGGGGGATTGGCTTTGCGCAGGCAGTCTTATTGGTCAAAGGCGAATGGACTGTGCCTATAACGACATTCTAGTTCAGTCGGTCAGCCAGCTTCGTTATTTGC
The DNA here is from genome assembly GCA_016165875.1 of Acanthopleura granulata. Classification (NCBI taxonomy): domain Eukaryota; kingdom Metazoa; phylum Mollusca; class Polyplacophora; order Chitonida; family Chitonidae; genus Acanthopleura; species Acanthopleura granulata. The sequence goes on from JABBOT010000032.1 coordinate 7,537, forward strand.
AATCAAATCAAAGTGAGGATCAAAATGAAACAAAATAAAAATACATATGTACTAATGTTATTAATGATCATGGGTAATACTCGGTCGTAGGTAATACTTTTCTTCTTGCAGTCTAGCAACATAAAAACAAAGTTTCACACTTACGCCGTGATCGTTATGCCGGCCCATCTTGAGAACAGACAATGAGAGGTCGATTTCAAAAGTTTGAACCGTGTCACTGGGTAAATGCTGAAGGAAATCACGCCATTGCATCAGCAAACATCGAGATGTGACAATCGTCCATGTAGGAATAAGCGAGGCTGTAGAAAAATAGTGAAACAAGGTCAGACTGACAGTTAATCTTTAGCTTGACAAGAAGAACTAATTTTTAAAGCATCAGAATATAATTTGATGTATAAACATCCTGTAAGGAACGTAGCTAGAATCGCGTTACACGTGTTAGACGAAACTACTACGAATGCCAGACCTGGACGATCTTCCATAACGTAATAGTACGGCTAAGTTGAATGTAACTACCATGAGAATGTATGTCTTTAACAAATATCGTCATGGTAGTTACAGTCAACTTGGCCTACGATTACTTTGGGGGAACAAGACCTGAAGGTTTTACGTCATAGACAGTCTTGGGTCATGATGATAGTTAGGTGCTGGTAACGTTTCGCACGCTTTGTAAAATAGGCCATATGGGGTCCCTTTAACGAAGCAATCGGAGTATGCGATTCGTGTAACTTCCATGGCGGCATGTACTATATAGTGAAGAGATACGTCACCATTGTAAATGCGTTTGACACAACACTGCGGCTTTGCTTTGAAACAGTTCAGGAATAGTACTATAAAGTTAAGACAATTTCTCCACCCTCGAACTCTTCCACAAAAAGCTACTTCCGAATTTACCTCTTTCACTCCTGAAAATCAAGCATTGAGACAGGTTGCTACCCCAAAAAGAAAACAGCTCTCACGTGAAGTATCGGACAGCAAATCTACCTCGTTCACCGCTCCACCACCAGTTCCCCCGCTTACCTTTTTCGCTCATGTAAAACAACCATCGAGTCAGGTCTCGTCCCTCTTGTCTGGTGCAGAGCCGGGCGTATCCTTTACCCCCGGGCGTTTTGCAGGTTCGTCCAACGATGAAATCCCTGTAGACGGCTACCAGCTTGCCGTTGACGTGGGCGTTCAGGCACATGCTGTATAGCAGATAGACCGGCACCAGCCATTTGTTGAGATCTTGTCCGACTCTGCAGGGATCGTCTCCCGGTATGATGACGGGCAGAAGACGAGTGTTGTTCACCCTGAGCGCCACCACCTGCCCACTAGGTTGCATGGGTTGCTGCAAAGGAATGAGCTGTACCGATGACGAAGGTGAGCAATAAAATAAACCATCCTCTTGGGAGCTGGTTTCCTGTGACATTTTCTGTACCACGGCGCTAAAAGGTCGTTGTTCCGTCGGTTGCTGGCCGCTGTCGTTCTGCGCCGTCGTCGATGGAACGGTAGATTTGGATGTTCTCTTGGACGGCGTGACGTCATTCCAGGACTTAGTCGTTCTGGCGTCTCGAGGGTTTTCTTGGGAAAGCGTTCTCCACATCTGGTTTGCCTGTACGCCTAAAAACTCCACGATGTTGGAATTGCTGTCTTTCTCAAACTTTATCTTGTGGTTGTCGGGAGTTTTTGAGTCTTCAGTGTAAACTGTTTGTTCATCATTCTGAAAGTCCATCACTCCGTCCCATGGAGAATTCGCTCGCGCGTGCTGTGACAAGGTTACCACTGGATCCGATCCTGGGGACATTTGATGGGGCTGAACCACTTTCTTCTCTGGATTTCGGTAAGAGCATTTGGAAATGGCCAGTCCCGGATTACAGCTAGAGTGCATCTCCTCAACAAGGTTCCACAGCACGCCCTTGTTGGCCAGAACGGCGTCGATGTCCACCAAAATCGTCCCGAAGGAAACCACTTTGAAGAGGTCGCCGAAGCGCAGCTGCTCACGCTGGGAACAAGGATGGATGTGGCGGATCATTTTAGGATAGCCCATGGCGTACTTCAAGGCAAGTAAAACGATTTCGCAAGAAGGGTCGTCGCACAACGGAAAGAAGTACTCACTGATGTCCGTCCATGGAACCATGCTGCAACCGTCCGTCCGAATCATGACGAACTTCTTCGCCGAAATCGTCGCCCACCTGAAAGCGTGTTTCCTCAGGAGAGAGATCGACTGTCGGCGGCGCACCGTTTTCAGGAACCCCGGAACAAGCTTACTGCCAACCGACGCATGCGTGGGCAGGTACTTCTTGAAAACGCTCGCGCATGACACTTCTTCGGAATTCGTTTTTCTCGGGATAAAGACCTTTTGCTGTGTGGCGCGTGACATGCTCCTGGCGGTGCTTGCCTGGTCCTCGATAAACAGGGGATGGTGTGTAAGCTCGAAATGCATGCTTTCGCCGTCGGGTTCGTCCTGATGCGGATACAACTTTTGGACACCTGATGTGGACGCCATCCATGACCTGACCTTCTCGGCGGAGCTCATGGCGGCCTGTGGACTCGCTTCGCATAAGGCCATCGTGAATGTTTTCTCTGATGGCATAAATTCCCAACCGGGCAAGCGTTTTTGTTCTACAGCCCCATCAGCGATTCGCTGTGTATTTCGTTACTACATAAAATCAGTTGTAAAAAATACCAAAAAGAAAAAAAAGAAGAAGAAGAAAAAACAAAAAACACCCAGCTATCGGTGGATAAAATCCGTAGTACACCGTTGTTCGTCAGCTATAAAATGGTATCAGGGAAAGTTTTTTACCGTGACATCTTGTCTTTCCCTCTGCTGCAAGTTTGAATCGCAAGGTCTTCAAGACGGCATGAAAGGAAGAAAAAGTGTGCGTACTTCCTTCGCTTTAGAGCCACGGAGTGGTCTCTTGAGGCATATTGGTGCTCCAGGCCTTAGCCCCTGTGATAAGAAGGAAGTGTGACTACAAATATTTAGTATGGTTAGTACAAATATTTAATGTGAAAGACCACTCAAAAATGTTGTGGTGAGTGAATAGAGCATAAAAAAACTGCATCTGAAAATACCTTCAATGTGTTTTTTTTAGATTTTTTCCAGGCAAATTAAACGCATTCGAAAATTTTGATTGTATGGTGGGCTTTATGGACCATATTAAACAGGCTAGGGAATTAACTATGACGTCATACATTTTGCTTAGCTTCTAAGCCGCCTCTGATTGTCACATTTCCACATTAAATGAAGATACAGTTGTAGTACTACTCCTGTAAAACTTAATCATGTAACAATCAGAGGCTGTTTAGCAGCTAAAAGGAACCTGTGACGTCACTGTTCAGTATGGTCCATAAAGCCACCTTACAATCAAAAGAGTTGACAGCGTTTTATTTGGTGGTGAAAAATCTAAATAAAAATACTCGAAGGCATTTTAAGTTACATTTTTGTGTGTGTGCTCTTTTCACTCACCAAAACTTCAGTTTTGAATGGTTTTTCACTTGAATATATGGACGTGAAGAACTTGACACTGTAATGTACATAAAGGACAACAGCATACCTATAGGGAATATAACTAGAGCAGCGTCGACAATTTGATAGCTGGCAAATGGCCACATGTAACCGGACAAATCCGCATACTGTCAGTTTACCTTAGTTAGGGTTTTAATCTAACTGCTCATGTGAATGTTTAAAAGGAAACAACTTGCACGACCCTCAGCACCATGGATTAGGCGGAATTATGTAAAAAAAATGTTGTCATGTTAAACGCAATTTAAGAGCCGTCAGTGGTCTAGACTTACTCAAAAAGCCATGGGGCCTCCGAGGCAGAGGTTTTTAGGGTGCTTGTACCATTGTGGTCGTTGTGCGTCTAAGTCCAGCCCGGGCTAGTATTTTATCCGACCGTAAGTGGGAAAGTGCGCCGGCAACCTGCGGATGGTCGTGGTTTTCCCACGGAGTCTCACCGGTTTCCTAACTCTATAATGCTAGCCGTCCCCGTCGTATAAGTGTAATATCCTTGAGTTTGGGGTTAAACACCAATTAAATAAATAAATAATTAAATAAATAAATATATAAATAAATAAATGAAAAGGGCATTTCCTGATGATTCAGATGTCGTCTCTATTATTTTTGGATATTGTTTTCCATTGATTAAAACGGAAATAAAGACTGAGTCGCTACGGTTTACTTTTGAACAATACTGAACACGTTGAAGCACAGACACGTAACTGATTCTCTTTAGCTATGAAACATCCTTAAATTGAGTATATTGGCCTAACTCCTCTATAAGAATGATTACCAACAAAAAGAATCTATGACGTCATTGTGCTTGAGTCTGATCAATACGGTTCAAAACGTCCAGCGCAGCAACTCACTGTTTATTTCCATTTTAATCACTGTAAGAAAAACGACAAAAAATAACGAAGATTTGGAATCAGCACCAAATGGCCTTTTAGATGATGCGTACTTTGTTAAAATGTGGTCTGGTATTTTAAGTCAAAACAAGTTCTAAATTTGTAGGCCCTTATATTCTCGCTTATACCAACATTAAAATGTCCCCCAAAATATCAGTTTTGCTGCTCTGTTTGAAGAAATTGAGCAAAATGTTAACAGTCAATTCTGATACATTCGAGTAAAATGCTAAATGTAATATGGTTCAAAAGTGTATGATGCTCTATAAAGCAACTGTGTACAAACATCAACATCGTCATTATTTGTGTATATCAGTGGTACACAAAATCTGTATCACTGATCAGTGGCGGACAAAGAGTGTATCACTGATACACAAGACATTGTGGATGTATTGACACAATGACCTGTACAACTCGTACACAGTTGTTTTTAGAGAGTACATGCTGAAACGTACTACTTCAATCGTATGCTTAAACCTAAATCAACATACCTCCGATGGGATATAGTATGGACACTACATATCCTAGGTGTGACACACTCACTTAGCTTATGCCAAACGTAACGGCTATAAAGACACACACGTGATATTTCGCCATGGAAGAATTTGACCTTTACGCTGCACCACGACTCCGTAAAACGGGCTCCGATATCAGCCCTCCTGTTCCTCTCCGACCATACGTGGGAAGGTCCACCATCAACCTGCGGATGGTCGTGGGTTTCTCCGGGCTCTGCCCGGTTTCCTCTCACCATAATACTGGCCGCCGTCGTATAAGTGAACTATTCTTGAAAACGGCGTAAAAAAATAAATAACAAAAGGCCGCCAGTAAGCTGGGCAGTGTAGTTTATACGCATTCCGTCATAAAGTGTTACTTCATATGCCGGTAATTTATATATACATGTACATGTAGTTCCATTTTAGGCATACGCATGGTTGATAACTGCTCTCCGCAAAATCATAATAAGGATACTAGTATATTTACTGCCACAGGAATTTAACAGTCTACAGAAATGGCTGAATAAAGAAACAGATGTGTTCTTTCGATTTATATGATAGTTAATAGACCGGATTTAAATAATTTATTTTTATCATTTGATTGGTGTTTTACGCCGTACTCAAGAATATTTCACTTATACGACGACGGCCAGCATTATGGCGAGAGGAAACCTTGCAGACCCTGGGGGAAACACACGATCATCCGCAGGTTGCTGACAGATCTTCCCACGTACATCCGGAGAGAAAGCCAGCCTGAGCTCAGGACTTACACCGCAGTATACCTATAACTGATTATACTGTATTTAATATACTGAAACAACGTTATGTTCGACTCTTGTTTAAACACAAATGGTCACTCAAACAACAGGCCTACGTGTGCATAAATGAATCAGCCATTCAATAACGGTACTGTTGTCGCAAGCTATCAAGTGTGGAAGATCTGTGTTCATAACAATCGTTGATCACATTTCATTTTCCCTTAAAAGCCTTTTCCCCACGAATGGTGAATTCTACAATAAGAAAAATAAATGGTTTCACTTGCCTTTGTTGAGAAGTTTCAACGCCCCAGTATTTCGATGCCAACAACCGGCCTTTGCTGAACATGTTTACGTTTTGAGATTTGACCGTTGGTCCTTGTTCGCGAACGTCAGTGGGTCATGCTGCTCGGAAACCCACGTGCTGCATTGTTTACATCTGCAGGCGGTAAATAATCTTTAAGGAATGATTGGTGTAAATAAATTATACTTAGATGGCATTATTTGAAGAATATTAGGTGGTTATAAAATATTCGTAATTTTTTTAGTCTCGTTTTTCTGTATCTGGCAACATGTGTCACGTGATTACAGCAGACACAAGATGGCGTGCTGACGCAGAATTAACCCGACCTTGTCTTCACTTGATTGGGGTATAATTACGATCGTAGCATCCTTATGTCGTAGTCTCTTTGTCACCCAAGCGTCCTGTAATGTTTCTGGTAAGTCTGCGTGGTGAAAAAGCTGTGACATACTGTGTATTTGTTGGTAAATACTGAAATCAAATTTGTCAAGTTGAAGCTGCCCACCACGCTTCGTCTGCATCGTTGTGATCCTCATATTTCCTCATCTCAGTTCAATCGTACATTGATCTAAGTTAGCCTAGCCATTTTACCATTATAAGAAAGATAACAGTGATACGACGCTCCAATGCACTCATCGCGCAGTTTGCTTTCCCAGAAATGGGTAGGTTTTGACATTTCACGTGAAGTAACTTCTGATGAAAGTATTGAGTGACGGAAACTGAACCCACAATGATGCAATTGCTTAAGTAGGTCAGCGCTTGTTTCAGTTGTGTTTTTGTAGCCCATGTTTAGGTTTGCTTACCCGTGGTATTTGCGTAGGTAAATCCGTATGGAGCCGAATACATGAAACTTTTCAGCTGCCTCGATCTGAGTACCAATTGTTTTTTGTGAATGACGTCACAGTGTAAATTCAATATGTTTTCACGGTATTAGAATTACTTAAAAGATGTTAGTGATTTTGGCCACATTGACAGTTGCCATTTTTGACAATCTGATCAACAACAGCTGCACTTCCTCCACTGAGGCAATCCCTTCTACGCATTCCCACTTACTATGCCCAGTTCTGGTAAGTGAAAGTGGGCACTGGGTGCCACCATGTTGCTGCACAAATGGATAGGCTGACATACATCGGTGGAATGTGTGTACTCTCAAATGGCCTATCACCAACAAGAAGTAAAATTCTTCTAGACAAGACACTAGGTATTTGTCAAAAACTGTTTTTCTGACTCTGCACTTACTAGGCGCATTGTCACAGTATTCCCAAATTGTGTGTCATACCCACCTTGTTGTCTTTGATGAAATGTAGAGGAAATTGCCTGAGTCTGTATTAGCTGAATCGGCATTGGAGACGTCTTGCATGATTAATGCTCTTTGGGTGTGAAATGGGTGGATGCTGTCGCAAACTAGCGCAAAACAAGGCTACAAAGATGTGATTTCCGGTAGTCGCTATACGGCTACAATCTGATGCAGGGCATTTTGGTTTACCTTAAGACCCGAGAGCAATGGTTCCCTGCGCACAGTGGACTTGTAACCGTCCTGGCGCCTGGAAACTCTTGTCACCTACATTTTGTGTGAGCAGAGTCCAGAAAAATAACAAAGAAAAATTGACTGAAAAGGGGTCGTGAAATCATGGGCTGTCAGATGTGTAAACTGTAGCAACTACTGGAAGTAACACATTATGTTAGTTTGCGAGACCACGTACCGATGTCTCGCCCAAACAGCTTTCATCTGGCGAGATGGCTCTAATGCTGAGTTGGCTTATCAATCAGTGTATGACATTTCTGTGGTAATTATTAAGATGGCCAAACCAGCATAACAGAATATACTTGAATTTGATTGAGTCACTGCCTGTCACTCATGGAGAAAGTCACTGACTTACTTGCCTTAGGCCTATGGTTTAGGTCAACTTGTACCTTCCATTACACTATGGATACTTCATTCTTGAGCATAGTATTAAACACCAATCAATCAGTGTTTCACTTATTAAGGCCTACAGTTACGCGTAGTATCAATGTATGGTGCGTTACAGTTCACCATGTACACGTGAGCTGTAGAGTTGCTTTTTCCAGCTATACCTCAGCAAAACAAAAGAGTTTTCTTAGGTGGGAATTCAGTTTCTAGATTTTTGAAAAGCCTATTGGAAATTTTTTAAAACCATTGATATAAGACAATTTTTGGATAAAATTAATAAAGATAAATTTATTTATCTATTTGATTTCTGTTTTATGCTGTACTCAAGAAATTTTTCACTTATACGATGACGGCCAGCTGTACACAGGTTGCTGGCGGACTCCCACATACAGCCAGAGAGGAAGCCAGCTTGAGCTGGACTTGAACTCACAGTGACCACATTGATGAGAGGAATAAAGATAAACATGATAAATGTGTTTGAAATGTGCCAGATTGTATGACTCACTCTATGGATTTGTTTTCTCAGTATACAGACCTTTATAAAAGGACATGTCTGAAGAGGTGGCCATTTCTGAGGTGTCGTCCAATGGCGCGTCTTTAAGTTCCCCTTCCAAACCAACTCAAAATCTTCGAGGCTCTGGAATCAGCCACACCCCGCTAGCAGAAGCTCAAGGGCAAACTGAAGCTGTGTCTGTCAATTCCACGTCTGCCTCTCCTGTCGTTCCTACTCTCCCCTCAGTGGCGCCCACTGTGGATGACATACCCTGGGATTTGGGACACTATGAAACAGGGGTGGTGAGTGTCACCTTTTTTATCTTGTACCTTATCAGGGAAGGATACAGGGTGTCAATGTGTATGTTATTAAGACTCTTCTAAAAAAGTCAAATGCTTTTATTATTAAATTTGTACCTCAAAATGCATCTGAGTAATTGACAAAAAACAGATAACAGTATACATGGTTCATTCAGCCCTTAACAATCCTGGAAAGGCATGGAATTTGACTTTGATTTTCCAGGCCTGGAAAAGTCATTTAATTTATGGTTTGGTCATGAAATATTGTTACAGGTCATGGGGAAATGACAGATAGAGTGCTTTTTACTCAGTTTTCGATCAATTGCCAGACTCTTAGTATGGTGTTTTAGAGAGAAAAAAATCACCGTTAGGTTGGAAACTTGATTGATCAAACATCAGGCTTATGCTGCATGATAACTATTACCACATATTATGCAATGTCCAATTTCCGTCACCTATCTGCTCCTCACTTGCAGACATCACTTTTGCTCTAACAATAAACTGCATGGTTTTATGTGCAACAGGGATGGTGTCCTGGCTTCCACTTCTTACCCTTGATAACAAGCGATGTATGGTTTATTCAAGTAAAATCAAAACTGGTTAAAATGAGGTAAATTTGTCTAAAAGTGACAATATACATGGAGCTCACAGCACGTATGTAATACCTACAAGTTTATAAAAATGTCAGTTAAAACTCGATCTAAGAGAAAAGCTATTTAGCTGAAGAAAAAAAATTAAAGTTTCAGTTTCAGTATAAAAAATTCGGACTTTCATGAATCCCACCTAATGGTATTCAGTTATACATGTAGACCTATGTCATTGAAGAAATCCCATTTGGTGTGGTAACCGTATTCGTCATTGCAAAAAGTCATGCGAAAGGTCATGGTGTCGCCAATTGCAAATTAACTGCTGGAGGTTTCATGAGCGTTAGGCTGATCTTACAGATGGCGCATTTGCTTGTTCATGCACAGCTATTTTGATCCATTCTGCTTCGCTGCACTTGACAAGAATTTTTTCAAAAAATCAGTTAAGGACCCCAGAAAGATTATTTAACCCAACAATGCTAATCACTTCAGCAACTTTCTGTTTTTCTGTTTTTTTTTTTAAAATGACGTTGGTGCCGCCATCATGGCTCATTCGACTTCAGCATCAATCTTGTCTCGGTTAAGGCTTCTATTTGATTTTTGAGATAGCACCCATGGTTCCTCCCTTCCATAGACCTGGCTGCTGTTCAGTCTTCAAGTGAACAATTCCTCTATATGGTATTCAAATAAATAAAAGTCATTGTCAGTTGATAAGTAGAACTGTTTGAGTACTTTCATTTTGCCGTAGTAACTTACTGCGTATGTGTAAAAACGCCTCAGCATTTGCATTGCGGTTGCCTCGCCAGTATTAAAACAGATTTTATTGACACGTGGCTGCGGGAAGAAAACTCCAAACTGAAGTCCAGTTGTCAGTGATTGCACCATTTCTGATTTTCAGACATGATTGTACCATTTCTGAGTTTCAAACGGGGAAAAAAATCAAGAGTGGTGGAACTGACGTGTAATAAAAGACCAATCGCGCATAGTTGCAAAACACGTCTCTCTTTTGTTTTAGGCGAAGAACCTTCTCAGCGACATATCCGAGGAGCAAATGAGCAAACTGGATGAGGTTCTATCCTTAGATGAAGTGCAGGAATTCTTACAGCAGACAGGTAGTAATACATTCTCCCCCGAGATGTCTGCGGCCCCGCCTCCTGGCTCCGCCCCAGGTCTGTCAGCCCAGGACCAGGCCACACCCTTTACTGCTGATGACAAGTCGGCTGGTAACAATATGTTCCGATCACACCTGACACACTGATGTTGCTTCTAGCTGCTGATGCTGTTTTTTGTTGCTTCTGGCATACCTGTGAGATCAGCTGGATAAGCCGAGCCGACATTTAGGGAACCTCACCAGTTCACGCAGGTTGAGGAGAGACAAATGAGGGGGGGGGGGGGAGGGGGGGTTCTCGCAAATTAACACAGCTAAAAAGTGATTTCATGATAATGTATAACGTCGACTTGTTTGAAACTCCTCAGTTTGAGGCCAGAGAAGCCCCGGAGTGTGTTTTTAGTGAAGGGCAACTATGGAAGAGCCGTAGAATCTTGTCTTCTGCCACGGTAATGGCAGGAGCAGCCATCTTGTCTCAGCTCAGCTTGTGTGAACTGGTGAGATTCCCGAAATGCCAACTTGGTTCATTGTTTTGCTTGGTGAAATGAGCTTGACTTTCAGCAAAGAACTTGCTCATATTTTCAGTAGTGATCCTGCCAAATAATAGTGCATATGGTTGAATCCACGTGGAATTCTGTTTCAAAGATTTTGACTCTGCAACAGTGAAGTCCGTTTTAGTCATCAATTTTGCCAGGCAATGAAGTAAATTTGTTTCGTCCCCTTGTTGTTTTAGAGGTTCTTGTCAGAAGTTAAACTCTTATGAAGTTGCTTCCTTTCATCATTTTGTGACAAATGAAAGTGGAATCTCTATATTACATTAGGAGAAACACAAGCATGGAGCATCTATAGAAAATCCTTGCAAGTTGAAAATTTTCACTCTTCAAACTGTGGATATAGCACTAGTCTTTGGTCTGTGGTCTTGTTTCTTATTTGACTTTACCTTGTAGTGTTTCTGCAGTGTTCTATGTTTTTTAACCAAATTTCCTTAACCTGTGTAAAACCGGATGACAGTCATATTGGTGCGAAATTCTTGAGTATGACGTTAATGTGCTTTACCTGTAGTGCCTTTGTTTGTGAAATCTGCTAGTGCTTACATAAGCTTGTGGAGCATCTCCGCCATTCCTACCTTGCCTAACCAAACCAGAAACACCACAATACATCGCAGTACAATGAACACTCTTATTACGCTGTTTGACATTTTTCTTATGTTCTTGGCTGAGTTGTTATTTCTTCCTCGAGGAGCATGTCTGGTTTCCACTCTCGTCTTATATTAAATTTCACCAGAATTGAGTGTCCACCTGCCTTAACCTATGAAGGTGTCCACCTGGCTTAACCTATGAAGGTGTCCACCTGGCTTAACCTATGAAGGTGCCCACCTGCCTTAACCTATGATGGTGCCCACCTGAACCTGTGATGGGGCCCACCTGCCTTAACCTATGATGGTGCCCACCTGAACCTGTGATGGGGCCCACCTGGCTTAACCTATGATGGTGCCCACCTGAACCTGTGATGGGGCCCACCTGGCTTAACCTATGACGGTGCCTACCTGGCTTGCACCCACTTGACTTTACCTGTGATGGTTCGCAAATTAAAACGTTCAGTGAGAAGACAGCACAATGACATTTTATGTCAACAGTGCAACCAGCCTGCTGCAAGGAGACGTGATTTTCTTGAATTTACAGTAGAAAGCGAACACCCAGCAGACAAGGAAAGCACAACTTGATGGGACATCACTCTCTCGTCGCTGTTCTGGTTTTACTCCCTGTGCTTTTGTCTTATATATCTTTCCCCGACATAAACTGGGATTCTGCTGGTGGACTAAGCATCCCAGAGGCCTGGTCCCTTTGCACTGTTTTCATGTTATTGCGTATCTGTGTTGAATGTGATGACAACGCACCACTCTGAGCAATTCTAGACCATTGACATCAAATAAATTGCTTTTAACATCAGTGTAATTTTTTTTTTTTTCAACCTAATTCTGCTTAAGCCATGGTGCTGGGGAGCGTGTATGTTGTTGTCACTTGTTACAGTCACTGAACACAACACCGAACCGTGACTGGTTAATATTTACTTCCACACTTCGAAGCACATGCACATACATATGTGCGCTCACGTCACGTGGCGTGGACTGACACAATCGCGTGTAAGCGCGCATTGGGATATTGTAACTCTTCAGTGTGAGAGGTGGGAAAGCATTTAACTGGAAGTGAATGTCGGTCATGGTTATTAAACATCCCTCTTTCAAAAGAAAGAAAGGAAATAAAAAAAACTTGTACTTTAATCTCCAAAGGAAAACTCTATGTTGATTGTAAGTATCCATGAACAAAGGCAAGGGAGCCACCCTGTAATTGCTAATGAAGGAATAAAATAGAAATTTTGCCACTAACACAAGGATCAATGTCACAAGCAAGAACCTTTCTGTGATCACAAACATGATCTCCATTTAGTTCCATGTAGAAATAACCAGTAACTGTCCCACAAATCCTGGAAATCAGAGACAGTTCACGAAACACAGTCCATCACTCACATTCGTCAGTTATGGCAGAACTGAAGCACCTTTCTTGGTTAAACAATCTGCCAACTGCTGATCAGGTGATGACCATATAACGTCTTGGATTTGCCTCTTCTCCCGAAGCTCATTTATGTTACTGATTTCCATCTGAAGCCTTTTATCAGAAACCACTTTTGCACATTTGATTGCCTCGCACAATGATTTACTGATAGACTAACATGTAATGGGCAGCTGAAGGGGATCAACTGATCCATAGGCGAGCTCCGGAAACAAAGTCGCCAGGAATATACAGTTGTCAGAACCCTCAGGCATGGCTAAGGTTTTCGCTCCCCCAGCACTTTACACCATGCGACTGATTCTTTCGGATTGCCAGTGTGTCACAGAGAATTTTCCTGTTTCATCCATCAACAAAATCAGGTGTCCTCCCTGAGTTCCACCGTCAGGCAAATTGCCCAGCGAAGTGTCACTAAACAACACAAGTTTCACCTTTCCATTTAGTGACTGATCCACACAAAGTAGAAGCATCAAGTGATTTGTCTGGCCTTCTCTGATGTGTTAGCCACAGAAGCTGTCCAACTTTTGATGTGTACAGGTTGACTTTTTGTTCACTTCATGGTGTTTCATGGTGGACCCTTATCTCCCAGTTCATTTCCAGTACACTCACGCTGTCAGCATACTGCTCTTGATGTAGCATGGTGCTCCTGGTCTGGTCCTGTCCAGTCTCAGTTCCTACATATCAGAACCCCCTCTCAGATTCCTTTCCCCTTCTCCCTGGACGAATTTTCCAACACTCAGGGCTATTCTGTGACAACTTTGGTATTGCCTATGTCTGATTCATGGACACTATCTGACTCGAGGTCGTTAGCACTGCCTGTTTGGCTGTTACCAGACTGCAAATCGTTATCAGAAAGTTCAGTTTCAGACAGATCATCTAAAGTGTTCTTGCTTTCACAATCCTTCCCCTTCTCTACTTTTTCACTGTATTCAAAAATTGTGTCTTTCTTGCATAATCTAGATTGGTGAACTCGCACACAAATTCCACCATGTCTTACAAAATCTACAACTCCATCTTTTCCAATTACAATACCTGGGCCTTTCCATTCTGGACTATCATTACGCTTGTAATACACCTTATCTCATATATTCATATTCATCCGAGAATGGACGAGACTGTTTTCTTCGGGCTCTACGTATTCAGATTTAGCAAAAGCTGCCCTTTCATCATGCTTGGCATCATCATTTGTATGCCTTCCAACATCTGCACTTTCAATGATGCCTTCTAAGGCTGGAAGTTTGTCACACAAAATTGATGGCAAATTTGGGGACTGACTGAATACAAGTTGATAAGGACTGAAGCCATGGTCATTGTGTAAAGAGTTTTTTTGCTATGACTGCCCAACTTAATTCCGTTGAATGATCACATTTGTTGTCGTCCTTAACTTTAATAAGCATCTGTGTAAGTGTCTGGTTGTGTCTTTCCATTAACCCATTACTCCAAGGTGAATATACTGCTGGTCTTAACTTCAGTGTTGAACTTCTCAGCCATATCCCTGAATTCCCAATTGTTGAATTCCCCCCCCCCCCATCAACTTTAAATGGGGCTCCTGGAACACATATCCAGTGTTGTATGAACTTAGCAACTATTTATGAGGACACTTTTGTTTTGACAACACAGGCTGCACTATATCTAGTAAAAAAATCTATCGTGTTCAGATACCACAGAGAGGGACCCTAACTCATGAAGGTCTAACGCCACACTTTCATTATACTTTGTCACCAGCAGCAGGTTTGAGGCTGGACTTTTTGAATTTCATGCATGAGTTGCACGTGGATACAATTTCTTGCAACAACGTGTTTGTGTCAGCTGTAGCTTTTCAAGCTGTTTCTGAAACACTGAAGTCTTACAGCAGATGCATGGCCTTACCGTTTGTGAATTTTTTCAAACAGTTTCTTTCCTTGCTCATGTGACTGTTTAGAGAAGTCCACTGATGTTAAAATTTTTTCCATGCAGTCCTCATTTGTGTTCAGATTGTCTGAAATGTTGATGCAGTGATGTTTGCTAGACATGAATTTAAATCTGTGAGTTGGTTGAACATTTTAGCTTTATCAATTTGAAGATGTAATACTGTACAAGCTTTCTTCAGTGAAGATGTAATACTCGACGAGCTTTCTTCAGTGAAGATGTAATACTGTACGAGCTTTCTTCAGTGAAGGTGTCATACTGTATGAGCTTCCTTTAGTGAAGATGTAAAACTGTACAAGCTTTCTTCAGTGAAGATGTAAAACTGTACAAGCTTTCTTCAGTGAAGATGTAATACTCGACGAGCTTTCTTCAGTGAAGATGTAATACTCTACGAGCTTTCTTCACTGAAGTCTTACTCAAAAGCAACGGAATCACTGTTGCTACAACTTCTGTTAGAATGTAACAGCGTAACCTGTTAAACTGACTGTACTAATTTCCCATCAGTGAATTTAAACTGCTTGTGACTGGGCAAGGACTGTATTTTGTCATGTTTATTACGTCTCAAATACTGATCAAGCCTCTTGGCACCACACACAGTTCTGGTACATGCGGTATCAATAACTGCACATGATCTAGCCTCTGCCACAAACACTTCATAGTCACTGGTTGCCCTATTGCAGTGTGGTATTGCATGCTTCAGTTTCCCTTCCTGTCTGTTCCTGTTCTGCACCACTGAAATCACTGGTTACATTCACATGGTTACTGGTTTGATTAGGGCTGTCTTTTGGCCAATGAAATACACTTTCATAAATTGCACAGCGGATATGGTTTCCATATCTGTTAAAAGGATTTGTACCTTTCGGTACTTATCCTCCTCTAGACTGACTTTGTGCTGATTTACCGTCAAACCGTCTTGTAAAGAAGATAACTTCACTCTTCATAGCACTAGAAGTTTGTAACTCAGAGTTGAATATTCTTTTAAGAGCATTTGAAACCACACTCTGCTACCAGTGTCACTTGTTACAATCACTGAACACAGCACTAAACTTAACTTGTCAATATTTACTTCCATACTGAGAAGCACATACGTCTGTGCATTCACATCACTTGGCGCGGACTGACACAATTGTGCGTAATCCCAAGTTTCGATAATGTAACTCTTCAGTGGGAGAAGGGGGACTACATTAAGCAGGAAGTGAATGTCCATCACAGTTATCAGTCATGAACAGTTAGAAGAAAACTCTAACTGAGGTAAATTGACACATGGCCAAATTTCACCGGTAACATGTGACCATTTCCCAGCTATCACACTTTGGTTTTACTCTCTGTGCTGTTGTGTTTCATGATGCATTTTTTCATCTCTTTCTCTCTACAGGAAAGACCGAGCTTTTCTCAGCCTCTGGGGAGCCATTGAAACTAGAAGACTTGGATTTAGACGATGAAACCGCTCACGAAATAATAAAGGTACAAAAAACTTTGAAGATTTGTCAGAAATTTACTCTCTATTCGAAAAAGATGCAAGGTTATCCATTTACTATGCATCATCTCTGCTGTTTTTTTGAAATCTTAGAAATTTGTCGAATGGTTTTCAAGACCTTGATTGTCCATGCTAAAGAGTTGTACATGGAATATATGTTGTTGTGCAGAAAATCTGATTGAAGTGTATGGCTGGTGCAGTTTCATGTTGTCTTTCTCTAGAAAAAAAAGGGGCAATTTTCTGTCAGGAGAAGTCCCAAGTTGTGGGGCTATGATCAAGCATAACCAGACGCACAATCCAGAAAAAGGGCCCTTCTCAAAGCTCTGAAGTTTTTGTTATGGTTTTGAGATTTTTTTCTGAGTGGTATTTTCTTTAAAATTGATATATTTTTAATTGGGCTAGAATGAAATATAAAATAAAGCATTCGTTACTGACATACCCTATTTTTTCTGATGGGGTCGGGTTGCGCGCAGTGGCAATGTTTATATGGATGACCAGAATTGTTAAATGCATTCAAGTCTACTCAGGCAATAGAGGCAGCTTTTCTTAAGTTCTTGTTGCCATCTTTTCGTGTGTTTGTACACAGAAAGGTATTCGTGAACAGGACCTTGCTAACATTGCTGTGTCGTTCAGCGATCATGCGTACGCGTTAGCGCCAGACAAGGAAAGCAAGGCCTCGGGAGCAGTTGCCATGACAACACCCTCATCCTCATCGTCTGCGAAGAAAACAACAACGATGACGACGCCGTCTTCAACCCCGCGGAAGTCATCGCGGATTGCAAAGCGTAAAGGCATTCCTCTGGAGGAGAGTGTGAAATCTGAGGAGGAATGTCGAACTGGGACGGAGGAAGAGGGAGGAAAATCTGCCGAGACGGAGGAAGAAACAAGTCGTATGGAGGACAGCGAGGATGGGAGGAAAGGATTGTCGGAGGAACAGCCGACCAAAGGGAAAGGTCGAGGGAAGAAGAAGGTCCAGGCTGCACCGCGCCCGACACGGTAACACGACAAACCATTTATGGCCTGTTGTGGTTTCACAGTTAATGCTATACTACATGTATATCAACAATTTAAAAATTAACTGGACAGGAAGTAAAAGCCCCTACTTTGTAAAGAAGAGATCCAGATTCAGCCCAGAGTTGCTTTATACATGTACCTAAAACTTTACATTTGACTTTCCTTTGGGCTCAGATTAAATACACATAGCATGTCTTATGGTCTGATGTCTTGGGCTTAGCATTTTAGTGATTTATTTGTTGATTTAGGATTTTACAGAGAGGGCAGCCTATGTCTGAGAGATTTCTGTTCTGTAAAGGCCATATTCTCTTTATTAGAAGGTTATTATTGTTTGTCTTATTCGTAGACGGTCAACGAGAATAAGCGAACACGAGCAGCGTGAAATGGCTGAGAAAATTCGGCAGGAAAACCTGCGGAAGGAGCGAGAAGAAATGGATGCCATGATGAAGGCGAAAGAGGAGGAAAGGCTTCAGGTGGAGGAGTTGGAGAAAGAGAAGCAGGAAAAGAAGGATTTGGAAAAGGAACAGGAGTCTGAAGAAAAAGCAGAAGAAGATTCACAGCAAGAGGAGGAGAAGGGCGATGTTTCGACCCAGGCGACCACAAAGTCCGCAGGGAGGGGGAGAGGCCGTGGACGGAAAGGCGGTGCCAAGGCTGAAGTGAAGCCTGGGGCTAAGGCTGTAGCTAGAGGAGTACAGGTGGGTGTATGAATCAGGGTGAATGTGAAAGGTTGAGGGTGTTGTTAAGGGTCATGAGGCAGGGTTAATCCAAAAGGGGGGGTGGTGTTGAGGCTCATGGGGCAGGGTGAATTCAGAAGTGTGGGGGTGGTGTTGAGGGTTATGGGACAGTGTGAATTCAAAAGTGTGGGGGTGGTGTTGAGGGTTATGGGACAGGGTGAATTCAAAAGTGTGGGGGTGGTGTTGAGGGTTATGGGGCAGGGTGAATTCAAAAGTGTGGGGGTGGTGTTGAGGGTTATGGGACAGTGTGAATTCAAAAGTGTGGGGGTGGTGTTGAGGGTTATGGTGCAGGGTGAATTCAAAAGTGTGGGGGTGGTGTTGAGGGTTATGGGGCAGGGTGAATTCAAAAGTGTGGGGGTGGTGTTGAGGCTCATGGGGCAGGGTAAATCTGGAAGGGTGTGGGGGGAGGTTTGAGGTTTGTGGGGCAGGGTGAATCCAAAAGTGTGGGGGTGGTGTTGACGCTCATGGGGCAGTGTGAATGGAAGGAGGGTTGAGGTAATGGGGCAGGATGAATCCAAAGGGATGGGAGGTGATGTTGAGTGTCATGGGGCAGGTGAATCCAAAAGGGTGGGAGGTGATGTTGAGTGTCATGGGGCAGGTGAATCCAAAAGGGTGGGAGGTGATGTTGAGTGTCATGGGGCAGATGAATCCAAAGGGATGGGAGGTGATGTTGAGTGTCATGGGGCAGGTGAATCCAAAAGGGTGGGAGGTGATGTTGAGTGTCATGGGGCAGGTGAATCCAAAAGGGTGGGAGGTGATGTTGAGTGTCATGGGGCAGGTGAATCAAAAAGGGTGGGAGGTGATGTTGAGTGTCATGGGGCAGGTGAATCAAAAAGGGTGGGAGGTGATGTTGAGTGTCATGGGGCAGGGTGAATCCGAATGGGTTGGGTGTGTTGTTGGGGCTCATGGGCCAGGGTAAACCCGTAAAGGTTGGGGTTGAGGCTCATAAGGCATCGTGAATCCAAAAGGGTTGGGGGGGGGGGCATTGAGGCTAATGGGGCAAGGTGACTCTTAAAGGTGGGGAATGGGGTTGAGACTCATGGGGCAAGGTGACTCTTAAAGGTGGGGAATGGGGTTGAGACTCATGGGGCAAGGTGACTCTTAAAGGTGGGGAATGGGGTTGAGACTCATGGGGCAGGGTGACTCTTAAAGGTGGGGAATGGGGTTGAGGCTCATGGGCCAGGGTGACTCTTAAAGGTGGGGAATGGGGTTGAGACTCATGGGGCAGGGTGACTCTTAAAGGTGGGGAATGGGGTTGAGGCTCATAGGGCAAGGTGACTCTTAAAGGTGGGGAATGGGGTTGAGACTCATAGGCCAGGGTGAATCTTAAAGGTGGGGAATGGGGTTGAGACTCATAGGGCAGGGTGAATCTTAAAGGTGGGGAATGGGGTTGAGGCTCATGGGCCAGTGTGACTCTTAAAGGTGGGGGATGGGGTTGAGGCTCATGGGCCAGGGTGACTCTTAAAGGTGGGGAATGGGGTTGAGACTCATGGGGCAAGGTGACTCTTAAAGGTGGGGAATGGGGTTGAGTCTCATGGGGCAAGGTGACTCTTAAAGGTGGGGAATGGGGTTGAGACTCATGGGGCAAGGTGACTCTTAAACGTGGGGAATGGGGTTGAGGCTCATGGGGCAAGGTTGACTCTTAAAGGTGGGGAATGGGGTTGGGGCTCATGGGCCAGGGTGACTCTTAAACGTGGGGAATGGGGTTGAGGCTCATGGGGCAAGGTTGACTCTTAAAGGTGGGGAATGGGGTTGAGGCTCATGGGGCAAGGTTGACTCTTAAAGGTGGGGAATGGGGTTGAGACTCATGGGCCAGGGTGACTCTTAAACGTGGGGAATGGGGTTGAGGCTCATGGGGCAAGGTTGACTCTTAAAGGTGGGGAATGGGGTTGGGGCTCATGGGCCAGAGTGACTCTTAAAGGTGGGGGATGGGTTGAGGAACATTGGCTAGGCTGAACCCGAAGGGCTGGGTGGGATGGGTGGGTTTGAGGGTCATAGGGCAGGGTGGCTCTCTTTCAAGCACGGGGATACATAAGGCATAGAGTGTCTGCCTCGGCGTCTGCAGATCCTGGGTTTGATCCAACAAAAGACTTTCAAAAGAGATACCTGTCTTGGTGCTCAGAGCTAAGAGTTTAGACCAAGGAAACAGCGCTGGTCAGCCCGGTGACAGTATACTGTGACTGGATGGGGTGTCATTTTCCAATGATGGCAACACTTTGGCACATGGACTCTATATTCTAAGGACTCTTCATGATCAGAAAATTTCTTTGGTGTGACATAAAAACCTAAGCATACATACATGCAGACCATATCATGTCAGTTTAATATTTTGTGTGCTGTTTTCTTGTGGCAATTAGACCGGAAAGAAGCCCCGGGGGCGTGGACGAGGGCGGGGTAAGAAAGAAGGGACTGACGAATCAGAGGTGGCGTCACAGACTCAGAGCAGCAGCACCGAGGACGAAGTCCCCCTTCGCACCCTCACCAAGAAGGGCCGCAAGATGCCCAAAAAGGGTGCAAAGGTGAGTCTCTCTTTCGTATTGTTTTCCCGTAGACCAAGCATTCCAGAGGCTTGGTCCCTTTACGGTGTTTTCCATGTGATTAAATTTTATGAAAATGCCGTATTTTCAGTAAGTCTAGACCATTGACATCACTTTAGTTTTTGTTTTGTACCTTAGTCTGATCAAGCCATGGTCTCCGTGGCTCAGTTGGATAGCATGCTAGCGCAGCGCAATGACGCAGAAGCCTACCAACAATGTGGTCGATGTGAATTCAAGTACAGCTCATGCTGCAGGAAGATCCTGCGGGTGGTTGTGAGTTTCCCCCGTGCTCTGCCCAGTTTCCTCCCACCATAATGCTGGCCGCCGTCATGTAAGTGAAATATTCTTGAATACGGCGTAAAACACCAATGAAATAAATAAATATATTGTCTAGAAAATCATGTTAAAAAGGTACATAGAAAAGTTGCTCTGTTGTATTCTAAAAGGTTGAGGAATTAGGATGTGTATGTATGTCTGTTCTCAGTGCCCGTGGGGATTTGGTGACAGTAAGCAGTGCGCGCTCTTGTGTGGACATTAGCACAGTCTAACTTTCGCTTAAGACCACTTGACGGGGGTCTGATATGTTTGAAAACACCCCTTTGGTGAGAATGGTATGACTCAAGAGACCCTTTGTTCAGTAATGTATAACTTGGACCACATAGTCATACCACTTCATCCAAGGGGGGTGTTTTCAGAACTGTGCGTCAGCTATTTTCAGGCTTGAATATGGTGTGAATATCTGTACGTTATGTGTGAGAATGTTTGTCCGTAACTTGCTAAAACTGGCCCCCATCATATGAATGAAAAATTCTTTAATATGCTGGCCTTCAATTTTGTTTTTTAGCAGGAGTGTGATTATCACACCTATTGCAGAAAACCAGAAGTGTGATTTGTACACACCTCCCAGGCTCTTCGTTATTTCAGACTTGTGTCATTAGCACACCTAGATTTTGTTTCAGGAGTGTACTAGGAGTAGGAGTGTGATAGCACACCGCAAATATGACGGCCTGAGCATGGTGTTAAGACAAGAATCAGAGAAATCCAGTAAACATTTGTGTGTTTGTAGGCTGCTCCAACAGAGAATCCTCCCTCTGACACTGCAGACACCAAGAAGGAGGAAACTGCGGCTGGGGTAAGTTGCCTGTCTTGGGGTTTTTGTATTATTTTCCATGCTGAATGATCTGGTGAAACAGCTGATAGATTTGCTATAAACCTATCTGTTGCTTTAAAGGGAAAGACCACTCAAAAATAAAGTCATAGTGATCTAAGAAATTCAGTGAAGATATTTTCAGATACAGTGTTTCATGGTTTTTTTTCACTCACTGTAACCTAATTTTTGTATGGTCTTTCAACAGTTTCTACTATCATGATGCCCAGCACATCACTGATAATTCTGACTAACCATGTTGGTTATCCAACAGTTCCCACTGTCATGATGCCCAGCACATCACTGATAATTCCATGTTGGTTATCCAACAGTTCCCACTATCATGATGCCCAGCACATCACTGATAATTCTGACTAACCATGTTGGTTATCCAACAGTTCCCACTGTCATGATGCCCAGCACGTCACTGATAATTCTGACTAACCATGCTGGTTATCCAACAGTTCCCACTGTCATGATGCCCAGCACGTCACTGATAATTCTGGCTAACCATGTTGGTTATCCAACAGTTCCCACTGTCATGATGCCCAGCACGTCACTGATTATTCTGGCTAACCATGTTGGTTATCCAACAGTTCCCACTGTCATGATGGCCAGCACATCACTGATAATTCTGGCTAACCATGTTGGTTATCCAACAGTTCCCACTGTCATGATGGCCAGCACGTCACTGATTATTCTGGCTAACCATGTTGGTTATCCAACAGTTCCCACTGTCATGATGGCCAGCACGTCACTGATTATTCTGGCTAACCATGTTGGTTATCCAACAGTTCCCACTGTCATGATGCCCAGCACGTCACTGATTATTCTGGCTAACCATGTTGGTTATCCAACAGTTCCCACTGTCATGATGCCCAGCACGTCACTGATTATTCTGGCTAACCATGTTGGTTATCCAACAGTTCCCACTGTCATGATGCCCAACACATCACTGATTATTCTGGCTGACTTATACCATGTTGGTTATCCAACAATTCCCACTGTCATGTTGCCCAGCACATCACTGATGATTCTGGCTGACTTATACCATGTTGGTTATCCAACAGTTCCCACTGTCATGATGCCCAACACATCACTGATTATTCTGGCTGACTTATACCATGTTGGTTATCCAACAGTTCCCACTGTCATGATGCCCAACACATCACTGATTATTCTGGCTGACTTATACCATGTTGGTTATCCAACAGTTCCCACTGTCATGATGGCCAGCACGTCACTGATTATTCTGGCTGACTTGTACCGTGTTGGTTATCCAACAGTTCCCACTGTCATGATGCCCAACACATCACTGATTATTCTGGCTGACTTGTACCATGTTGGTTATCCAACAGTTCCCACTGTCATGATGCCCAGCACATCACTGATGATTCTGGTTGACTTATACCATGTTGGTTATCCAACAGTTCCCACTATCATGATGCCCAACACATCACTGATTATTCTGGCTGACTTATACCATGTTGGTTATCCAACAATTCCCACTGTCATGATGCCCAACACATCACTGATTATTCTGGCTGAGTTATACCATGTTGGTTATCCAACAATTCCCACTGTCATGATGCCCAACACATCACTGATTATTCTGGCTGAGTTATACCATGTTGGTTATCCAACAATTCCCACTGTCATGATGCCCAACACATCACTTATTATTCTGGCTGACTTATACCATGTTGGTTATCCAACAGTTCCCACTGTCATGATGGCCAGCATGTCACTGATTATTCTGGCTGACTTGTACCGTGTTGGTTATCCAACAGTTCCCACTGTCATGATGCCCAACACATCACTGATTATTCTGGCTGACTTGTACCATGTTGGTTATCCAACAGTTCCCACTGTCATGATGCCCAGCACATCACTGATGATTCTGGTTGACTTATACCATGTTGGTTATCCAACAGTTCCCACTATCATGATGCCCAACACATCACTGATTATTCTGGCTGACTTATACCATGTTGGTTATCCAACAATTCCCACTGTCATGATGCCCAACACATCACTGATTATTCTGGCTGAGTTATACCATGTTGGTTATCCAACAATTCCCACTGTCATGATGCCCAACACATCACTGATTATTCTGGCTGAGTTATACCATGTTGGTTATCCAACAATTCCCACTGTCATGATGCCCAACACATCACTGATTATTCTGGCTGACTTATACCATGTTGGTTATCCAACAGTTCCCACTGTCATGATGCCCAGCACATCACTGATTATTCTGGCTGACTTATACCATGTTGGTTATCCAACAATTCCCACTGTTGATACCATGTTGGTTATCCAACACAGTTCCCACTGTCATGATGCCCACATCACATCACTGATTATTCTGGCTGACTTATACCATGTTGGTCATGATGCCCAACACATCACTGATTATTCTGGCTGACTTATACCATGTTGGTTATCCAACAATTCCCACTGTCATGATGCCCAACACATCACTGATTATTCTGGCTGAGTTATACCATGTTGGTTATCCAACAGTTCCCACTGTCATGATGCCCAGCACGTCACTGATTATTCTGGCTGACTTGTACCGTGTTGGTTATCCAACAGTTCCCACTGTCATGATGCCCAGCACATCACTGATGATTCTGGTTGACTTATACCATGTTGGTTATCCAACAGTTCCCACTATCATGATGCCCAACACATCACTGATTATTCTGGCTGACTTATACCATGTTGGTTATCCAACAATTCCCACTGTCATGATGCCCAACACATCACTGATTATTCTGGCTGAGTTATACCATGTTGGTTATCCAACAGTTCCCACTGTCATGATGCCCAGCACGTCACTGATTATTCTGGCTGACTTGTACCGTGTTGGTTATCCAACAGTTCCCACTGTCATGATGCCCAGCACATCACTGATGATTCTGGTTGACTTATACCATGTTGGTTATCCAACAGTTCCCACTATCATGATGCCCAGCACATCACTGATTATTCTGGCTGACTTATACCATGTTGGTTATCCAACAATTCCCACTGTCATGATGCCCAACACATCACTGATTATTCTGGCTGAGTTATACCATGTTGGTTATCCAACAATTCCCACTGTCATGATGCCCAACACATCACTGATTATTCTGGCTGAGTTATACCATGTTGGTTATCCAACAGTTCCCACTGTCATGATGGCCAGCACGTCACTGGTGATTCTGACCGACTTGCGCCATGTTGGTTATCCAACAGTTCCCACTGTCATGATGGCCAGCTCATCACTGGTGATTCTGACCGACTTGTACCATGTTGGTTATCCAACAGTTCCTACTGTCATGATGGCCAGCACGTCACTGGTGATTCTGACCAACTTGTGCCATGTTGGTTATCCAACAGTTCCCACTGTCATGATGCCCAGCACATCACTGATTATTCTGGCTAACCATGTTGGTTATCCAACAATTCCCACTGTCATGTTGCCCAGCACATCACTGATAATTCTGGTTGACTTATACCATGTTGGTTATCCAACAGTTCCCACTGTCATGATACCCAGCATGTCACTGATTATTCTGGCTGACTTGTACCGTGTTGGTTATCCAACAGTTCCCACTGTCATGATGCCCAGCACATCACTGATTATTCTGGCTGAGTTATACCATGTTGGTTATCCAACAGTTCCCACTGTCATGATACCCAGCACGTCACTGATTATTCTGGCTGACTTGTACAGTGTTGGTTATCCAACAGTTCCCACTGTCATGATGGCCAGCACGTCACTGGTGATTCTGACCGACTTGCGCCATGTTGGTTATCCAACAGTTCCCACTGTCATGATGGCCAGCTCATCACTGGTGATTCTGACCGACTTGTACCATGTTGGTTATCCAACAGTTCCTACTGTCATGATGGCCAGCACGTCACTGGTGATTCTGACCAACTTGTGCCATGTTGGTTATCCAACAGTTCCCACTGTCATGATGGCCAGCACGTCACTGGTGATTCTGACCGACTTGTACTATGTTGGTTATCCAACAGTTCCCACTGTCATGATGGCCAGCACGTCACTGGTGATTCTGACCGACTTGTACCATGTTGGTTATCCAACAGTTTCCACTGTCATGATGGCCAGCACGTCACTGGTGATTCTGGCTGTGTATTTATCCTGTATGATGCGTGTTTTAACCTGTATGGTGGTTGTGTGTTTTACCCTGTGTAGTGTTTGGGTATTTTACCCCCTTGCAGTGTATTTTAACACATGTGGTGTTATTTATTTATCCGGTTTTGTGTTTTAGCCCTTATGGTATTTGTGTATTTTAACACATGTGGTCCTGTGTATTTATCCTCAATGATGTTGTGTGATCTTTGTGTATTTTACCCCGTGTAGTGTTTGTGTATTGTAACGCCTATGGTGTTGTGTGTGTATCCTGTATGATGTTGTTTGTTCTAACCCGTATGGTGTTTGTGTGTTGGCAGTCAGTGGGGTCCGATGCTGAGGACAGTGTTCCGCTGGGGAAGCTGAAGACAGAGGCTGTGAAGGTGAGGACCCAATTTGGTTATGAATCAGCTACCCTAATTCTTCTAATGTTTGGGACAGATTTTAGTGCTGCTGAAGGGCAAAACCTTACATTTCTCTGGCGGATTTTGAAAACGCAAAGCTGTGGATATGTTGTTTATTTACAGATGGACTTTCCATATGAGGAAAAAGAAATGGTTTATTCCTGTTAAAGCTACATGTAATTTGGCTTCTCAGAAGAGCAGTCCAAGTGTCCCAAACGTTAGAAGAAATGGTAATGGATGATCACATGTGCATACAATGCAATTGAGAGGTTGTCAGTCATTGTGGCCCTGTCAGAAGCAAGGTTCACAAGGTGGGTGTAGGACAAAAGGCCCACCAGACAAAGAGCTCACCCCTTACATCAAAAACGAATGAAACACCACAAACCGTATTGGAATCCACCCATAAAATTAAGCCGTACTGGAGTCCACCCATAAAATTAAACCATACTGGAGTCCACCCATAAAATTGTTTCAGACAGATACATGATGATTTCTTAACTTGTTAAATAAGGTAATGACATTAGATCTCACTATATATCTTTCTAAAACAAGGTTTGATGGAGTTAGGATTTGTGGGTATTTTGTATGTTTGTGATGTAAGGGATGATAGGCTTTTTGACCCAGTGTATTTTGACAGTGGACTTTTTGTCCATTTGTGATGTAAGGGATGGACTATTTGTCCTAGGGTATTTTGATTGTGGGCTTTTTGTCCATAGGGGGCCTCTGTGACCAGAAGCCTCCCACCAATGCGTTCGCTGTGAGTTCAAGACCAGCTCATGCTGTCTTCCTCTTCAGCTGTACGTCTGCCAGGCCTGAAGGTCTGCTAGCAACCTGCATATGGTGGTGGGTTTCCCCCGGACTCTGCCCTGTTTCCTCCCACCATGATGCTGGTCGCCGTCGTATGAGTGAAATATTCTTGAGTATGGCGTGAAACACCAATCAAGTAAATAAATAAATAAATAAATTTTTGTCCGTATCTCGCACAAGGTACAGGGGATCAGTGATAAGTTGTGTCATGCACTTTATACCACGTTGTCAGAATTGACTGTTGTGGTATATCTTGGTTTGTTGCTCTCCATGAGTGGGTCCATACAGGTAGACCGTGTGTGAGTGTGATGTGACTGGCAGGCTTTTCATACCAGTGAGGCAGCATTATCAGTATGTTGGTATTCAAGTGAGTCAATAAATAAACTGTCTTTCAGACGAGGCAGCACTATAAACACGTTTGTTGGGATATAAGGTTGCTTTCAGCATTATTCCGGTCATGTCACAATTGTGCCTGCGTGGTTATCGTGCTGCATCACTAAAACATAATACCAAAGACACCAGACTTGCCCCCTCCCCACCCCATAACAAATGAACATGATGATCATCGACGAATGAGAAAGTTGGTGCATAGGTAGGCACTACAAACTATAAATCAGCGAAGTCAATTAAATAATTGCATGTGTGATCTTGAAATGATATATCAGGGCTTTATAGAAATCATTGAATAAAAAACTCGATTCCTGGTTACATTTATTCAGTTTGTGTTTGTTTTTGGAAGGAAATCTTCGAAATTTGACTCAGTTTGAACGTCTCCAAAATCCTGTAGGAGCAGTTTTGGGGCGTTGAGAGTTATCTCTCTTATACGAAAATCTCCACGACCAACTGCGTTGATTTAGACTTGAGAAGGCCATCTTCATATATAGCCAGTCATCATTATTTAATTAATGAGGAATGGTTAAAGACAAATATATTCAATTTCAGTACCTTAAACCTCATAAAAGACTGGTCGAAACAAAATAATACTGACTCTTGATTGAAAGAAAACTCAATTTCCTCCTGAGGGTAGTGGTCGGTATGTAGAAAAATGACTTCCCTGAATGATGCCCTGCTTATTCACAGAGCCCAGACACAGGTTCAGAGGTGAAGTCCCCGGAGGGCAAAACAGACACGAAAACTGTGGAGAAAAAGAGCCCCGAGGATCAGAAGACCAGGGCTGTCGGCACCCGTCAGCGGCGACCCACGGGACGGAAGTCTGAGTCCGAAATCCAGGCACTGTCGTCTGCATCAGACTTGTTCAAACCGGACGCTGTGATCGTACATCAGCAAACGGATGCAGGGAGACAAACCACTGGGGAGGCTGGATGTCAAGCTGATGGTAAGTCCGGTTGTGTCTCCAGCCTCAATAAAGTAGCATTTGGTAGTCGATCCCTATATAGTGACTTTTCACTCACTAGATCACCTATCCTCCGCCAGCACTGTGTGGATTGTTGTGCATTTCCCCCAGGGTCTATGCGGTTTCCTCCCACCATAATGCTGGCTTTCATTCTATAAGTGAAATATTCTTGAGTACGCCGTAAACGCCAATCAATCAAATAATCTCAAACCCATCCACTTTTTTCTCAGAGGAATCCTTGCTTCCTCATTTTGGGAAGTGAAGTCTGCTCATTGGCCCATTTTTATTTATTCATTTATTTGATTGGTGTTTTATGCTTTACTGGGCAATTATTCAATTATTCAATTATACAAGCAGCCAGCATTATGGTGGAAGGAAACCCATGACCATCCGCAGGTGGCTGGTAGGCTCAGTAGCAAGGTGCGATATTCCGAACAGATGACAGACAGGGGCATATTTAGTCATAAAAAAGTTGCAAAACTTGTCAGTAAGTTGCCAAAAGTTGTTGGCTTTACCTTTGGCACTCTCATGTCTCCATAAAATTTACATTTTGCAGATTTAGTGAAAAGTTCCTCATTATCACGCTAGGCAGCAATCTGAAAAATAAAGAAGTGGTCTGTGTCCAGTTTTGTGAGATGCCATAGAAAATGCCATGCAGTATGTGTCAGTTGTGTCAGTACGTGTAAAAACTTTTATGATGAAGGGAAATGAACTTACCAGCTTTGATCAGGATCGTGAAATCAGTAGATTGAGTATCCCATTATCCCAAACATTTGTGATGATGGGAATTTGATCAGAATCATGAATTCAGTAAATTGATTATTTGAATATCTTGCTGGGTAATACATACTTTATGAAGGGAATTTCTCTGGTGGGACGTGGGAAGGCCTGCCGTGAGTTTTCCCACGAGGCTCTGCTCGGTTTCCTCCCATCATAAAGGCGGCCCCCATTCGTGTAAGTGAAATATTCTTGAGTATAGAGTCAGAGGGAATTTCACTGTTCAGCCCTTGTCAGCCAGGTGAATGTTGTTGCTATGCACACTTTATGTGCGTGTTACAGAGGAGAGCGACGGAGGCTTAAGTTATGAGGACGATGAGAATGACGTGGACTGGCACCCCGGGGAAAACATCAGCAAACTCTGGTGCATCTGCAAGAAACCCCATGGAAACAGGTAACATGCCACTCTCCAGTTCTGTATGTTACTGTCACAAGCCCATTGATGGAAATGTCCCCTCCCCTTCTCCGGATACATTAAAGCTAGCAAATAGGTGCCTGACATTTTGGAAAACAGCCCTTTGCTGGAAGTGGCATAACCCAAGTGAACTTTGTACATTACAGAGTAACATGGAGCACATGGCCATACCACTTTGTCCAAAGGGGTGTTTTCAAAAATGTCAGACACAGTTTAAGGCTGCAAGTGTCCCCATCCCCTTGCTCCTCTTAATAAATGCAAATATACAATGTATGTACAGCTGTCACAAGTGTAAGGCTGTGTGTGCACTACTAGCCTAGCAAATCGTGTACTGACGATGCACCCCTCCCCCATTCCTCCCCATCCCACCAACCTGTTGCTTGTAGAACTAAAAGAGAAGACAATAATGAGGTTTCATTTACATTTGCATATACATGATCAATGTCTAATCCATGTTTATTCAGACTCTGATTGGCTGCTTACCCTCCAGATATGTATTTGATGTTTGATGCTCTCCTTAAAGGTCTTCTTAAAGATGGTGTGCTGAAAGGTTTTGGGAAAAAGCCAGTCCCCGCAAATCCTATCGAATTTTTGTAGTTATTTTTGGATAGTCCCAATAATTACCTTCACAAAATTTCAGCCTCCGTGGTGCATGTGTCACTGTTGAAAGCTAGTCACTTTATAACTTGCTCAAACTTTGCCAACATTTTAACAGGTATTTTCTACAAGGTAATAGTTTGCAAGATTCTTGATAAACATGTATCGTTTGATTGCATTTGCACTGATCATTATTTGCTCAAAGTCTCGAGTTTCGCATTTTCTGAGTTATTTGAGCTAGTATTGATAAACAGAAATGATTTGATTTGATTTGTGCAGATCATTATTTTCTCTGAATCTCCAGTATATCATCTACACGTGGTAGTTGATATGCATCATATGCATTCAAAAGTGGGCCCTGTCTCACACACGACAAACATTTCATGCTAGTGTTGTCCTGACTGTCTTCTTCACAACAGAAAGGCTCAGAAGACTGTCTCTGGGAGTACATATAGATGGTTGAAGCGTAAGATGTTCACTTGTGATATTTTGGTTTGTTTTGTGGCAGCGGGGACACACAGAAGAAAGTCCGAAAACAGTAAGAGAATTAATCAGGAAACAAACTCCCTAAAAACAAAGAAATTTGGGGGAATCTTTTTTTTTTTTTTTCACCTTTCCCTATGCAATCCTTTTTTTGTGTGTGTGTGCATGTGTATGTATGTATGTATGTGTGTTGCCGACAGTGTAACATACTCAAAGTATTTGTTGTTTATTATTCATGATATTGGTTATTATTCTTGATATTGGTTATTATTCTTGATATTGTTATCAGCATTGTCATTGTCACAAATTAGGATCTAACTAAACTTGTTATTGATACCCTTGTCCTGTTTCAATCCAGTCCTTCCATCCGTCCATCCGTCCGTCCATTTGTCCGTCCATTTGTCCCCGTCCATCCATCCATCCGTGTTGAAAAACGGACAGCATGGAGGGAAAATGTAACATGTCCAAACTAACTTTGCAGACCACAATCCATCTTAACACAACATACATGTAACACCTTTAAATAAAGTCCATATCGTTATCCAAATGCTAACATACATGGAGTGATTTGTTTGTGTACATTTTTATGTGTTGGAAAAAAAATGGTTATAAACTAAACATTGATTTTATTTTTTGGTGGACTGTGTTGAATAAACCGAAGCTAAGTGAGGTCACTGATTGTTCTCAGCCATTAAACACGCACCGATTGTTCTCAGCCATTAAACACGCACCGATTGTTTTCAGGCATTAAACGTGCACCGATTGTTCTCAGCCATTAAACACGCACCGATTGTTCTCAGCCATTAAACACGCACCGATTGTTCTCAGCCATTAAACACGCACCGATTGTTCTCAGCCATTAAACACGCACCGATTGTTTTCAGGCATTAAACGTGCACCGAATGTTCAGTTTGTACATTTGACATGAATATACACTTAGAACTACATGTATGTATGCATTTAATCCGGAGAGATAACTGTTCAAGGCTTATGTAAAAAGAATAATTTACGGAATTTCTGATATTAGTACACTCCAGGGTAGTCCAGCATACAACCTTAAAGTTCTTATGCATTTCATTCAGGTAAACATGAAAACCGTATTGGGAATCGGCGTGAAATGGCCTGTGACATTTTCGAGATGATGTGTGTTTTGGTTAAAGGTGATCTGCCCCCTGAAGTTTTTATTTTCCTCTTTCTGATAGGATGGAAGACTTGACAATGCAACAATAACCCCCCCACCCCCAAAGAAAAAAAGAAAACTAAATAAATGAATTACAGTGAAAAAAATTTAACAAAAATAATTAAAAATTACAGTGTTACCGATTTTTGTCCAAGCATGTTACCTCAAATTGCCCAAGCCTAGATTGTTGCGATTTCTTTGTACATCTAAAGGTTTGCGCTTCCTTTTGCTCAGTATTCTTTAAGTATAGAGTGAAACACCAGTGAAATCAAATCTTTTTTTTAGTCAAGTGAATGATGATGTCTTGATATTTGTGCTAAGAATTGAGTGAATTTCTTTGGTGCATGTGATTTTTTTCTCTCTGTGCCTGTACTTGTAAGTGGACCAATGGTTTTCTGTGTAGGATGGTAATATAAAATTTAGCATGACAATTTTTTTGACTCTACATTTCTTTAAGAATCATTATGTTGTACAGCTTTCCCATTTGTAGAATTGATTGTTTTCATGTACTAGATTGGAGTAATGTTTTGCACTCTCTAGAATGTGTCCCTGTCATGGTACAAAGGGAATGTTACAAACTACAAACAAACGCATAGTTCTCTAGGTAACTTTGGTACTTTGTGCAAAGTCTAGTCTTAGTCTGCGACGTTTTCAGTGGTCGCATTTATGACCTACATACAGGTGGTCTGAAATCCAAGTACTTGAAACCATTTACTACAATTTGTTATATTTGCTCAAACAGAGACAATACCTATATACCTTCAGGGTTGGTGGGTAAATTTGAGTTCAGTTGAAACACATGTAGCAGGTTGTTTTGTTTTTTAACAAATGGAGTGTTGGAGCAAAGGAGTTGTTGCGAGTAATCATAGTGTCCGTCCTCAGGTATCAGCATTACAAAACTCTTGATAAAGTCAGGATATCGTGTGCAGCGATATATGTACTTGTAGAGGGAGGGGGCAAGGGGGGGGTGGAGGGGGCAAGGGGGTGGAGGGGGAGGGGCAGCCTCCAGTTAGGTTCTGTTTCTTAGCAGGGCCTGTCATTTGGCTGAAGCCTTGTTCTGTCTGCAGACTGTTCAGTGAGAGAGCGGGCGAGAACCCTGCACACCTAAACCTGACAGCCTTGGTGTAAGTGAAAAATTCCTGAGTTTGATGTTGCAGGTGTTAACCACCAAGAAAATAACAACAGTAGAAAGTTTAAAATGCACTTTGGCTCTGTGTATTTTAGGTTCATGATATGCTGCGACAAATGTCAAGGCTGGTTCCATGGGCGTTGTGTCGGAATATCCAAAGCTCGGGGCAAGGAAATGGAGCAGAGAAATGAGGAATACGTCTGCCCTGTCTGTACAGGTGAGTCTGCCCTGTTGTACAGGTGAGTCCGTCCTGTCTGCACAGGTGAGTCTGCTCTGTCTGTGCAGGTGAGTCCGTCCTGTCTGCACAGGTGAGTCTGCTCTGTCTGTGCAGGTGAGTCTGCCGTGTTGTACAGGTGAGTCCGTCCTGTCTGCACAGGTGAGTCTGCCCTGTCTGTACAGGTGAGTCTGCTCTCTCCGTGCAGGTGAGTTTGCCCTGTTGTACAGGTGAGTCTGCCCTGTTGTACAGGTGAGTCTGTCCTGTCTGCACAGGTGAGTCTGTCCTGTCTGCACAGGTGAGTCTGCCCTGTCTGTGCAGGTGTCCTGCTTTGTTAAAATGTGCTCTGTTCTTTTGAGTGAATTTCTTATCAGAAAAATGTTGACTTCAGAAGCATCATTTTAAGCTCTTAATGAGCCTCTGAAAGAACATTTTTAAGAGTGAAACTTTGAAGAATGTTTGTTTATTTCTCAAATCCTCTTGCACAGGGTTGTTTCAGTAATGTTATAGTTGTACACAAGCTTGCTTAATATTAGACAGTGGAAATTTTTCACGGGCTTCTATTCTTCTATTTATTAACATCATGGGTATTTAATTATAGTCAGTGTATATTTCATAGCACTGTATTTTAATTTTTAGCTGAACAGCTGAAACAGCCTGCAGATGTGGTAGACGTTAGCTTCAAAACCGAAAGTGAAACAAAACAGGAGAAGAAGGAAGGGAAAGAGTTTTCTGAATCTAAGGTGAGCTTTTGAGTCACATCGAGTGAATAATGAAATTGTGTTCATTAAACATTGAAGAGATTGGCAACTTTGAATGTTTTCAGCTTTTGCAAGCTTTTCTTTCACAAAATTTTGTCGAAAATTTAGTAGTATTATTATTATTATCAGATAAAAAATGTTTATATACATGCATGTACTTCTTCCATCAAGAAAAAATGGACTGCTGTTCTGGCTTATTCGCGTGAGTCACCACCAAGCATTATGGGACTTGCTTGGAAATCTTGCATCAGCGTCAATATTTTTGGAGCCAGGATAACAGGGGACAGGGCAGAGACCTCATTCCAGAGAATAATCACCAGATATTAACTGATTGCAGAAGATAAATCATCCATCTTCCTTGTACAAAGCAATAGATGTATTTTTGTATTGGAATGCAGATTTTTGGGGGGGGGTATTTTCATTTTAGTGATTATCACACCCCTTCCAGAAGACCCGGAGTGTGATTTGCACACCTTGATTCATTATTTCACACTTGTGTTATTAGCACAACTAGATTTTGTTTCAGGAGTGTGCTAGGTGTGGGAATGTGATAGCATGCCTCAAGTATGAAGGCCTGTGATTGTGTTTGTAAACAAAAACTCATAGTATTAAATAGCAATCAAGAAATTCAGGTATCCTCCATGAATACTTATTTCTTTATTTATTTATTTATTTGATTGGTGTTGTATGCCGTACTCAAGAATATTTCACTTATACGACAGCGGCCTGCATTATGGTGGGAGGAAACCGGGCATAGCCCGGGGGAAACCCACAACCATCCGCAGGTTGTTGGCAGACCTTCCCACTTACAGCCGGAGAGGAAGCCAGCATAAGCTGGTCTTGAACTCACAGCGACCGCATTGGTGTGAGTCTTCGGGTCATTGTGCTGCGATAACGCGCTAACAGACTGAGCCACGGAGGCCCCCTCCATGAATACTCAGTGTAATGTAAAGCCTGCAAATATACATGCCTGATATCTTCGAAAACACCCCAGTGGTGAAGGTGGTATGACCCAATGGACCTTTGACCAGTAATATATAACATGGACAACATGGTCATACCACTGCATCCAAAGGCAGATGTCAGGCACCTGCTTGTAGGCTTATAAAGTGATAGGCCTTCCTGAGCACTTGCAAGATCTCTACACTAAGAAAATATCGCTTAATCAGCAGGTACTTGGCCGAAGATGGAAGTTTTGTGTAAGGTTTACGCCAGTCATAAGCCTGGTTGCTGTCAGATTTGTGAAAAAAGTCTGGATGTGGAGATCAACACCAATGAAATTAAAGTGTTTGTTGCGTTTTGAATGAGAAACATTTTCTGTATTTTACATGAATATGACATAATATTTTTTGTTATAATAATATTATGCATTGAGATTAAACTTTTACATATTTTAGCAGACTTTTTTCAATAAAATTCACATTTGCTTTGTTTCTAAAAGATCGTACTTTGATTGCTTGTTTTCTTAGACTGATGTGAAAATCAAAACGGAAGAAGCTTCTAACAAGACGGGTGCAGAGGTCAAAACAGAAACAAAAGTGGAGCCGGATTCGAAGAATGCAGTCTCGGCTGAAACCACAAAACAGACATCTGAAAAACCAAAGGACATTAAACCGGCTGTGAAACAAGAAGAGCGTTCGTTTCTGTCTGCCATTTCTGGTTTGTCGCATAGCTCAGAGACTGTGGCAGACACAACAAAACCTGAACAGAAGCCCAAAATTGAGAAGCTGATGTTAAAAACTGAGAAATCCAAAGACAGTAAAAAAGTGACCAAACCAGAGGTAAAGTCCTATGGAGAGAAAATTGATAAGACTTTGGGGGAGATTCGCAAACGAGCTGCACAGGTTTTGGCTGAAAGGAAAAAGAAAAGATTCAAGGGGCTTGGGGTGAGTTGTTGTTGTTGTGTTTTTGTTTTGTTTTTTTTTTGGTCTTTCCTTCTCTGATTACTCAAATAACTGGTTGTCAGTTATTGCCAGGACTTCCTACATCTGTTTTAATATACTATGAGTTTTGAACAATTTTTCAACAATCTTGATTCTCACCATTTAACCATTGTTTTATGATTCAACTGTTTTCACACTGTTGCAGCTCCTAAAGTCGGGAGGGTTTCTCTGGTTCCTCGCTAACGTCCGTGCTTTAATCCAAGCACCTGGTTTCCCCCTGCCACCCTGGTTTCCCCTAATCACTCTGGTTTCCCCCAGCCACTCTTGATTGCCTCTAACCACACTGGTTTCCTCCACCCATAAACCTGACAGCTGTGATTACAAGTGTCAAAATTTTTTAACACGGCAATGAAGCCCAATCATCCAATCAAGCATGCAAACTTTTAGACTGGCAGCCTGTTTTCTCATTGACAGGACCACAAGCGGACATTTGAGCGCTGCATCGTAGAAGGGTGTGGCCAGGAGTCACGACCGGACTCGGTGTACTGTAGTGATCAGTGTATAGAGAAGTACTCGGAAGATTCTCTGCACATCATCAGACAGGAGAGAGAAAGAAACCAAGGACACCGGGTAGGTGTGTGTGTACACATGTGATGTACCTGTGAACTGCCGGTGTACAAACGAGAACTGGACTCAAGCCAACAGGCTCGCTGTCAGAGGCTGCAGGCTGACCAAACGGTGCAAGACCAACAATGAACAGATGGATACAACCAAAGCATCTCCTGACCACTTAATCCTCTCATTCCTTTTTGCTTCATCTCATTTTTTTCAGTGTCATCTCATTCCTCCACTGTTTTATAAGTGAAATATTTTTATTACGGTTGTAAAACGCCAATTATTCATCTCCTTTTTTTCTGTTTCATCCCCTTCCTTTCTGCTCGATCTCACTCCTTTCATCTTTATCTCATCCCTTTCTGCTTGATCTCATTCCTTTCTGCTTGATATCACTCCTTTCTTGTTCATCTCATCCCTTTCTTCTTCATCTCATCCCTTTCTTCTTCATATCATCCCTTTCTTCCTCATCTCATCCCTTTCTGCTTGATCTCATCCCTTTCTTCTTGATCTCATTCCTTTCTTCTTCATCTCATCCCTTTCTGCTTGATCTCATTCCTTTCTGCTTGATATCACTCCTTTCTTCTTCTTCTCATCCCTTTCTGCTTGATCTCATTCCTTTCTGCTTGATATCACTCCTTTCTTCTTCATCTCATCCCTTTCTTCTTCATATCATCCCTTTCTGCTTGATCTCATCCCTTTCTGCTTGATCTCATCCCTTTCTGCTTGATCTCACTCTTTTCTTCTTCATCTCATCCCTTTCTGCTTGATCTCATCCCTTTCTGCTTGATCTCACTCCTTTCTTCTTCACCTCATTCCTTTCTGCTTGATCTCATTCCTTTCTTCTTCATCTCATCCTTTTCTGCTTGATCTCATCCCTTTCTCCTTGATCTCATTCCTTTTTTTTTTGCTTGATCTCATCCCTTTCTGCTTGATCTCATTCCTTTCTGCTTGATATCACTCCTTTCTTCTTTTTCTCATCCCTTTCTGCTTGATCTCATTCCTTTCTGCTTGATCTCACTCCTTTCTTCTTCATCTCATCCCTTTCTTCTTCATATCATCCCTTTCTGCTTGATCTCATCCCTTTCTGCTTGATCTCACTCTTTTCTTCTTCATCTCATCCCTTTCTGCTTGATCTCATCCCTTTCTGCTTGATCTCACTCCTTTCTTCTTCACCTCATTCCTTTCTGCTTGATCTCATTCCTTTCTTCTTCATCTCATCCTTTTCTGCTTGATCTCATCCCTTTCTGCTTGATCTCATTCCTTTTTTGCTCGATCTCATCCCTTTCTGCTTGATCTCATTCCTTTCTTCTTCATCTCATCCTTCTTTGCTTGATCTCATCCCTTTCTGCTTGATCTCACTCCTTTCTTCTTCATCTCATCCTTTTCTGCTTGATCTCATCCCTTTCTGCTTGATCTCACTCTTTTCTTCTTCATCTCATCCCTTTCTGCTTGATCTCACTCTTTTCTTCTTCATCTCATCCCTTTCTGCTTGATCTCAGTCCTATCTGCTTGATCTCACCCCTTTCTTCTTCATCTTATCTGTTTTCTGCTTGATCTCATCCCTTTCTGCTTGATCTCACTCCTTTCCTGTTCATCTTATCTCTTTCTGTTTGATCTCATCCCTTTCTGCTTTATCTCACTCCTTTCTTCTTCATCTCATCCCTTTCTGCTTTATCTCACTCCTTTCTTCTTCATCTCACCCCTTTCTGCTTGATCTCACTCTTTTCTTCTTCATCTCATCCCTTTCTGCTTGATCTCATTCCTTTCTTCTTTATCTCATCCCTTTCTGCTTGATCTCATTCCTTTCTTCTTTATCTCATCCCTTTCTGCCTGATCTTATTCCTTTCTGCTTCTCGTTCCTTTCTACGGGATCTCATTCCTTTTCTGCGTCATTTCAACAGTATCGGTTGTTGTAACATTAACAATCAAAAAGTGACACAATATCTTACACAGATACAGGTCTTTCAGTTTTTCACCGTTCTCTTACCTGTAAATCTACTTTTCTGGATAATCCAGTAAAAAGCAAACATACAAAGTCAGTGTCAGCCTTTGGTTGCCAAACTGAGGGCTTCTGGTACTGTTTCATAAGGCTGTAGTGATTTGCGTTGGGAAAATAATTTATGTTTCACAAAACAGAACGGCAAGTTTGACAGAATTGACCACGAGATAAATGATCCCGCTCTTTATGTAACGTGATGTCATTCCAAAATTAAAGGAAGACAAAGCCTCGGATCTGGCGAACAAAGTTTAGAATTGTTACTTCTGTCACACTATGAATTTGTTTCAAGTATGCAATGAAATGAAATAAAGTAACACAAAAATTGCCGAATGTTTACTTTGTTAAAATTCAGTAGCAAATCCTATAATCCTAGGAGTTTGTCTGTAATCTACATGTGTGTGTCATTCTATCTTATAGCGTTCCTCAACGGAGGGTGCCAAAAAAGCAGCAGCAAAGGTTGTTGTCATGGAGAGGAGGACTGGGCGTGTCCTGACTGGTCCCTCCGCCCCCTCGGAATCCAACCTTGGCGATTGGCTGAGAACCCATCCCTCATTTGAAGTCCTCCGTCCCGCTCACGCTAGTCACAAAATCACCACATCATTTTACAGTGAGTCTGGACTTTCTGTACCAAAGTTTTCCCTGTATTATGGATGGAGATTCTAACCCACTTCTGGCCTTTTCGAATCCAATGGCATCGTAAATCCCGTTAAGGTGTGCGGAAAGTTATTATAAAGCAGGAAACCAATGCCATTTTATTGGAAGTACTTCTTTGAAAACACATTATTACAAAAAGAGGAATTAACTTAGTACAATGCACATGGAGTAATTTGTTAAATTTTAAATTTCTTCATCTGGTTAAAAAGTCATAAATTCACATCAGTGTCTCAGATGCATGGTTTTCTCTCGGGAAAGCCAGGTTCCCGCCATCCATAAACTTCACACCTGTCCTGTAAATGAAATGCTTATCTGAAAGCATAGGGGCCTCTCTGGCTGAGTGGTTAGTGTGCAGGCACAGCACAGTGACTGAGGAATCTCTCACCAGTGTCGCCATAGTGAGCTGTAAGTCCTGCTCATGCTGTCTTCCTCTCCAGCCATACGTGGGAATTTGCATCAGATTCCTGTGGATGGTTATAGCTTTTCTGTGGACTATGTCTTGTTTCCTCCCACCATAATGCTGTCCACCATCATATCTGTGAAATGTTCTAGAGTACAGTAAAAAAAAACTCCACTCAAATAAATAAATAAATAAAAATATTAAAGTATAAATCACATATTCAGTAAATGAATTTGCTTTGTGAGTTTTTAGTTTTCGACAGCATTCAACCAATCTTGATTTAGTTTCATAACAGTTATATATTATTTAAAAAAACTCCACTCAAATAAATAAATAAATAAAAATATTAAAGTATAAATCACATGTTCAGTAAATGAATTTGCTTTGTGAGTTTTTAGTTTTCGACAGCATTCCACCAATCTTGATTTAGTTTCATAACAGTTATATATTATTTATTTTATTTTCCAGAAAAAGACAAAGGAGATAATAAAGACAGCAAACATTCCTCATCCCATCATTCCACAAGCTCCTCCCACCATCACCATTCTGGCTCCTCCCACCATCACTCTGGCTCCTCCCACCATCACTCTAGTTCCGCCCACAGTTCATCCAGCTCCACCCAGCATTCATCCTCTGGTCCCAGCCCCGCCTCGTCCTCAAGGGACGACTCTGGCCCTGACCCCGTCAGACTCAACGTCAGGCGATCTCTGAGGGATGTCTTAGCCCACAGGTAGGCCCCATGCGGTACATTTATAGTTGTGGGTCTTACGCCCTTTACCTTGTGCGGAGTTACAGGGGCCTGTTTCACAAAGCGATTGAGGGCTTTAGCCTAAAATTTTTATCAAAATAAAACTGTGAAATACATGTATCACATCGGTCAAATTTTGACCGCTGATTCTATGCTGTGATGGTGCTATCCTCCGTCAGTTATTTTGTTTTCTAGAAAAGATGAGAGTATATATGCCCCAGTTTGAAAAAAACACCCAGTGATGGGTATTTTACCAGCCTAGGACAGGGAAATGGAACATTGTGTCACTGTCCGCAGAGCCTTTGTTCTAGTGGCGCAGTCTGATGTTCATTCAAGACTTTCACCAGTATGGTGTGCATATCTGTATGTCACATGTGGGAAAGTTTGCTAGTAACTTACTAAAAGTGGTCTGAGGGAGATACCGTACTGCTGCACCGTAATGACCCAGGTACTTGTCACCAATGCGGTCGCTGTGAGTTCAAGCCCAGCTCATGCTGGCTTCCTCTCTGCGGCCGTATGTCGCAAGATCTTCCAACAACATGTGGATGGTCATGGGTTTCCCCTGGGCTCTGCCCAGTTTCCTCCCACTATAATGCTGGCCGCCATTGTGTAAGTGAAGCATTCTTGAGTAAGGCATAAAAACCAATCCAATAAGTAAATAAGTTCTAAGGGTGAGTGGTTTGGGGAGCCTGGATACCCAGAGCACTCTGACTTCATAAACTGACAGCTACCATGTATGTAGAAAATTCTGGGGTGTAGGGTTAAACAGCGGTGAAGTATCAAGTCCCAAACAGTCTGCACAAGCATGCAGGTGTCGTAAATATAAATATCACATTGAATAATGAATATACCGGTCGTCAAACATTTGCCTGGCAGGCTACGAGCCTTTTTTTTGAAGTCCATGTAAAATATCTGTTGCATTTTTACTGGAACTTAGTTTGAGACATGCGCACAACTTCTGTACACGAATATCGTTTCTGTTATATTTTTCAGAGCAAACGAGGCTGATGACATAATGTTATCAAACAGCGAGATTAAGAAAATAGCCTTGTCTATAGAAGAGGAACTGTATAACTTATTCCAAGAGACGGGGACAAAGTACAAAGCCAAGTACAGAAGTCTCATCTTCAATATCAAGGATTTAAAGAACAAGGTTTGACTGTTGCTGTCGTTTTGCCTTGCCTGGCAAAGCTAACTTCCCTGGTAGAGTTATCTCTCCCTGATCAGTAGAAACTTGGATTACATACTTACTACTTGCAGATGAGGCTCAATTCTGGACCTTCTTAAACAGTCATGTAGATACAACCTTGAGACTATCATTAAAAATAGATTTCTGGCCTGGGAATCACAAGAAATCTACCTGTACGCCTTTACGGGCTTCAAAGTTCTCACAACCGAAAGCATATAGAAAACCTCAACCTCTTGTCAAATGGGACCATCCCATACCACAGTCTGACACTGCAAGGTAGATGCAGTATGTATAGTTCCGTGTTTGTTGTACTTCTAAAGAAAAAAATTGCCCTTGATCCAGTGATCAAGTGTAAGGTTTTACAAAATATCCAAGAGAAGAGTCAGTTTATGACTGAGTAGGAC
Source organism: Acanthopleura granulata (assembly GCA_016165875.1). Classification (NCBI taxonomy): domain Eukaryota; kingdom Metazoa; phylum Mollusca; class Polyplacophora; order Chitonida; family Chitonidae; genus Acanthopleura; species Acanthopleura granulata. The sequence continues at coordinate 49,419 of JABBOT010000032.1, forward strand.
ATACTTTTGTTCACCTATAAAAATGCTCTTTCATAAACACATAAAGGCTTAATACTTGCGATACCCTCTTAAACTTAGTTTTCTGATGATAAATTAACCAGAGTTCACAGAGAACTCTTAAGCAGTTCTATAAGATGCATGAACCAATCAGAATCCAGAAAGGTGTGTCTGTTGAATAAAGACTAAACTTTACGTGAATGAATGATTCTGGCTTTACGCAACAACGGCCATTTTTCAGCCATGTCGTGCCTTGTGAGTTGAAACATTGTACGTTACCGTTGGTCCTATTTTTGTGGCCTTGCAGGGTTTGTTCCGAAAAATCCTGACCACTCAGATCAAGGCTCACAAGCTGGTGAGGATGACTCCCGAGGAGCTGGCGTCCAAGGAGCTGGCCAAGTGGCGGGAAATGGAGACCAAGCATGTGAGTGGTAGAAAGTCAAACCTGTGGTAAAGCTTGTAGCTGTTGTTGGGATTTGTCGTCTGCGAATTCAGCTTCAGGATTATCATATTTCATCCATCAGACTTCTGGACCTGGGGAATTTGTTTTGTGCAGGTCATACTGAGGTCAAAGGTCAAGGTCACTGAAAGGTCATGCATGCACTAAAAAGCTTCCTGCCACGTTTCCAAGTAAAACTGTTATTTCAAATTTCTTGAAACTGGGAGCTGAATGACTTTTTCACGGACATCAGTCAGGTGAGGGTCGGACATAAATTGAAATTGTAGTGCTTTAGTGTTTTTCTGCCACAAACACATTATCCAGTTAGATTTGTCTATGTGCAGGCTCGGGAATTTCCCTTCAAATTGCTGATTTCAGCCTTTTCTGCTTAAAGTTTTAAAAAAGTATTGATTTCGTCAGAACAGGCGATAGCTGATGTAATTTGGAGGTAGGCTACATGTAAGGTGTCTTCAAACCTTTGTGAGAAACTGCAGACTTTTTTTGGACGGTCCATTTTCCATGTTTGTGGGTGATGTTTCAGATTAGTTAATTTTATATGTTTGACAAATAATTTTGTTTTCCAGCGCTTAGAGATGTCAACTAGTCTACATGCTGTCATTGCACTTAAAACAAAACTAAGATAACTAAGTGCTAAATTTCAATGCAGCTCTTAAAATACTGAATTTTCCCTAAAATCATCATAAATCCAACAAAATTTTACAGCAGCATGTGGGACAAGTAATACTGTAAAATTGTAAACAAGTGTGTATCTGATTTGTATGACTCAAATAATCTTCATCTTGCATTGAAGGTATAATAGACCTTCCTCCTAGTTTGTGCACACCTGACATACTATACCAGTAATGTATGCAAATAATGTGCAAGGCTTTCAATCTCAACTTACTGTGTTGCAATGTCAGCAAGGTGATTTTGGTCTGCCAGCAACCCTGTCATGGATTACCTCCCACTGCCCTCAAATAATTGAAATATTCCAATCAGAATACCAATGAGATAAATAAAACAAAACGATGTCTCAGAGGGTGTTGCCTCATCAAGTGTCAGTGAAGATTATTGGGTCTTGTAAAGCAAAATTGGAAATTACGTGAAAAGATATGTTGAATTAGAGGGATGTTGTATCTGGTATCGGGGCCTCCGTGGCTCAGTCGGTTAGCGCGCTAACGCAGCACAATGACCGGTGCCTCCCACCAATGCAGTCTCTGTGAGTTCAAGACCAGCTCATGTTGGCTTCCTCTCCTGCCGGACATGGGAAGGTCTGCCAGCAACCTGCGGATGGTCGTGGGTTTCCACCGGGCTCTGCCCGGTTTCCTCCCACCATAATGCTGGCCGCCGTCGTATAAGTGAAATATTCTTGAGTACTGCGTAAAACACCAATCAAATAAATAAATAAATGTATCTGGTATCTGTGCGACACATTGGTAAAGCAGATAATAACTCCACAGTCAGTGGCTTGGACCAGGCTGATGTAGACCAATGAGGCTGGCCTGATTTGGCTGAAGTGATGTTGAATGTACCATTAGGCCCCAAGCCAACAGGCAAGCGCTAAAATTTACCCGACTGGAAAATTCAAGCTTGTAGTGGAATGAAAGAGTTTGGAGAAATGTTGATTTTTCTCGTCACAGACATTGGAAATGATCGAGATGGCTGAGAAGGAAGCTCAGGAGGAAGCGGGAAAGCAGCACGTAACAAAGAAAACCCACAAAGGCGTGGAGGAAGTGGCTGATGAAGACCTGAGCTCTCTCGTCAACGCGGAGGTAAAGTAACGGAAAGTATGCCTTGATTGGTGTGAAGAAGTAACGGTCAAAGCTCTGATAGACTTCATAAAATTGCTGTTATGCATTGCTGTATAATTCTGATTTATTCACGATTTGGAATAAATTGAAGTTGAATAAATTGAATTGAAATAAAGTGTCTTTATTGACGTCACCATTTTGTCTTAAAAAAACTGATGACTTGGTTGAAAGATTGTACAACTTTTGTATGAGCCAGTGGTGGACTGATACCGAACGGTAAAATCGTAGAAGTGAACAATGCATTTTTATGTTGAGTCGCACTTATGGATGCATGTAAGCAATAAAATAAATTCATACTCAAAGAGTCATTTTACAAATAGGGCGTAACTACCGCAGAGGGTGTAACGCTACGTCAAATGTAACTACCATGGGGGACATATCTCTGCAGTATGTGTTGTCATGATAGTTACTCTTGATATAACATAGGACCTGTTTGTAAATCGCCCCCCCCCCCCAGGTTGCGCAACTGATCTTTATGCAAATACAGTGGAACGCGAGAGGCAAAATGTCATGGATCGAACAACTTTTGGTGACAGTTGAACGCAGATGATTTTGTTGAAGGTGACATTAAGCTGGAAATAAACACAGAAAATGATTAGATCCACCTGGAACATTCATTGCATCTTTTCATCATCATGGAAAACTGTTGACTGCTTCTCTTTGCATGAAGTGGTACATATTTCATATAGTTTGTTAGCTCTGTGGTGGTTTGTGTTATTGGTGTGTTTGGAAAGTGGTTTTGCCATTATTGACCTGCAATGCCCATATCAGTTGACAGCTGGTATACGAATGTCCGTTTCTACATATAGGTAGACATCATTGTTAATGGCCAGTTACTGGCTGGAAATAGTGAACCAACCCACTTTCCTGTTTGTGTTTGCAGACAGAGGAGAAAAAGCCCAAAGTAACCTCCCCAGTTGTGTCCCCTGCCGGTCTCCCGGGAGACTTGCTCTCCAGCCTCATTGTGGACACCACAGAACAACATCGCATGCATTTGTTCGATCTCAACTGTAAAGTGTGCACGGGGAAAGTGGCGCCACCTAGCGCCGAGGAACCTCCAGCCAAGAAGGTCAAGGTAGCCAGGACGGTTTCCAAGGAATCCACGGAAGGAGTGCCGGCCGAAAAAACCGAGGAGCCTCTGCCTGATGTCGTGGAGGAGAAAGAGGTCAAGGAAGTTCTTAAGGTTATCGAGAAGGCGAAGGCGGAGGAGGAGCTAGCGGCAAGCACGGCAGCTGACAGCACCTCTGTAACAGTCAGGTGAGAGGCAAATGTGATGCTTTTTTGAAAACATCCCTTTGGATGAAATGGTATGACCACGTTATACACGCTGGAAAAATGTCTTACCACTTTCGCTTTTTCAAAAATGTCAGGCACCTGGTTGCAGGCTTGGTATGTGTGTATTGGGGGATTTCAGTCATATGCTGGTTTTTCTTGTAGCAGGGTGTCCATGCCGCCACTGGAACATCATTCCAAAGACACCAGACATGACACCCCACCCAGTCACTGACACACCAGGCTAATGAGTTCTGTTTTCTTGCTGTAACCTCTCAGTGCTGAACACCAAGCCAGGCAGCAACAAGTACCATATTTAAAGTTTTTGCTATGGACCAATCTGTTATTGATCCCAGATCTCCCCATCCCGTCAGAATGTAAAGCCATGAGTGTTTATGGTACTAGTCTTTCAGTTACTTGGAAAGTATTAACAAGATTATGTATCTCCATCAAACTAAGTGACAAAAATTTCAGTTGATAAAAGGCATTTCACAAATCCAATATTCCTGTCAGTTGGATGACCCTGTATGACTTTGTCTGACCTTGTACCAACCTTGTATAACCTTCAGGTCGCCAGACTCGGCTCTCCAGTCTGGCCTGGAGATCACCCCCGGAGGTCACGTGGTGGGAGCACCGGCGCTGTGGAAGGGCTTCATCCACATGCAAGATCTGGCGCGGTTCTTGACCTCAGCGCACAGCGTGTCCGGTCCAACACAGCAACTGGTAAGGCCTCCGTGATGGGCACTCCTAAGGTGTGGGTTCCGTTAACCTAAACGCAGGGGTTGGCTCCCTAGTGTCGCCATGACATGGCTGAGATACTGAGCAGGTGGTGTTAGCCATAATCATTCATTCATTCCCAAATGATGTCAGGCTTAAGATGTCAAAATTAGTATGTCTTATTTACAGGTTTTTCTGTTCATAGTTTGGATGATCTAAGTATTATTATTTGACTTCATGAGAATCTGTGTCTCTGACTTAACATGACCTCTAATTGTGTGATCGAAATATGGATGCTAAATCAATGTCAGGCAGTTTCCCTTATGAAGAAGAAAATAATGCTGTTGTGCACAGACATTACTTGATAGTATCGATGTGTGGGAGGATAACTCTGGGAGGTAGCTGTGACTTACCTAGGCCTAGACTTGTCTAGTCCAAATGATTGTCATTCATTTTCCCTTGTTATGAAGTAAAATAATGCTCATCATTGACTGTTGCGCAGGCATTACCTGACAGTATCCAGTTGTGTGGGAGGATAGCACCTGAACAGGTGTGGGATTACCTGGCTAGGATAAAGAAAGCAGGTTCCAAGGTGAGTATTGACCAGTGATGTCATCTGAGGGCTGGTTTGCCCAGGTGTTGTACATTGTATTGATAGAAATGGTTCCAAATCCAGACCCTTACCACTGTTCATGTTTTATGTATAAGGCTCATTTCAAACCAAAGTTGGGTTAGGCCTAAGACTACAAAAGAAAATATCAATCAGTGCAAATCCAATTGAAGTTTTGCCATTGTTTTGGAATAACTCAAATAATTACCTTTCACAGAATATCGGTAATGTCTGCTACGGTTCAAAATTGGTATTAATAATGTTCATAAAATTGATAATGCGAGACACTTAATAACTTTTCCTGACTTCAGAAACACTTTAAAGCTATAAATATATCAGAGAAGGTTGTGATTTTTTGTGATTTAATCATTAATGATGACAAGTAAGTAATGCTGAAGGTATGGTTTTGCCGGGAGGCCACACTATAAATGCCCTCAATGATCCGAAATTTCACCCTAAATGTTGCATTTTTAAAGGCAGATAATGTCATAAAACACCGTTTTTGGTGCTGAAACTTACATTTTTGCCTATAGGATATCATCCTACCTTCCAAACGAACCTTAGAACACCTTGCTAAAATCAGCAGAACTCATTTGGGGCATGTTATAACAGTACACCATAAGTTCACCTTGGATAGACCACTTGTGCAAACTTTATGCCATGGGATTTCTCCTTAAATGGAAGGCCAGATTTTCATTTGATACAACGCGACAATCTGTGAACTGCAGCATCAGCTCTTTGGGATGTTACTTCATTATCCTGTTGTTCAATTTCCTGAACACAACCAGAAGCTCACAATACATACTAAGGCACATCTATTGTGTGAATCGTTCTTATGATTTCAATTTTCATCACATTACGTGTGATCAACACCAAACACAGTAACCAGTGCACCTTGCTTCATTGCTCCAGGACATCTGCGTGATTCGGTTTGACCCAAGCGGCGGCGAGGAGAAGGCTGCATACGTGCAGCTGTACTCCTACCTGAACAGCCGCAGCCGCTGTGGTGTGTGCGGGAACAACAGCAAGCAGATCAAGGACCTGTACATCGTGCCCCTGGCTGCCCACTGTAAGATACCCTCCATTCTGCTGCCTTTTGACGGACCAGGTAAGCACACCGAAATTAGGTGCAAATTTAGTTGAATTTTTGCCATCATTTTAGAATAGCTCATATAATTACTTTGTTTCACCTAAAGTTTGGCATGTAAAAATACACCCTCAGAAAAACATGAAATCCTTAAAATGATACTTTCGATGCTGATACTTTTTTCTGATGAGGAATTAGTCATACTCCATCAGAAACTCTGAAGAGGCCCCATAAAGTGTACGAATCGATCATAATCAAAGAGAAGCAGTACCTTTTACAAAATATCGGTAACAACTGCATGCAAGCCACGGTTCAAAATCGATGATAATAATATTTATAACATTAATAATGCGGGTCGTTTTATAGTTTTTCCTGGCTACAGGATCTTTTTAACACTAGAAATACATGTGGCAAACATTAGAAGAATTAGTATAAATGTACAATCAGAAATATTGCCGAGGGACTTCTTTTTTTCGGTCCATTTTAAGTCGAGTCTGTTTCTGATCATGG
>JABBOT010000032.1:489105-585272 GCA_016165875.1 Acanthopleura granulata
TATATATGGGCTGTCTATATGTATAGGCAAGTTATTTTATCTTTTAGTCCCACTTTTTAATCTATTTGCAGTGTATCGGTTTTGCCTTGAGGCTATGAATTCAGGATCGAAACATTCTGTGCAAATCTATAGCTAATTAGTGATGTGGTGTGTTTATTTCAGAGGATGTCATTTCAAGCGGCAGAGAAAGGGAAAATCGATCAGCCGGTGTGTATTATTTTTGTATTTTATTTCTTTCCTGATTGAAGTCCCGGAATAATATATGGTGTTTCTCTATCATATAGCTTTTGCTGCCGGTAATATGAGTCTGCCCTGATGGTGGTAAATGTTTATTACAAATTCCAGAAAGATTCTAGGTAATAACTACTTTAGGTCGGTGGAAAAATACATTTTTCAGTGTTATCTTCTCGTGGCCAAACTGAGGATCTGTGGCATGCGATCCACAGGACTCGGCACACAATAACTGCAACCTCCCACCTCTATAAACAGTAGTACAGGGAGTTGTGTTATCTAATGGTCCTCCTTGTATGTAGCTCTTTGTTTTGCCTATATATGCTACACATAACTCGCTATGACCCTCACTTCTTGTTTCCATTTGCAATGGCAGAGGTAGTGTGTTGTACAGTTCTACTGCCGTGCAATTTGAATGCCTTGAGTTCATAAATAAGTAGGGTTTTATGTCCAGACTACAACAACTGACATGTATATATGTTTTACATGTCGCGATTTTTGGTGGATACAGACACATTACATGAATCAGTTGGACTTCTTGTTCAAATTACAACCCCAGTTGTTTTGCTGGTACACATTTGATTTGTGGTAGGTACATTTTAATACAGAGATGACACAAGATTGCTCCCTGCCTTCCATCGCACTTCTTTCCACCAATTGTTTTACTTTGTCTCATTTCTGATGTAGAACACATGAATGTATCCATAGAGACCAGTGTAGCGCTTACTCATGAGATCTCTGTTGGTATTCCTTTATGCACTTCAAACATATACTGAGTTCAACTGAATTATTGCCCGACTCTAAGTAGAGAAGCATGCAAATGTGCATGTAGTATTTTTAGCGACCCTAATGTAATGGCTGTCATTCCATGACTGGCAATTTGTCTACATATTTTCTACCTTCGTTTACAGATTTGAATCTACAGATGAGCCAACATCTGCTAAAAAGAAGAAAACTGTTCATGATCGTAAGTGGATTCTCTTTCGTCAGGGAACATTACTCTCTACCCAGCCATACATTCAACATGGGACTTTTGAAATTACTGAATGACTAATAATTAGATCAGTGGGAGCCAACCCAATGGGACCTACATGTACAAGTAATTTGTCTGTATTTTGGGGGCAAGTCTTTGAGCGTAATAACTGTTTAAGCGTTCCCACCATCACACTGTATAATGGCCTGCCGTTACACTAATGTGACAGATTGTGTTAAGAAGAGATAAACAGCAGCTCCAATCAATGCAATTTTTTTCTAATAATGAACTTTCAGTTTTAATAAGTTTTGGTCATCTTTCTCCTCAAGAGGTATGGTTTCATCTTAATCTCCCTCCAGACATGTTGTCTGGTGTCTAGGTTCATGTTCTACATGGGGCATTGGCAGAACTGTCGGAAAAACGTTACCCAGATTTAGGGAATGGTTCTATGGGGTAACAGAACTAATATTTTGCCGTATTTTACATTTGTTGGTTAACATCTTGCTTTTACTGATAACGCAAGTTAATGTCTGCTTTAAAACTTGACACCAGTTGGGTAAAAATTTACCACATTTGATTTCAAACTTTTCACATGATTCAAATTTATGAAAATTGATCCATCAGCGAATCAAACAGACTGTTGCATCTAGTGTTGCCTTTGTTGTTGTTTTTATCAAAGAAGGTATGTTTGGTGAAGAGTTACATTTATTTTTGCTACTGCTCTTCTTAAACAGACTGAACACCTGCACTGCGACTGGAGTACAAAGAACTTTCGGACCACAGATGCAGAAGAAGATGTTGAAAACAGGCATATTGAAAGGGTACACTACTTGGATCCAACATTGAAAGAATTGTCTTATATGAAACCAAAAGGTAAGGTGAATGGCGATGTACAGAAAAACAAACGACATTATGCAAAGTGAGAAAAACAAAACATATTGCATCGTAATCTATGTATTTTCAGATACATGTAAGTCTTCAAAAATACCCTTTTTTGTTAAGGTATAGTTTACTTTTCAATTGCTTTTGCTTGGTTCATTTATTTATTTATTTTTTTCGGTACATATAAATGTCCAGGCCTAAGTGTCACGTGATCTTTTAACAGATAATGATAATAATTTTTTATGGTAAGTTAAATTACAGATTGGGCAGTGATTCAATGTCGTCAGATCAGTGACTTATGGAACGGTTTTTCGTTTGTGGGGTTTAAAAGAAAAAACAGTACAAGTTTTCTAACAGCTGATATGGGCTAAGTGAAATAGAACTGTGATAATCCGAATGATTGGTCACTGAAATAGTGCAGTGGTACATGTGGCAAGGGTTGGTCAGCGAAATACATGTAGTGCAGTGGTAAAAGGCTGGTCAGTTTACAGACATTTACCTTGGCTAACTGCAGTATTATAGGCGGAGTAATACTGTCAATATTGTGGGCCTCCATCTTCAACAACAAGAGATTTTTCTTGTACTCCATGACTTATATGCCAAAGTAAAGTTTTGTGATCAAGTTCAGTAATGTGATTGTGTTCATTTTGTTCAATGTCATCAGTCCATATACTATGCATTCGAGTTGACAGCGGCTTCTAGACATGTCAGAGGAGAATTATTTTTCATTGGTAATAAATTTCGGCCCGTAGTTAAAAGTTACCAACTTCATGCCTGCACAAGGAGGCTTTGCCAGAGCTGGTCAGTATTAACATAAAAACAATACATGGCTGACTCAAGACGGTTAAAGCGCTGGTTCGTGAGAGTGTGGGGGTCCTTATCCTATGAAATCGTGTTTGAATCCAGGTTTCAGTGCTTTAACTGCGGCTTTTTATCGAAAAGTTTTGCCAGGAACATTGTGAAGGGTGGTGATTTACTCTGGGAGCTCATTCACCAACAAATCTGATCATCATCTTATGAGTGAATAATTCATGAATTAGATGTTGAACACCAATCAAATGAATGCAACGTTAGGCGGTTACAAATTCAGAGGAATCATTAGAGAACAAAATGGCATAGGCAATATCAGTTGTATTTTAGAGGAGTTTGTTCTCTATAAAAACCCTTAGGAGGAGGAGAAAATGTATATGTGAAGTCAGGGCTCGAGAGGAATGACCTTATTTGGTAACTATAAACCACGCACGCGTATCAGCCCCCTAAAAACAACGTCAGACTGACTCTTAGGAGATCCCCACATGGTTCCATTGGGCATTTATTGTTCCTCCTTAGGCCGTTTCCTCCAAAGACCAGAAATTGGGTATGTGTGCGCTTGATCACTGACCTACCTTCAAACGTCACCTCCCAACAATGAGTTACCCTCAAACAAGGAATCTCTCCCGTCACCTTCCAGCACTGAACTATCTTCAAGCAAGGAATTGGCCTGCTCTCAATCCAGGAATCGTTCTCGACACTTCTTACAAATGGCCTGCACTCAAACATGGTTTTCTTCCGATCACCTTTCAGTATTGATCCAGCCACAAAAAAGGATCGCCTCCTGCCATCTTCTAACATTCACCTACTCTCAAATAAGGACTGCCTCCCGTCACAGAACCTAACTGACCTACCCTCAAACAAAACAAGAAACCTCATGTCACTTCCCAGAATTAATCCAGCCACTCACAAAGGGGCAGTCCCGTCATATCCCAACATTTACCGACTCTCAAACAATGAATGCTTCACGGCCATTTCTAGCATTGACCTGCCTTCAAAGAAGGAATGTCTGCCATTGCTTTCCATCATTGACCTACCCTCAAACAAGTAATGCTTCCCGTCATCTCCCAGAATTGATCTACTCTCAAACTAGGAATCCCTGTGGCCACTTCCAAATACAGACCTACTCTTAAGCAGGCAAGGCCTCCCGTCACCTATTAGAAATGATTCAGCTTCAAACAAGGAATCGGGCCCACCACTCCCCAGTACTAACCTACCTTCAGTCAAGGAATGCTGCCTGTGACCTCCAAAAATTGACTTTCTTTCAGATAAGGAGTACCTCCTGTACTGACCTAACTCAGAAGTGAAGAAGTGGAGATGCAGGAACGAAAGGCCACAACGGATCAGAAAGAAAAAGAACTGCGCATGCTGAGACTGAGAAATCCCGGAAATCATCTACACAACACTGATGTGTTTAGGGAGGAGAAAGGCACAATTCAGGTTGCCTATCGTCCAAAACAGACAACTACCCCTCTACCAAGATTATGTGTCCTGCCCTTACTGTTTAGGATACTGTGTGGGTTCTGATCTGTGGAAGCATTCTAGTCGATACTTATTGGCCCCTGCAAACAAAAAGAAAAATGCATGTGTTTTATCTCAATTTCGTCTTCTCATTCCACCCACCTCCAGGTGGAAAGGACAAGCATCGGCCTGTAGAGCGTTTTGGACACCTTAAAATCAGAAGACATTTCTCGAATAACTAAAGGTGATATGCTTATCCTTAATCTAGCTTAATCTAACTCATTCTTAAGGATGACCACAGCAAAGATATACACCGAAACATTAGAAACACACTCAGAGAACATGCACGGTTTTTGAAGAGAATAATGGTACAAAAAGAAATGCCTGAGGCAGAAGTGGAAGTCTTTGTACATCCTTCCTTGTCTGAAGATGTGCTCCAAGCCGCCAAAGCTGAGAGTGAGTTTTTTGATGATTCTCATCTTTTACCACTCCTTCTCTTGCCCTTAGACTGGGTCATGACTTTAAACAGTGTGCCAGATTATTCCTTGAAAAGCCACACAAATGGGGGAATGAGGAAAGTGTCTGAAGAATTCATTTGAGTTGGTGGATATGAACTGGACCAACGAATTACCAACCCATGCTCTCAGAACATTAAACGAAAACAAGAGAAAGAAAGTTAGCCTAATTCCGTTAGTTGAAGATGTATGCAAATTCCCCGATTATCTACACAATTCAGGCAACGTAACCCATGAAGCCTTGAAAACAAATCCACAAGTTGTCTTAGAGTGAACTTAATGAAGTAGCTTTAACTGGGATAATCTTGTTTAACAGGAAAAGACAAAAAGGGCCTTCAAAAATGAAGACAGAGGACTACGTTCAGAAGAATGTTGCCACACACAAGATGCCATCCTGAAAAAACTCTCGCCACTGGAACAGCAGCTGGTCGCTCACATGCACAGAGTTGATCTAACAGGACAGTATCACAGTCCCAGTCATTTTTACACTGGAAATGAATAAGTGGCTTGACCTCCTCCTGTCAACAAGAGATCGTGTTGGGAACAAGTTCATGTTTGGCCGATGCAACAGGAGATTCTCAGACCACATTTGCTCACATTACTGAAGGTGCCTCTGTAGCTTATTGTGTCAGCAAAACGCAGTAGCCTTTCATCAGCGCGGTTGCTGAGCGTTCATATCCAGTCTCCGGTCGAAAAAGGGAAGGTCAGCAAGCTGCGGATGGTCGTTGGTGTCCTTCGGGCTCTGCCTGGTTTCCTCCCACCATAATGCTGTATAAGGGAAATATTGTTCGGCATGACGGAAATGCCAATCCTTCCCTTTGTTTGTTTCCTTGTTGTTAAACGTCCCTGTCAGTATTATTTCAGTCATCCTTCTCTTTGTTGAACCACCTGCGTTGTACTGAGTGACTTGGTTAGGCTTGTAATGCTATGAAATACTATGTATTGGGAAATGTTTTTTGGAGGAATGACTTTGACTTAACATTTCCTGACTGGAAGATAGTTTGTGGTTCCATTTTTCATGCAATAATTTATATCCACATTGATTAATCCAAGATATAACACAGATGTAAGAACACCTGACAGAAGTAAACAAATTGTTTGTGGAAACAAACAGAAGATGAAAATTCCATTAGCATCACTAACTTAAAAAGAAAAAAACCCGAAATTATATGTGTCATTGAAGTTATGATTTTTTCTGGGTTGTGACGAAAGCAGCTAGTGATGCCATATCCGTGTAGTCTAAACACTCTTCCTGCTTTACGTAAGGAACTAACAAGTTATTTCTTTATGTTCTAGGACTGGATAATCGGAAAAAAGGAGCGCGACTTCCAGAACAGCTATTTATAAACATGACTTTAAGTCAGGTTAATTACGTGAACAGTTTTAAAACTTAATGTTGGCTACTGGCCATGGTCACGCCTTAGCTTTGGTTTCTGGGACTTTCTGGAGATAGTCTTGGATCAAATCCGATGCTGGCATAAATCTTGAATTCAGTGACAGGAGTGGTGTAGTTTTCACGCCTGATGAACGCATATAAATTAAAGTTTAGGCCTTTGGCTTAATTTCCCCAGGTCATTGCCTGGTTTCCAACCCCCAGTGATATACTACCTGTCATGATGGTAAGTAATGATGGTGGGTACGTTGTGATATATTAAGAATTAATCACACGAAATGATCTCTCTTTCATCAGTCTGACTACAGTTTATTTGACAGTGAGGGAATATATGTGCCAACCAATTGCATAACTGCACCTCCTGTTGGTTTTACTTCTGTGATGTAGGTTTATGATATTTTCCCAACACACGCTGATTCTGATGCTCCTGAAAACAATACTAGGAAAAGGCAGGGCAGGGTCATTCTACAGAAGAGATATGCTGTTTTTTTTCGCACGTAGCTAGTCTACCTGGATTGGCCGGGCTATAAACAAAGAGAGCAGGGCCGTTTGGGCCGAGTGGTTTCCAATCTGCCACAAGACAATGGTTACAGGAACCTCCCACCAATGTGGTCACTGAGAGTTCAAGGCGATGGATTCCTGTGGTTGTATACATGAAAAAGTGATGCAGCAGCCTGCTGATGGTCGGGCGCCCATCCTTAACCAGGTGTCTTTTACGTAACCAATTTTTTAAATTCATATTGTGTGGAGAAATGAACGGGCCTGTCTGTATATTGTTGAGATACAAGTTTGTTAAATATTTTATCATCAGATGATGGAATAAGTGCGATAAATAATAAATATGTTTGTGTTTTTAGTGCAAGATTTTAAGAAGACGGAGTGGTCAAAAGAAGAAGAGCATTTTCAGGAGCACACCTAAACAAACACATTGCCGGGGGGAAAGACGTTCACAAATGTCTGCGAGATGAGACTATGTTAAACCGCAGATCGTGGAAAAACTTGAAGGATTTCAGCAGAAATAAAATCGGGGGCCAAAATCGAAGCACATCTGAGGCACATCCTGTTTGAGATTATATCGGTCTGATAGACTTCTCTTCGAGATAATGTTAATGAAAGTTTTCCACTTTGTTGCCTACTTCGGCAGAAGTACACTTTTTGTAAAGGAAGCCTATCATTCGCACAATCAATAACGATCAGTTAAAACACACAAAAAACCTTGAGAGAGATCAAAGATTTCATCAGAAATAATTGAAATAATATGGATCTGATAAATTTCTCCTCGAGGTAGTGTTTGTTGATAAAAATGTTCTAGTTTTTGTTAATATATTTCAAAAGAGGCACACTTTTTATTTGGTCAGTCAAAAAGGTCATTTAAAACACACAAGAAACCTGGAGAAAGGCCAAATATTTTATCAGAAATAAAACCGTTTTCAACGAAAGGAAACGTATTTACTGCGGTACTGCCCGTTTGACACAATATGGACCTATTAACTTTATCTTTGAGGTAGTGTTTGTCAATAAAACGTTTCCCGTTGTGTAAGTATACTTAAAAAAGTACAAGTTTTGGAAAGGAAAGTTTTCGTTAGGTGAATCCAAAACAGATCATTTAAAGGACAAAGATGTTACCAGAAATAAAATTGTCCCTAACTAAAGTTCTCTGAGGCACTGCCCTTCAGAGATGTTGACGATCTGCTGAACTTCTGTTTGTTATGTTGTGTGTGTTAATCAATTTCTTGGTGTTGTGTTAGTATACTTTAACAGAAGTACACTTTTGTAAGGGAACTTTTCATTACGTGAATCAGTAAAAATCCTTTCAAAAACACAAATTTTTGATTTTATTTGGACTATTCGTTTTGCTAATACACATTTGTTCATTTTTAAATGGAGTTCACTTTAACAAAGTGACTTTGTACCAGTTCTTTCTTTGAATAGTAAAATTAAACCGGTTGAGTGGATGCCAGGTTTTGTCGTGGGCTCGAACTTAACCATTGCTCATAGGAACTGTTTCTTGTGTTCCTGGTTTCCTCAACATACAACTGGGAGAATTACTTAACTTTGGAAAAGAATAGTTGTAAAAATCAGATTTCCTCTCCCCATATGACCTTAGTCAAATGGCTTTGTCATAGTTTTGTCATGTTCAGTGCCCTGACCAGGCCAAAAATGACCAGGGAGTCTTAGTTCAACTTCAACTTCAATATAGTTTTGCATCTACCCCTAATAATATGGGTATTATCCACTGGTGCGGTGGAACATTGCATTAAGAAATTGACATCCATTAGAGAAATTCAAATCCTGTTTTCTTATCTATGTCCGACGTTAAAACTTGACTCTGACACGGGCGTTCTCGTTTAATGCTAAATATACGCATTCAAAAGTTCTCTCTTGGATATAATGGTGTGACATGCACGCATATAAATGTACACTGTACTATAAGTAATTTCTTTGATTTACTTTTTGAGGTACACACTCAAACGATGAGTCGATTATGTCGCATATGTTGTCAACCGTTGTCCACATGTAGTTACTGGCACTCATGAGTGAAATTCAAATCCTTTTTCCCTGTGTATGTGCAATGGTAAAACTTGACTGTAACACAGGCGTCCTCGCTCATGGTTAAATATGCGCAATAAAAATGTCTCCCTTTCATTTACGTTTTTTGACGCACACGCACATGCGACATGTCCTCGATTAGATATAGTTCTGCCCCTACCCCTGTTAATCTTCGCATAGGTTATCTTCGGATCATTGGCCAGACTGGTACAGTAGAACAGTGTATTTAGAAATTGGCAACCATTGGTGAAATTCAAATCCTGCTTTCTTCTGTATGTGCAACGTTAAAACTTTTCCGCAATACAGGCGTCCTAGTTTACGGTTAAATATACGCTTTATGACGAACGCATCTGTGTAAAATTTGTTTCTTCCGTATTCAATGCACGCTTTGCTATAGAACGATTTTATGGTGCCGTTCATGAGCGTAAAAAATTTCGATGCAAACCACAAATCATTTTAGAGAGGGTGACAACGCTGTGAATATCACAGAACAAATGTCCTACATTTAACCCCCACGTTTGACGCCTGGTACGCGTAATGGTGCGTCCGTGTGTGTCTGTGGTTAATGTTTGGCGTTATAAGGGAATTTGTCTATCAGCAGGCATATCACCACCATATACATATATTTACCTACCTACCCACCTACCTGCATACAGATCTGCCGGCATGTCTATGTGTCTATGCTTTCTCACCATTCAGAGAATATTTTACTGATTTAATTGGTTGAAATGCTCAACATACCAGGCTGAAATTGACGGGCATGCGGGTGTATATTTGTGTAAATATACCCTCAGAGTCAATGCGTCACACGAGATTATATCCCCGGAGTCTAGGCGAAAGGCGCCGACGGAAAATGTAATCCAAAAGGGAGACAACTTTGGACAGGCAAAAATCACTTTTTGTTGTCTCCATTCATAGCACCAAGCGTCGGCAAAAAAAAGCTTTCTGTGTTTCACACTAATAAAAAGATTCTGGCAAAAATGGTTAAACGTTTTTCCGGAAGATACGAAAAAATCAACTGAGCATGCTGCAGTAACTGTAGAAACCAGCCATTTGACGTGTCAAAATGGCCACACAATACATCAGAATTCAAACTAACAAAACAGGAGTAGATTTGGCTCTAAGTTTAGATTGAAACCGGCAGTTACTTAAAAATTCTTTGGTTCAGATTTTTGCATCCATTTTCCTAAACTACCAGCCTCTCTACAATCATAGTTGGAGTTCTCCGTCGAGTGTGCAGCGAACTTACTGAACGCCTGTGGAGAAAATTAATCAAAAGTGTCCCTTTTTGAAGGAAATAGGGATGGGTAATCTCTACTTTCTTGAGCACCTGCTGCAAGGACAACTGAGATTTCACTGTTGTCGACATATCTATTGACACGTGGGTCTCAAATGGTTTCCTCCTGTCCCTATCTCACACTATATAGAAGGTTTAATTTAAGATGTTCTAGAAAAGCAAACACCAATTAGGAATACTTACTTAGTTACCCAGTTAATACTATCATCCCAAATGCTTTCCTCCTGTCTCTGTCTTTCACTACATAGAGGTTTATTTAAAGATGTCATAGAAAAGCAAACACGGATCAGAGGTACTTACTTAGTTACCCAGTTAATACTATCATCCCAAATGCTTTCCTCCTGTCTCTGTCTTTCACTACATAGAGCTTTATTTAAAAATGTCATAGAAACGCAAACACGGATCAGGCGTACTTACTTAGTTACTTAGTTCACACGATCGTAGACCTAGACGATGGCATTTCGAGCTGGACTCAAATGTGAACTATGACTATCCAGCTCGTCAGCCTACAGGCAAAGAATATGTGAGGTTTAATTTTTTTTCTTGACATTTTCTTTCATTACGTTAAAGTGAAAGACAGCTCAAATTTAAAGCTGTGATAAGTGAGTGAGTGAGTGCTTGAGGTTTAACGTCGTACTTAACAGTGTTTTAGACATAGGACGACGAGGAGCCCTTCTGGTGTGTATTTATTGTGTGTCCTCTCGTAGCATGGCGAGTCCATGCCGCCAAAGTGCTGCCGCCAATGGAACATCATGCCGAAGACAGCAGACATGACACTCCACTCAGTCACATTATACTGACACCGGGTCGATCAGTCCATTTTCCTCGCTGTAACCTCTCAATGCTGAGCGCCAAGCGAGGCAGGAAGAAGTACGATTTTTAGTCTTTGGTATGACTCGACCCAGGTCTGGATCTCTCGGCCTCGAGGCGAACGTTCTAACCACTGGACCACCAAGGCGGTCCTGTGATTAGTGAAAATGATACGAAAAACTACATCTGAAAATACCTTTGCTGATTTACCAACATTTTTTCCCACCAAACTGAAGGCAGTCAAACGTTTTGATTCCGCTGAGGACTTGGTGGACCATATTGATTAGGCTTAAAAACAATGGCGTCACACATTCCTTTTAGATGCTAAAGAGCCGCTGATAGTTGAAATTCAACATTAAGTATTGATTCATGTAGAACGTAAACATGTAACAATCAAAGGGTATTTAGCAGGAAAAAAGAATATGTGACCTCATTGTTTTTCAGGCTGTTGAATATGTTCCATAAATTCCGCCATGAAATAAAATCATTTGACTACATTTATTTTGGTCAGAAATAGTCTAAAAAGGTCATTGAAGGTATTTTAAGATACAGGTTTTTATACTCTTTACACTTATCACAACTTCAGGTTTAACTGGTCTTTCACTTCAACATAAAATTCTAGGATTAGGTGGTGCTGATGAGACTAAGAACATTGCACCAGGCTTACGGCTGAGTATTTAAGTAAACTGTATACTGAGCCACACTGCTGGGATATTTTATTGACCTTAATGATTGCCGTTAAAACTTGCCACATGCTTGGAAGAAACTAAGGTGATCCAAGTTGACAAACGATCTCTTGGCTTACAAGGAAACCGAAAACAAGAGCATTCATTAAAGGTCTTACAGGCTATTTCTACCCATGCGCAGTTCAAGGCATTGGATATATAGTTTAACCTCCGAATTGAAGAACGCTGGGACACTGATTGGATAATACCGTCACCCAGCTTTTCATAGGTTGTTGATACATTGTAACGTTTAAGTAAGTATCTCTGATCCGTGTTTACACCTAATTAAGATATATCAAAACTTTCTCTGACTTGGATAGAACTGAAGACATATTGCTCAGGCCTTATACTGCTCGAATCCTCTACTTTGCCGAGGTGATAAACTGCCATTACTCCACTTCCATCAGCAACACATCCAAACGTGGTAGTCATTCCAGGTTGATGTTTTCATATGTTTTAGAGAAAATCCAAGTTACCTATGCTCGTATGGCATAGCAAGACGCAAAAAAATGAGTACAAACATTTGTGAGGGGGGGGGGGGTTAGAAATTGACAAATTTACTACACAAATACATGTAATAAGGAAAGCCAATGCGCCCATGTAAACTTGGGTAATTCAGGTCTAAGCTTTGTGGTCCGTTGTTCGTTTCCACCTTTCCGATGATGATTTATTGGCTAATTTTTAATGTATTACTCCTGTATTAGAAAAGAACAATGGTCACTGTAGCCTGGGCAGGAATCACAGGAAGGCCGCGTCATTGTTACAGCTGAATGTACCTGCCAGATATTATGATATGATTCCAGGTCACACACCAAGGGGTCTCGTCACTCGTGTTTTTCACGTGAGGAATCAAATTACTATAAAACTAGTTATACTTTAGAAACTATTTTGCAATGTTAAACCAGTCGTGCAAAAGTGTGTGAATATTACAAAGGTGTTGGGCACAGGTGCAGGCCTTCAGTTGCTTTTGACTTCTCAATAAGTAACGTGATTTGGAGTCGCTGGGTGGACATTTGAGGTTTGGCTGTTTTGTTTTCTTAATTCTTTACAATTATTCTACAAAACGTGTGAGTCATGATAGTAACGATAAATGTGATTTTTGGTCTCAATATTTTGAGCTTTGCCTATTTTCCTATAGTACAAACGGCTTTGCTTGTTAGCAGCGAGAAATTATGACTTGGGTCCCTTGTGTTCATATTTAAGGTTTGCTTTTCGTCCTTTATCTCTCTTGTAAATTTCTATCAAAAAAGCGCTTTGCTTTGCTGAGCTTGTGGTATGGTATGGAGAATACGCCTCGATGTAAAATAATACCTGGCTACAGATTTACAAATTTCGAATGGGAAGAACATAGATTTCATTTATCCATATGTATCCCTTGAGTAACACCTTTGTCTTTTCCTGTACGATATAAGGCAGCAAGTTCTATAATGAATGCAATAGACCCGTGGTGGAGGAGGGAGAAGCATTTTCGTTGTCAGATATTACATGTAGCAAGTAAACATCAGTTTCGTTAAAGCCAATGTATCCAAGAAGGTCCTGTGCTTACAAGGATAAATCTTATTACAGCAGAACCAACCATCTCTGTAATATTCATTAAAAGAATTAAACTCTGTATGAAACCCATGTTCACTTGTATAGCATTGCGCTGTATTTTACGATCGAGTATAGCACCATAATTCCAATTACCAAAGTTTTCTAAAACATCAGTCAACCAAAATAAAAGCGCCGGGTCAATAATCAATTCGAGAAATGAATTTTTAACAATTTAAGACTGGCTCATGCAAAGAGAATCAGTCAACAGCTTCCAGTGATGGGACAAATAGGCAAGGAATGTTCTAAGCGGATGAATGAAATTAGGAGCCCAGTAATGTACAGTATACCATGCTATTCAATTTTGGACACACTCTCCATATTTACAAGTTTACTAGCTAAATTGAAGAACCTTCGAATAAAGGCTGTTGATGGATTATCCATAGCACCTATTTTTTTCCATTAATAGCTTGTGCCTTTCATGGAAATCGTCACACAACGCACGGTTTCTAACAAGCGCTACAAAGCGAGATGTGTTCGTACCATTTGCAGAATCCTCCGGTACACTACTATCTAAATAATGATAATTAACACTACCAAAATCGAAACTATCCCTCTTGTCGTAGAGTCTGAGTGAGACGAAACCGTTGTGATCTCTGAACAGGCAGATGTCCTGGTAAGATGTGCCATGTGGAGAGTCAGTAATTTAATATAAACGCGAGCCGATCTGTAAAAATGATTGCAGAAGTACAAGTGCATGTTTTAGGTTTTGCGATGTTGATTTATCATCAAATCGCACCTGCTCACTCGAGTTGTAACACTTTAATAGTGTTGGCAGATCCTTCACTGGTGCTTGCACTTTTATAGCACGTTGAACATGTGCTATGTGATCACATTGTACTTGCATAGCGCTGAGCTGATGTAACTGTGCATGCTATTTACAGAAAGGAGCTGTTTCACCAAAAAATGCATTGAAGTTCACAAAACCATTGTAATTTTATTGTGAAAAAAATGGACGATTTAAAATTCCAACGTAGTTATTATCCTAGAGTACTCATATAAGGCTGCTTTGGAGCTGGAGGTGGCCCAGTCGCTATAGAGGAACCTACCTTTGAATCGACCGTTCACACGTGCTGTGGGTTTAAACCCGGCCTTGAGCAAGGGATTTGTAGATTCTTCAGTCCTCACAGCTTGTGGGCTTTGTTGACAGCAACCTGTAGATGGCGCTCTTTGGGCACTTTTCACATCCAGTCTAGCGTTCGTTGTAGATCACTTCTCTTCCGCCGATACTCAGCACATTTCTGTACGTCACATACGGGAAGGTTTGTAAGTGACTTGCCAAAGTATTCGAGTATGTCGTTAATCAGCAAATATATTATATTATCAGACAGATGAAAAAAATTGCAGCAGTCATGTTGACAGCGGTGAATTTGTCCTTATTATTCTGTTATTTGTCAATATAACATAAGGCTTTTTTCTATTTATTAATCTGTCAGAAAAATCATTAGCATTATCATCACCTTTATAAGACCTTTTTCTTCACCATTTTTTGTTTTCATGTTTCTAGATTCTCAGAAAATGGACCGGAAAATGTATGAACAAAAAAACTTAAGAGCACTTTATAAGTTTTTTAACTTCAGCGGCACGAGCGTCCTTACGCTTGCGGAATTCATGGAATATCCATGCCGACTGTTGAGATCGGGAAAGGTGGACAGTGCCATTGATGTAGCGAGAGGCTTCAAAAAGATCTGGGAAGGCAATCTCGAAGCCTTGGGCAAATCCAAGGAGGACCTGTCAATAACGGAAGAAGATTTTGTCCAATCCTACAGCATTATCAGCGGGCAGGATTGGTACCTCAGTGAGACTGTGCCCCTTATTGTGGATGCCATATTTGATAGCCTGGACGAGAATAAGGACGACCTAATTAGCCTGATCGAGTGGCGACATCACTACGAGAGGCACGGGGTCAAGAGCGAGGATTTCGTCCGGACTAGTTTTGCTAAGATGGATACGAACAATGACGGTTTTATTTCCCGAAAGGAATTTCAGTATGCGGTAAAAATGTACAATAAACATGACCCGGGGAATGACTACTCATTTCTGTTCACAGTTGAGTAAACAAAGTCAATTAATTTGCGTACTGAGCTGAAGATATCAGCCAGTTTCAGCATGAGTATTCAGTTGGAGCATTAATCAGATTCGGTGTGAGAATTCAGTTTTATTCACGATGCAAACACGCAGTTTATTCAGATTCAGTTTGAATATTCAGCAGTAGGTTAATGTAATAATATTACTTCTAGCATTTCTTGTCAGAAACATTTCTTGTTCGGAAGGTCATTCACGTTTACTCTTAGGATAAAGCTGTATTGATTGATACTACTTTGAGCTGACAGATGTATTCGTGGTATTGCTGAACTGTTAACTCACTTTGAGTACCGTAATGAGTTAGGGTAAAGTTACTGTTGAGAGTAGGAATTAAATCAGACTCATTATAAACATACTGTTTTTATGGTATAACTGATCAAACTAAAAAGATAATACGTACCATTTTATACTATGTTGTAACTGTCACATGCTCAAATTGCTTACATTAAAAGAATTTATCTTGGACAAGCAGACTTTTTGTGTGTCTTGGATAAAGTGATATTCATCGAGGGTACCTAATCCATTGTTTTGGCGTTTACCAGACGAATAATTCGTCATCGACAGGCGACTTTTTTGGAGTGCAAATAAATGCATAAGGACGGGAAGTCAAAGGTGTAACCGGAATGATTCTCACATCAGCCGTTCTAAGGTAAGTCTTTCTCACATTAGTCATTCAGTGGACAAAATCAATCAGACTTAGTCTAAGTATTCAGGTGGTAAATCAACAGAAAGTGAGACACCAAAAGAAGTGGATTCAAGTGAGAATGAAGTTCTGTTTATGACACAGATAGACAGACAAACGTTTAAATTATTCACTTAAATTATTCACAGTTGAGTGTAAGAAATCGATCCGGTTCACTTTTGGTATAAAGCTGTGTTTATGACTTCAGTGGGTATGCAAAGAATCAACGATAGTCACTGTGAGTTGAGGTGAATTCGTGAATTGATTGGGCACATTGGATGAGGTTCACTTTTATTTCCGTATTACGTTACAGTAATGTTTTCAACATGCAGTGGTTATGACACACCTAAGAAGGCTGAATAAATATTATTTACCGCATTGCATTGTGTTGAATTATGAGATGGGGCCTCCGTGGCTCAGTTTGTTAACGCGCTAGCGCTGAGTGTTGACCCAGAGGCTTCCCACCAATGCTGTCGCTCTTGCTGACTTCCTCTCCTGCTGTACGAAGGAAGATCTGCCAGAAACCTGCGGGTGGTTGTGAGTTTTCCCCGGGTTCTGCCCGGTTTCCTCTCACCATAATCCTGGCCGTCGTGGTTTAAGTGAAATATTCCTGCGTACTGCCTGAAACACCAGTCAAGAAAATAAATAAATAAAATATTGTCACACATACAGCCGCTTTTGATGAAAGACATAGCCTTGGGCATGTAGCCTGGGTGTTTATCTTAGTCTACCGAAGATAGCACTACTTTCGTCTTTCGTTATTCGTTCTTCGAATGTCGAACAAGGGGCTATTTGCAGCACATTTTTGGTTTTTCGCGTCCCGAAAAATTGATTGATTGATTGACAGTTACAATCGAGCGGGCAAGAATTTCCCTATTTGGATCTCAACACTTTTACTTTTTGTTTCACATAACTGAAAAACTGGAAACGCCACGTAAGAACCTTATCTTATGGTACATGTAGCAAGGTTACAAAATTCTATTACTGGACTTCTAGAAACAGCAGTTAAAATGTTGGTCATAACTGATTCTGTAGCGAAAAGTCCAAGCTGCATGTTGTTTTATAGCATGGCGACGGGTGAAAATTTGGCGATATATATTATGGGACTTGAAGTTGACTTGAAATTTACTACACAAGTAGTGAATAATGCCAATGTACTGATGTGACCTTACGTAACTCGGGCCTTAAGCAATGTGGTCCTATATTCATTTCTGCTTTTGCGATGACGGTTCACTTGCAAAATGGTAACGTAATATCCATGTATTACAAAAGAACAATTGCCATTTGAGCCTGGACCGGACACGCCATTTCGCAGGAAAGTCGCGACATTGTACACGCCAGGCATTAAGACATGCCTCCAGGTCTCACACCAAGGGGTCTTGGGAAATTTTTGTCCCGTCACTCATTTTCTTTAGTGAGGAGTCAAATTACTACAAAGGTACTTACATGTTAGTTACTAGGGCGCACTGCTTAACCGGGCGCGCAAAAGTGCATGGATATAAGAAAGGTATGGGATGCAGGTGCAGTGGTCAGTTGCTTCAAATTTGTCGACACATAACGTTAGCTGAGATTTGGGTTCGTGGCTGGACATTGAAGGTTTCTCCATTTTCCTTTCTCGATTCTCAGACATATTGTGCAAGGCGTGTCAGCAAGGATGGTAACGATAGATGAGGTCTCGATTTGTTGTGTGGTTATTTTGAGCTTTTATTATTTAACCTTTTTGACTTCTGTAATCCAATAGTACAAACGGCTTTGCTTGTTAGCAACGAGGAATGATGACTTGGATCCCTTGTGTTCATACTTAAGGTTTGCTTTTCGTCCTTTATCTCTCTTGTAAATTTCTATCAAAAGAGCGCTTTGCTTTGCTTTGCTGAGTTTGAGAATACGCCACAATGTAAAATAATACGTTGCTACAGATTCACATATTTCCCATGAGAAGAACACAGTTTACATTTATCCATATGTATTCCTTGAGTAACATCTTTGTCTGGAGGGATGCTTTTCCTGTACGACTTAAGGCAACAAGTTCTATAATGGATGGAATAAAACGTCTAGGCAAATCTGATTTCAACACTGGTACTGGCTTTGGGATATACGAAACAGAGGTTGACCAAGTGTTAGGGATCACCCTTAAGAATGACATGATATAAGTTTGGTATTGTTGTATGCAACACTAGAGAAGGCGGACGAAAAGGCGTTTCCACAGTCAGATATTACATGTAGCAGTAAACATCAGCTGCATTAAAATGCCTCTTTATTTAAGATGTTTTTAGGCTTATAAAGATAAATGTTATTACAGAAGTATTTTTTTTATAACATATGTTAAAGTTAATACAAATTCTGTCATTATATATACGTTGGGAAAAAGAAGTGCCGTAGGTATCATAGAAAGATATTTGAATAATTTCAATCCGAGCAGCCATGTTATGGAAGCCCAGAAGGACTTTGCTAAACACCAGCCCTAAAAAGTCACGTGATACTTTGGCTGCAACGTCACATTGCAGGCCACCTCTTGGGAGTTCTTATTGTGAATGGGCAAATATAATTCGTAATGTCTACAGCCAGCTAATGACGGCACTCATGAATGCAGGAGGAGGCGAAGCTACGGGATGAGAGCTGAAAGCCGCATAGCCTTGAAAAACTTTTTGAAAAAACTGTTTGAACTAAAAAACAAAACAGATACACACAAAAAAACAAAAAACAAAAACAAAGCAAAGGTGAAACAATTGAATTGTTAATATGCAGATTTAATTTGCATTTTTCGACTTTTTGGCCCGGTCATGTATACTTGCCTGTAACTTTAAAACAGTTTTCTTTTATCACCGATGATGCGGGGATTTTCAAGGTAATGTGACGTCACTTCAGATGGCCAGCATGGCTTTTTCAAGTATTTTTACAACGCCTCTCCAAAACTTCTTTAGGAATTAATTCAGGTTTAGTGGCTGGCTTTATGTTCACTTTAAAGATATAAACTTGTTGCATATATCGCCCACTTTCTTTCGTCTCTGCTCGAATCCCAGCAGGGTGCCGCATTTCCTTTGAACCACACGGTAAAAAAATCCCTGTGTACCTATGCAATCCTCTTCTGTATTTTACGACAGAGAATAGCAGGATAAATCTAGGCATCGAAACTCGATGTTCATATATTAGCAGTCAACCAAAATGGGAGTTCCGGGTCAAGAGTCGCAGGCGAGTTTCCGAGGCAACGTCAGAGAAGATCGGTTTACCCCGAGAGATAAGCTCTGTAGCTAACAACATCGTTAAACTTTTCAGTAAAAAAATACTCCGTTTATAATTACAGTGTAGGAAATTTCCAAAACAACACATACTAGGGGCAGGAGAACTCGATGGCCGAGTGGCTTAAGGCACCTGTGAGTTCTCTATTCCCACCAACGCGGTGGATCTAAGTTTAAGTCCACCTCATACTGGCTTACACTTTATCCGTACTTGAGAAGGTCTCCCATAAATGTTTCTTCGCGACATAATGCTGGCCTACGTCGTCTGTGGGATATAATCTGGAGTATGGCGTAAAACACGAATCAAATAAACAAATAAATCATATCGGGCAGGAGAAAGTCGCGCTCTATTGCTACGACGTGCTTGGCCTTTAATCTTCATCACCCAAGACCCTTGGGTCCAAACCTTGTCTTCAGCAAAGAATTTGTAGATTCTTCCGCTCTCACTACTTGTGGGCCTGTGGAGACCATAAGCAGTCTATGGCGCTTATATGGTAGTTTGCCCACGCAACAACACCAATGTGGTGTGCATACCTCTGTGCGACATGTGTTTTTTTCCCAAGAATAAAACTTCCGGCCATGGTATTGTTGAAAAATCTTTCGGCCTGATATTGGGCCTTTTAGGTAAATAAATAATTGCATGGAGTGCCAAAGAGGCTGGAATGATTCTCACATTTAACCTCCTAACATTAGTCATTCTGATATTAGTCATATAGACACTAGTTATACTGACACAAGTCAGTCTGGCTTTAGTCAATCTGACAATGGTAATATGCATATTAGTCGTTTTCATGTTAATCGTATGACTTATTCATAGTGACATTAGTCATTCTGGTATCAGTCAATCTGGCATTAGTCAATCGCACATTCGTCAGTCTGGCATTAGTCACTCGCACATTCGTCAGTCTGACTGTAGTGATGATGACAGTAGTCGTATGGACATCAGTTACACCGACATTAGCATTTTAACATTGGTCATTCACATATTAATTGACCATAACATTCATCATTATGGTACAATTTGATATCAGTCATTCAGAAATTAGTTTTATTGACATAAGTCATTTTAATAATAATTAGCATTCTCATCATGTTCACGTGGGGTTTTCCTGAGTTTCTTTCATATCTATGCCACGAAACCTGATATTTTCTATAACAGCGGGTAACCAAATTTGGAGTTCCGGGTCAATAATCGCAGACCAGTTTTGAAAACAACGATTTGTGGACGGATTCATCCAAACAGAATCAGTCCTCTTCTTTCAGTAATGAGAAAAAGACACAGGGAATGTTCTGGGTGGGTGAATGGAATCAGTATCCAAATAATGTACAATGTACTGTGCTAGCTTGTATGTGGTCGTAAATAATCTCACCGGCTGCAGCCCCTACACACTATGGTTGGAGAGTCAAGTTCGCTAGCAGCACCCCACTGGTGAACGGCCATTTAATGGCAAAGATACTGCTATCTAAATGCCTGTCAGTTGCATCTAAGTTTGCACCATTAAAACGATCGGTCCTTTTTGTTCATATAACAAGAGTAAGTATAAATGCAAGCCGAGTCCTGTAAAAAGTATTGCATAAGTACACCAAGTTCCATTGACTTATCACGAATCACATGAATATCTGTGGTCTTCTTGGGGTTTGACGCAATTTTTCAGAAATATGACGAAGACGGTCCTTACATTGTATAAATAGTGTGTCTTCTTCTGTCAGGGCAAGTCTGCCGCCACTGGAACATCATGCCGAAGACATCAGTGACGACACCCCACCCAGTCACATTATACTGACACCTGGCCGACCATGCCACGCAAGGCAGCAACAATTACCACCTTTAAACTCTTAGGCATGACCTGACGCAGGATTGATTCCGGATCTCCCGCCCTCGTGGTGGGCGCTCTAACCACCAGGCCACCAAGGCGGTCGCGAATCACATGTGCTCACTCTGGTGGCAATACATCAGCAGTGCTGGTATATACTTGCCTGGTGCTTAAAGTTTTGTAGGACTTTCAACGTGATATAGATCTACTCTGGTGTCATATTGTACTTGTATGACGCTTGTATGAATGTAACTGGGCATGCTACTAGCTGTAAATTTACAGCGGAGAGCTCTTTAACTACAAAAATGCATTGTGATCGCAATGCCATGACTGTAATTTAACTAAAAAATATATCGTTTAAAATTACAGTGATCTAACCCGGCCTACAACTCTACAAAGGTACTTGTAGATTCTTCAATCTTCATTGCTTATGGGGCTTTGTTCGCCGTAGCCTGTCGATGGCGTTCTTCTGGCAGTTTATTCATCCAGTGTATCGTTGGTTGAAGACCACTAGTCTTCCACCTATACTTTACACATGTCTGTACGTCACAGACGGCAGTGTTTCGATGTAATTTGCCAAAGGTTTGTGGTTTTCGACGGGCACTCCGCCTTTCTTCCTCTTATGGTACTGACCAAGAACATATAATTAACAAACATTCGACTATGTCGTTAAGCAGCAAATACATTATATTATCAAATAAATGATAAAATAATCGCATCAGTCATATTCACACTAGTCATGTTGGCATTAGTATTCTTTAATTTCCTAATATAACATAAGGCTTTGTTTTATTTATTAATCTCTCTGAAACTAGCTTTATCATCACCTTCATAAGGCATGTTATCACATGTTCAAATTGTTTGCATTAAAGGAATTTTTCTTGGACAAGCAAACTGGTTGTGTGTCTTGGATAAAATGTGCGACGGAACACGTCTACTGCTTGAGCATTGATTTGTTTGTTGGATTTGGGCACTTCGCCGATTGAAAAAAATTTTGCAGTAATATGACGGTGGCCAACATCATGGTGGAAGCATAACGGGCAGAGTCCCCAGCTTTCCCCAGGTTGCTGACAAATCTTCCCATGTACGCCCCGAGAAGAAGACAACATAATTCGGACTTTCGTTCACATCGACTGTATTGGCAAGAGGCTCCTGGGTCAGTATGCCTCGCACCAATATACTATGTAGTATTTATACATAGATTTGTTTGGTTAAATTTTCATCCAGTGTTCAAGAACATATCGCTTACATGACTAGAATTATCGTGAAAGGAATCCTAAGGGAACCCAGCGGAGAGAGGTGGAGCATGAATTGGACCTGAGCTCACAGCCACCACATGGAAGGGGTTGGCGAGTAATTGTGCTGCATGCGCTAGCACGCTAACCATATCGACACATAGTTTATTTTTTCTTTTTTATAATTTTACGATCACGTGGGGTGGGGTGGGAGGCATTACTGGCGCAAAGCATTGTCAGGTAATGATGTGTTCTATCTTTCGAGAAATGGTTTCCTAAAATGACAGATTTCTGTATCTCATGCACGGTATACAACGGCCTTTGTATACCGTTGTTTCACAAATGAGAGGTAACCTAGTCAATAGCTCCAGGTAACGCCAGAGCTCTTCTACTCATTATGCTTATAGAACGGGTCTACAACAGTTAGCGCTGCAAGATCCTGGAGTAGGCCCAGAGTTCTTACACGTTGCGTTATCGATACACATGCACGTGTTACAGAAGTTCCCAACCACAACAACTAGAAAACCACAAATGCTATGGTCTAACCTTCGTCCGTTACTCTTCAGCCAGCCTAGGAGTATGAAGTCCCATGTTGTCGATACAATGCAGTCCGGTGCAATGGCAGTTACACTCTCCACGACAAGGTCATCGTCTATATGTATTGTGTCCCACTAGCCTGTGGGATCCGGAAAAGCTTCAAATTTCCTGTGAATGGGCATTCTCTAGCCGGCTTGTTGTGTGTTCAGTGAAAAAGATAAGCACCTCAACCACTGTGCCTTAACCCGCTCCCGATTTGATTGTATATTATATTCCGTCACCCATATCATGGGAGAGGAAGCCAGCTTGAACCGGACCTGGACTCAGAGCAACCTCATGAGGGATATGTTCTTGGGTCAGTACGCTGCGCTGCTCCACTGACCCTGGCTCTAAAATATCGGCCATGGAGTTTTACAGAAGATTTCTATTCGGCAAATTTGGTGTTTAAGCACTCTTTTTCTGAACAAGTGGTTTGGCCAGTAATACATTTCTCTGGTCGATCCAAGCGAAGTATTTTAAGAGCACATTTCTGATTCTCTTTTAAGATTGTTAAAAACTAGTGCACACCTCAGACACGATAAAAAAGCTCCAAAGGGTCTTTACAAATTTT
Organism: Acanthopleura granulata; assembly: GCA_016165875.1. NCBI lineage: Eukaryota > Metazoa > Mollusca > Polyplacophora > Chitonida > Chitonidae > Acanthopleura > Acanthopleura granulata. Next base: position 512,542 of record JABBOT010000032.1, read on the forward strand.
TGTTCGCTATGCCGTGCATAGCCGTGATAGTGAAGTGAGGAGTCTTACTACTGTAAAATAGCTACCATTTTGCCAGTATCTAGGGCATAGTGTTTAGCCAGCTTTGAAATAGATTACAGCTGTATGAAGGGCATGAGATGTACAAATACAGCGCTAAGTTACATGTGACTATCAACACATAACCGCTTGTCGAAGATTGTACTGCCTGTGTGCTCATCTGCGGCTTGCATTTTTTACTTTCTCACTTCTGTAAACTTACCCAACAAAAATTCTTTGCTTGTTGGTAACCATAGATGTAATTTAATTTGTTACGGGGACATTTTGAGTTTTTCGTGTTTTCCAAACAGTCTTTGATTAACTTAGGCCTACTACGAAACAGTGTTACTTGATAACTTTTAACACGATATACAGATGTATAAAATACTATTTTATACGAGTAGACTCACGGGGCTAGTAATGCAAAGAGTCTAGACGAATTCAGCTGAGGGTTTGGTCTTGAACAGACTGGAGTATATTGTGACATCCTCTCAGCCTGGAATTTTGCAAAGTATGTATCACAATGTTCAAACCAGCATATAAGCCGTGGCGGATGTGGGAAAGTGTTTACAAGTCATGCTTATTTCCCACTCTTAAAGTTCTTAATCACTTTTACATACGTTGTAAGGAACTCCCTCGGTGGTCTGGCGGGTAGAGTGTCCGCCTCGACGTCTGAATCAATCCCGGGTCGGCTCATACAGTGTACTAGAGGCTTTTAGAATGGTACAGGTCGCTGCCCCCCATGGCACTCTCCATTTAGGGGTTGGAGCAAAGAAACAGGATTGGTCGGCCCCGTGTCAGTGTAATGCGACTGACTGGGATGTCGTGTCTGGTGTCTTCATCATGATGTTCCAGTGGCGGCAGAACTTTGGCGGCATTGACTCTCCCCGTCACAAGGAGACACAGCGTATCTACATTCTAAGGACTCCTCGTCGTCATATAACTGAAAAAATTGTTGAGTACGACGTTAAACCAAAGCACATGTACATAGCTACAGCTACAGCACCTCAGCGGTGCGAGGGTCCTGACCATTGCTAAAGTTATGAAATATCCGTGCCAACTCTTACGGGCGAGAAAGCTGGATAGTGCCATTGTAATAGCAAGAACCTTCAAAAAGCTTTGCGTATGCCAATTCCGTGGGTTTCCACAGGGCTCAGCCCGGTTTTCTCCCACCATTATGCTGGCTGACGTCGTAAAAGTGAAATATTCTTGAATAAAACACCAATGAAATATATAAAAAAATAATATATTATCAAATATACAGACAGTTTTTGATAAAAGAAATCACTTTGGATATGTAGGCTGGATGTGTATCCTAGCGGACTCCAGATAGCATCGCTTTTGTTTGTCGTTATTACTTCTTTGAATGTCGAATAACACGCTAACACGTTTTTCATTATTCGCGTGCCGTCTAATTTATTGATTGATTCAACTCAATTGATTTGAGTTACAATCGAGGTGTTCAGTATTTCCATATTCGGACCTCAACAGTTTTACTTTTGTTACTGAAATAAGGAAAGGAAATACATGCCACACGCTATTCGACATTCGAATAAAGAATAACATAACAATAATAAAGTGATGCTTCAGCCTCCGGTCCTCGCATAAAGTATTCGAAGATTTAAGACGAAGTCAAATTTATTGATTTATTTTACTTTCTTTATTTGTTTATTTGATTGGAGTCTTTCGATTTACTCAAAAGTGATTCATTTACACGTCATCGGTCAGCATTTCAGCAGGAGGAGACCGCAAACCCCTCGGGGAAGAAAGCACCCATAGCTTTCGTTTAACTCGCATTTCATCGCATTGGTGAGAGTCTGCTGCGCCCTTGTCCTACCTGACAATTACTTTCTTAAGTCTCTCTATACAGTGTAAATTTCCGTGTTTAGCAGACATGTACGAAAATTTTTATGCATTAGGTATTAAACACTTAGAGATTATGGCATTATAGAACAGACCCATATACATGTTTTACGCACTTATGTTTAATACCTAAATATATGTGTATATTTATGAAACACTTGGATGACGTTTAATCACTCATTAAAGGCGATGGGCTTTGGTCATTTTACTGTACATTTCCTATTAAATGAAGTAATGTTGCAGATGGTATTTATTTATTTGACTGAAGTTTTACGCCATCCTCAAGAATATTTCACTTATATCTGTACAACGCTTATAGGTTTATAGTGGGAAGAAATCGGACCGACCCAGAGGGAAACCCACGGCCATCCGCATTTTTCTGGCAGATCTTCCCACGTACAGATTGAAAGGAAAGGAGATTGCATGCCCTGGACTTGTACTCACGGTGCTACCGTACTGGCCATAGACTAGTCCTTCCATTCCTCTCGTAAATGGTAAAAATTCTCATGTCACATCCATACGAGTATTTAATTCTTCGAAAACTTGTCAGTTAAATGTTGAGATCTATGCTCCGAAAATGGGTTGTTTCAGTGATGGCTTTGTACACCTCATATGTGGTACCTCAGTCTTAAAAATTGGAAGTGGGCATTGAAAAAATCTTATCGTTGGTTAACCAGTGAGAGGTAGCATTTCGTTCACGTCATCGTCACGGCGACAGTGACTACTGTAACACTGGCAGTTCCCATGGGAAAGTGTTATCCTAAATTGCTCAGGACTTGTTCTCTAATGGCCAACCTCCACGGGTGTAAGATTACACATGGGCTACTTTAATTCTTCTAATTAGTGGGACACCTGGTGTGCCGTTTCTACCGAATATACATACAACTGTAACCGGAAAACACAGTTACTTTTTGTACTCCCGTATAATTAGTCCATCTAAAGGTCAACATAGCTATATCTTGACTTTGTTGAAAATCTGAGAGAGAAAGAGAATTTGTGGCCTTCGGCACTACTGATACCTGTTCCAAAAATTAGACAAATTATATTACTCGAGCAATTGTGTTCAAGATTTGTCTAAAAAATCGAAGAGAGCTGGAGCACTGATTGGACAATAACTGCCATGGACCCCCTGCCAACATGGACTCGTCCTGTCACAAGACGACACGGTGTGTAAACATACTATGGACTTCACGCCTTGACATAACCTCAAAACTGTTAAGTGCTACGTAAAAACCTGGCGTACTTAGGCTGCATGCACAAAAGTGACAAAATTATATTACCTGACTTCTAGAAGCAGCAGCTAAAATGTTTGTCGTAGTGAGTCATGTAGAGAAAGGTCTAACCTGCACGTTATTTTATAGCATGGCAACGCATGGAAATTCGGCAATGTATATTTCTGGAGTTCAAATAAAAAAATTAACTACATAAATTGTAAGAAATGTCATTGTTCTGATGTGGCCCTACGTAACACGAGACTTAAGTGATGTGGTCGTATGTTCATGTCTGTCTTTGCGATCATGATTTATGGGCTATCTGTTGATGTATTAGTCTTATATTACAAAAGGATAATGGTCACTTCAGCCCGCGCCAGGCTCGCCATTGCGCAGAAAATTCGCCTCATTGTATACAGGCGAATCTACACGCCAGACATTATGAGATGATTCCAGGTCACACACCAAGGGGTCTTGGCCAAGTTTTGTCAGACATCCTCTAGTAAACGTCAGCTGCGTTAAAATGCCGCTGTACTTGAGAAGATGTTGTGCTTGGAAGTATAAATATTATTACAGAACAAACTTTTGTTATAATATACATTGGGGTGAACTTGAAGTCTGTCACTACATATACTTTGTAAGGGAAGAGTTAATTCCCTTGGATACATTTGGGCAAATTATTACGCGTTTCTTCTGTAAAACTTTTGGACATGTTATGCTCATGACCAGGCGCGTTTAAAAAAACCCCAGTTTTACGAGTTTTATGAAATCTTAGTCTTCCATGTAAAACGCTTGTAGATACCTCCTAGAAAAGGTGATCCAGAACCCCCATGATATATACTACTCAGCCATGGCTGGCTTTCATATAAGTAAACAAATTTGGAGTACAACTGTGCGGCGTTCAGCAGCAGTGAAATGAGTAAAGTCGGCGGGTCTGTACATGATACTCACACTAGTCTTTCTGACACTTGTCAACTTGACATTAACTATTTTCACATCAGCCTGTCTGTCATTTCTCAGTCTGACGCTCACGTGGCCTTTTTTCCTCAGTTTCTTTCGCCATTATTTTTAATTCTAGATTCCTCTGTGCTTGAAAATGGAACTAGAGATATATATACAAGAAAAGTAGATGGCGCTTTTTAAGTTTCTGAGTTCAGCGGTACAGGCGTTTTAATGATTGCTGAATTCATGCAATATCCGTGCCAGTTGTTACGAGTGGAAAAAGTGGAGAATGTCATTGTACTCGGGAGAATTTTCAAAAGGGCCTGGGGGAGTCAGTTCGATGCCTTGGGCAAATCCAACTCAGAACTGTCAATAAACCAAGAAGACTTTGTCAAGTCACAAAGCATTGGTAGCACGATGACGCTGTACCCTCTATCGCACCAGCCATGTCTGATAGTCGGGAGAAGAACAAGGACGACCTAAGTAGTCTGGTGGAGTGGCGACATCACTACGAGAGGCTCGGGGTTAAGAGCGAGGATTTCGTCCGAACTACTTTCGCCAATATCCATGAGGCTGAGTATTCAGCTGTAGCACAGGCTGAAATCAGTAGAGAAAATCAATCAGAATCAGTCTAAGCAATAGTCTGGAAAATCGACGAAAAGCAAGATAGAAAATTAAGGAGATTTCATGTGAGAATTTAGTTTTATTCATGACATACTCAAGTCAAAAAAGTGATCACACTCAGTTTTCATATTCAGTTGTAGGCCACTGTAACATAATTTAATATGACCCACCTATGGTGCCCATAACAACTATATTTATCGCTTTACTGAGCCTAGAGGAAATGAACTCTCTTTGAGTTGCCAGGTATATTTGTGGGAATCTTGACTAAACAAAATGAATGAGATTTACTTTAAGATCCGTATTTAGTGTTGGCACTGCTGACGACACTAATTAAATTAGATTCATGTAAAATGTACACTGTTTATTTTGAAGTTAATTAGAGTAAACAAATAATACTTACCATTTTGTAAATAAACAGTATATTTTTAATCTTTGGCTGATTCATTTTAGTTGAAACCAATGATTTTAGTTTTATTCCGTGCTCAAAAATATTTCAATGACATGTACACACCTTCTACAAGCGTTAAGTGGGAGGAAATCTGGCATAGCCTGGGTAAATAGTACGACAATCCGCAAGCTGCAGGCAGAGGGAACCGGCATGATCTGAAACTGAACGCACACTGTGCTGCACTTGCACGCTGACCATTTGACCACGCCGAACACAAGTAAATGGTCAATATTTATGTTTTCTTTGCGAACATGAGCACTGTGAGTTATTGGAAAATTTTTTATGAACATGCTGTGGTCTTATGTTGGGATTGTAAGATGGTTGATGTAATGGCATTCTAGACCTTGTGCATGGTAAATTTATCTTAGTCTTACATATTGTTGTCACTTGACCTAAAAGAAAAACCATCGTTGTTTCACTAATAAGAAGTAGGCTTTTGTCTACATTATTTTCAGACTATTTGACTATTTAGACATAAGGGGTTTCCATAGAAATCTGGTATCTAAACATATTCAGGGGTAGTTCGAATCCTGCCACTTCTTTAACATCGTGATGCGTTGTAATTTACGGTAAAATACTTTCCATATGAATCTTTAGGAAGAATTATGCCACAATGACTGTGTTTCGCAACTGTCTGTGGACATCCTGGTTTCCATGATATGTCAATATCAATGAGTCTTGAAATCAAATCGTATTTCTGCTAGGCTGGAAATAGGTAACCTTTCTCTCTCCCTTCAAATACCATAGGATGCTACATACATCAGACACAGACCAGGCTACCTCCCTTCACTCATTGTTTGCACATGCATATTCTAACATCGTGTTAAAGGGGCCTTTAGGCACTTTACCTTTAAATTATAACGAAGTGCGAAATATATGCAGTCATTCAATTATTGCATTCAGCATGCGGCTTGCATGTGAAGAAACCAGGGATCTTCCAGCTGAGAAGAGGGTTTAGAATAAAACCCTATATTGAGGCCAATTAGCACACTGACGTTACTGCTCTGGTTGTCCTCTCTACCCTGTTGTCTTTTATTTTGTATACCAGCATAAAACGGGCTTCTACTGGTAGATTACGCAGTGTTTTCATGTTACTGTGTTCCAAATGTCATGACAACACAGCATTCTGAGTAATTCTAGACCAGTGACGAACGAAACCATTACAATTAACATCAATGCACTTTTGTGCTTCTGCCAGGTGGCAAGAAATGTGCTGATGTTTATGCATTTACATGAAGGTTAAGAATAAGTCCCTAACTGAGGTAAGTTGACAAGAGACCGTGTGTAACGTATGAAGATTTGCCTTCGCTACTCTGGATCTGTTTCACATTCTTATAGAATAATCCCAAAGTCATTTACCTTAGATGACCGGACGATGTCAAATCTTAATTTGAAGAACTGATAGTTTGATATCCTTCATTATTCATGCTCGCCATCATCCCTGTTGAATACACAGTCAAAAATGACGGTGCTGCTTTACGCCAAACAGCATTGGTAAATTTGCTTTCAACAATTTTTAGTTAAAACTTACATGTTGTAAATATTTTGTTCGACCATTTTTGGGCTAAAGAAATCTACTGTTTATTAGGATCTATCAAAATCATTTAGGGTTTTTATTTGTTTCTTTGATTTTTATTTAACTTCAAGATTCTCAGTAAATTATGTGGGGAGGTAAACCGGATTGTCCGAGGCAAAGCACCGTCTTTTGGAAAGTTACCGAAGAAAAGCAGACAAGTGATCTTCAGCGACCCTTGGACCGCGTAAATGTTCAAACGGATGGCGGCTACTAGTTTATTATCAGCAAGGCCCGAAGGTGCCTTTATAAGTCTAATGGAATGGCGTGTTAAATTTTACAATGAAGATAAAACTAAAGCCACGGGAAATTTCAACAATATGTATACTGTATAATATTTTATTATTCCATGTTTTAGAACGGATTTTGACCTTGAAACAAGATTCGCATCACACAAAACTGTATGATGATTTTTGAAACTCTCTTCTAAACAAACACTGTGGCTATTAATTTTGCATGGTATCTAAATCCCGACAAGACTCAAAAGTATAAGACACAGTATATGTATTAATTTGCCGTGAAAGCTAAGGATTTGCTTCGAAAAGTCCTTTGAAATACAAATGTCGCTGAGCACGATACAAAGCTGGACACCCGATTAAAGTCTAAGCCAGATCTGGTTTATCCCATGTCTCGTGTAGCATTAATATTATTAAGATTCGCTGTATAGAGAAACACACAGAACACTTCCTTAATCAACTTCAACGTATTAACTGATGTATTCCGCATTACATAAATATCAAAATGTCTTGTTATAACTTGTTTAAAAGTGTATCGCTATTCATTCCCCCTCCGCTTGCTAATATTTGACACAATTTAAAGGGGGGGGACAACAGGAGGCCAAATGCATATTTGTATAGATAAAGCATCATAGGGCCTACATAAAACTTAACTTTCTGTGATGTTGCATAACGGAAATATCTCAGTTCAAAGACGGCAAAACAGAGCACAGTGAGCTTTGACTGGTGATTCTGGCCATGCTCATAGAAGAAGTTGTCACTTGTGTGTAAACGAGGGCGGCCATTGTCATGGGTGGAGGAATCGGGATGCTCAGAGAGGGAACAGCCATATGAGTGTCCTTCGTCGGTTATATAGAGCGTGGAAATTTCGTATGTAAGGTCGTTTTGGAACTCCTCTTGTGTGTTCTTGTGATTGGAACACCAGCACTTTAACTACTCGGCTCATCCATCCCCCCCACATCTCATGCAGCTTGAGTGTAGAATATATATTTATTTACTTGTTTGTTATTTTATATTTACGCCGTATTCAAGAATGTTTCCTTCGTACGAAATTAAGCCGTTCAGAGCCCGGGAGAGAACCACGGCCATCTGCAGGCCCACGGCAGACCTTCCCACGCGCCAACCGAAAGGAGACCAGGATAAGGTGAAAGCAACGTCAAAGGCTTCTGCTTTACTGTGCTGCGCTATAGCACGTTATATATTAGACCACGGAGATCCACATTTTACGTACATGTATATGTTGGAGTGATGTATAGTTATTTCACTTCTATGACGGGGGCCGTAAGAAGATACCTTACAACGGCTAGGGGGCTCCTCGACCCGTAAAGGACAAGTTATAGTGATATAGGGAGCATGAAGTTAGGTAAAGGTGTTCAGAACTCCTTTGAAAAGGTGGCCTTAAAGGATGTACATTTCTCTACTCGATCCACGACATCTATTTTACAAGGACCTTTCTCATTTGCTTTTAATTAACAGACATTAACAGATATCTCCGTGTTATACTCCAAAGCGTTTTAGACGGCTGCTTTTTCTTGGTTCAGCCATATTTAGTCGTGGTAATCAAAGTTGTTAATCATATCACTGTAAAGTATAATTAATTATTTTTAGGGCAGTGTCTCGGACACAGGTAAGTGAAAGACAGGTACACGAACAGCTTTAAGCTGCTTTAAAATTTTCGACAAACCACACCTGCTGTTACTTAGATTCCCTTGGTGGATATTTTAGGTTCGCTTATTTTCCATTCCCACTTCCATAAACTTACGATATAAACCTTAAATGGGTTGTTAGTAACGATGCGGTTTTGGTTGATGGGCTGGACAATTTATGTTGACTTATATTCCATTTTGTCCTGTGTGAGCTTTAACGCTAACAGCTTTACTTGTTAGTTATACATGCACCAGACGCAACAGTACATATATATGTATATGCCTTTCGTAACATTCTTACCTATTCCGTACTTGAATAAGATAGGGCATGAAGTCTTAAAATGAATTCGATAAAATGATAACATTACAATGTGTAATACAACATTTTTGAGCCGAAGTGTTAAGACACGGTGTTAAAACTGACATGTTATATATGAGTTTCACTACGTCATACCCAACATTTCAGCAGCGGTGTACGTGGGAAAGCATCCGTTATTAAGGTATACCGCTTTAACAAACAATGGCGGTATCATCTCCCGGCTGGAATGATTGCTCATTTTTCTTTATACATGAGCAGACAAAACATTCAATCATCTGTAAGATCGACAGAAATAAATAAACAAGACAGATTCGTGCAAACATTCAGTTTTATATATGACACTCGGATTCACACTGAATATTTATTTGTGCTCTCACGTAGCATATTGTGCCAGCATTTGTTGACCGGAACAGTTGAGTATAAGAAATCGACCTGATGGCTTTACCAGTATAGAAGAAATCAGTGGTATTTACTTCGAGTTGAGAGATGTAGGTACCATACTGTAATGACATTACTGAACACACAAACTGAATCTGATTCTCTTCAAATATACACCGTTCATGGCGTAATTAATTAGCTACAAAGTAAAAGTAATATTTATTTTGTTTTTTGCTATCAAAACCACATACATGTAAGCTCTGTATGTGTTACGAAGCCCGTCTTTAATATGTATCATAGATATATATATTCTGTTGTTTTTGCCCTAACCGGGCCAGCGTCTGACCTAGATTTGGACAAATGTATACGTTGTAGCCGGTACTGGAATTCAATCGCGTGCTCTCGAGGCTTCTGTTTATGATTTTCGTGTCATTGTGCATAGTGTACATTCTGGAAAGAAGGACCCGTGTTGTAAACACGTTTACGATTAAACCGGTCAGAATTTCTTTACGTTAGTCTATAATTATGAGCGACAAAGTTGTAAAGCTCGCAGGGATTTACTCACCTCCACTTGAGCGCAGTTCTATTTACAACTTGAGGGTTTCCGGATTCATTGGAGCTAGGCTTTCATGTCATTCGACGTACGTCATTTTGTAAACTTTCGGTACGTAGCACTTTTTGAGCTTGTGTTTCGTCACTTGCTATTTTGTTTGAGACGCAGTTTTGGAGCTTGTATCACTCATTGCCTCTTTGTGTGCTTACGTACATTTCATCCCGGTTTAACCTAAAAGTGACTTGTGGGAGGGAATCATACACAACCAGCTCGGCACCACGGTCGTTATTGTCAACCTGTCTGCCCAGGAAAGTTGAACCTTGCTGGCGAGTTGGACATGTACCATAGCCGCCGTGCGTTTCCTTTACTGTTTGTCACTTACAAGACAGTCATCCTTCGATTTGAGAATTCCCAAGGACTGTGGATTCTATATTTACATGGATTAACTTGCTTTTGGAAGCCTAAATATTCCACCCGGATTTGGACGCTACCACCAGTAAGCAACTATATATATATATTTGAGAATCTGCAACGGTTAAGCGACAAGGTCGCAAGTAGTATACTATGTGACTTACAGGTCTCATTCGTATCTTTTAACCTGGGAGGTACGGAGGTACGTGGAGGTACGTGGAGGTACGGTGATGACGTCATATGACGTCATATGTTTTGGTAAGGTAGAGTGTGTTTGTTTTTTTTCCTATGGGGAATCCCCATTTTGTGACCCAGTTGTTGCATCATATGTACCAGTTATTGCAAGACGCAAAAAAATTTCCACAAGTTTTTTGCGTCATATCAAAAAATTACAACGGAGGGGTGGTGTGGGCGTGATCAGGATTACCTTTATGACGTCATAGGTTTTGGTAAGGTACTAGGTGTTATTTGGTTTCTTCCTATCATGCGATATGCACGTGATAATAACATTAAAAAGTGGGGGTGGTTGTCATTTTTCACTGTGTTTGGCCGTGTATAAGCACGTAGGCGTGGATGAGTGGTGGAGATTGTTAAATGATGGGATTTACCTGTGATTTGTGTTCGCGTGTTTTTAAGGCACCTCAAACGCTAAATCGTCACAAGCGGGAAGTTCATGGATCGGGGAGCTGTACGTATAGTTGTAAGGATTGTGCTCAGCGGTTTACCCGTATGTCAAACCTGAAACGGCATTATCATCGAACTGGACATGGAGAGAAAAGTGATATGAGTGGAGAAAGGCTGGTGAGTACATATATATATACATATATATTATAATGTTGTGAGTATACATTTTCAGAGCATATTGTGTCGTATTTATATTTATATATATATATATGATAAGTTAAGGGGGAGTGAATGTTAGAGGCTAATCTTTGTTTGATTATGTGACATCACGGTGTGTGATGTCACGACAAATCACAGACAGACATATAAATAACAAAGAAACACAATACATAACAGAGAGTACATGAAAAACAAACAAACAAGCATTTATCCATCGGTGTAGGGTTTTCAGGGGTAGTCGGTGTTGAGGGCGTGGTACAATCTACAAAGCTTATGAACATTAACAATTAAAATAATGTGAAAGTGCATAGGCTTCGTGAAGTGTACCAACGATATATCCATCGGTGTTGAGGGCGTGGCACAAATGGACAGGCCCTATGTTCGTAACAGTTTAAATAATGTTAACGAACATAGGCCCTGTAAAGCGTACCAGGCATATACCCATTGGTCCATTGGCGTAGATTTTCCAGGTAGGTGGTGTTGAGGAGATGGAACAATATACTCAAGTCTAATACGTGAACAGTTATAATTATAATGCTCACGTATTGAAGAGAGTTTAGTGTCCCTCCCATATAGCTCCCGCTCCGTCCGTGTAGGTTTTTCTGGTAGATGGAGTTGGCCGTCGCACACTAACTACGTCTCCGACCGTCCACAGTTATAAATATACAATGTGGAAAGTCGGGGATGTAGTATAGTGTACAGCGTGGTTGTGCTTGATCCATCTCTGGAGTGTTGACATGGCCCATCGTGCGCCGGGTAACCATCAGATGCTCACAAATTATACTACACTGTGAACAGCCGAGGCCACCCAGTGTACAATAAACTGGGTTCGTGACGTCAGGCGTAGACAGAAAAAAAAACAGGTAAATTTAAAAAAAAACATAAAATGAAATGAAAAAATAACTAATAGATAAATAAAATAACCCCAAAATAGCCAAAACATGCAAAAAAAATCATGCAAAAAACATAGTGCTCATATTTCGGAAAATGTCCTTTCGACAGGGTGGGTGGCTCTGAAAAGAGCCTTTGGATATAGGGAGAGTCTGTGATGAAGAGAAGCCGTGATTATAACGAGAGTCCGTAATGGGAGAGAAGCCGTTGGTCATGAGACTTAGTTCTTGTTGTTGTTGAATCGGTGGAGTAGAAGATCTGGAAGACGGATCTGGGGATTTGATATAAATATCACAACAACTACAAATGTACAATAACGAGATGGTTAGTTGTTGTTGGGCGGTTCTTCCAAATGTCTATATTCCACCTCCGCACGTAAAAGTCTCACACGATTCTGTTCCATGATGTGCTCCAGTTCATTCACCTCTGCTGCGTGTAAGTGGAGGAGTCTTGTAAACTCTGGTCCTGGGCCCACCATAACTTGTCGCTCCAAGGCTTCCATGTATTTTAAATAGGCTGTTTCATACTCCTTGTAAAAGTATTCCAGTCGTTTCTTCAGGAGGAATCGCCATAACGGTAGTCTATCCGTTTCAGGGTCCCCTGTACGTACTACGATGCTGGGGCAGTCTCGTAATCGAATAATCATCTCCGTGAGTGAATCCATAATCTTCCTCTCTGGGTTTTTGTCGTGAAATCAGCTCCCGCAGAAATGCAGTAGAGTGACTGTGCGTCTGTCACCAATGCTCGCAGACTATATAACAGCAGCGCGGATCTAAACGAAAGCAGTGGTTTTGGAATTATCTGAGCGGTGATTGGTGAAGAAAGAAAAAAAAAAAAAAAATGCGCGGACGGGTGTACTCCAGGGGTTGTTTTTATCAAATAAATATACCGGTGCTCGTAAACTCCCGCAGCAGCATGCCCAAAAAAGCGCGACGGTCAGAGAGAGCAATTTCACCATTTCGCATTGGTTTATAGCTGTCACGTGGGCTTTCTGCATTTATAAGCATTGTGTTTTTACCGTGTCTCTTTTTTGGGTGGAAATATAAGAATATAGGTTTAAATATCAACTTTTATTGAGATATAATCTAATAATTAAAAAATAGAAGCCCTTAATATACATAATTCGTCAACGTGTGTATAAAATATGAAAGAGGTAAAGAGATAATTGGTGTTTTACACCCCCAGAGAAGCACAACAGTAGATGTACGCTCTATCGGTACGAACTGACGGCAGGGCAAATTCTGCTGTTCTGATTGGTCGATAGTGGGCGATGTCTGAGCAGTGCTCGGAAATTTTCAATCCTTGTGTTTTACTATAGCATAGCCATTTGCCTTATAGTATATTGTGCTGATATTAAAAACAATATTTTGCTCTCGCAGGGATCATACAGTACACAGGACTATGCCAGCATATAGAGAGATATCAATAGCTTCTTTGTACGTACAGAAATATAATAAAAAACAAATGCGGTGTGAAAATATCAGCTTTTTAGTTTTGACATATAAATTTAATAATTAGAAAGGATATGTACATAATTTGTTTTCCCTAGTATGGGTGTAAATGGTAGTGTTACATGGGGGATGACAAAAAAAAACAAAAAAAAAACCCCTAGTATAATTTGCTCTGCATGTATGCACATATATGTATGTATGTACATGCATGTATGTAAAAAACAATCACTAGCGAACCAGTTATCATGGGGCTGCATGTTAGGAGGGTTGATTTTTTTTGTGTTTGTTTTTACATAAAACGGGTAAATCACAAACATTAAAACGAGACATACATAATTCAATATATATATATATAACGTGGTCAAATTTTGAAAGCAAAATCTTTTCAGAAGAATTGGTTTGGCCCTGAAAAGGGCCTTTGGATTGCACGGTTCACTCCAGGGACGGCTATGGTAGCGGTCCGACTCGCCTCACCGCACTGCCCGGCTTTTGTCTCCGGCGCTGGCTGGCTAGCTGGTTGCCCGGTGTTAACGTCATTTCAGCCGTTACGGCTATGACTGCTTGCAGCAGCCTCTCCCAGGCGTCTCTTCTCACCGCCTTAGCCTCGCTGATTTCCACCTCTGTTTTCCCCTATGCAACCGTACATAGCGTATTTTACGGTTCCTTCATATCGCGCACAGGCTTGGCCGTACGCAATCCCACGTCGCTGCAGCTCTTCGTCAGCCATGTTGACGTGTGTAGTGACAAGTGAGTGAGTTTCCCTTTTATATGAATTGGTCGGCTTGTAAAGTTTGACAGCGCTGCGGACCAAATAGAGAGCAAAATCCCATGCATCTGATTGGATGATAGGGACTATACCGTACCAGCGGCTGTGGATTTTCAATCCCTTGTGTTTTACTAACATAGCGATATCGCCTATGTGAACTGCGTATTTTAAATACACACACGCACATATATTCCAGCACACATATCAAACTTAATAATACAGACATAATACAATTTGTTTATATATATAATAGAGTATAATTACGATGTACACAACACGAAACATATATTTATTATTTGACACATATAAAAGACAAATAAGTAACTGTGAAAATAATGTAGTGCTTTTCTATTAGAAAGACTCCTTCGACAGAATAGGGCGACCTTTTATTTATAAGGTCTGTGGTCAGGTCGGGTTGGCTGGTTGGTTCGTCCGTTTTGTTTTCGTTGGGTAGTCAAAAATCACTAGATATGGGTTACACGGCGGTAGAAATCTCCAGGCGATTCATAATTATTTCTAAGTCTCCGATGTCGGAATTTTCGCCGCATAGCTAGCTGTAAATTATTTCCCCGAGTCATCTTCTTCCTCCGACTCCGGCGTTTGTATGTATTGTATTTCCTGGGTCGATTTCGTTTCTTCTTGAGAGGCATGACGTCCGTTCTCATCTGTGTTCTAGGTTAAACTGATAAGGTATACACTTTGTGTGTTATATTTATGCACATACGGTAAGCTATTAAATAGTAGGACTATGCCAGTATTTTATGATTTATGGGGGGGGGGTTGGTTATACAGGTGCAGCCCATTTCACAGATTGGAGGTCGTGTGACCGCTTCAACATCAAAGCGCCGGGGCCAGTCTGCTGCTAGATCCGAACGCTCCAAGGGCTCCTCATTACTCTCACCTGTCAATCAAGCGCCCTCACCTGAGGCTGTGTTTAGTCCGCTGGAGCTAGAAAGCGATGTGGATGGTCAGGGTGAACTTCATACTCCCTCGGTCGGTAATGTAAAGGGTCAGGTTAACCTCAATAACGGCCCTTATTCATTTCCCTCGGACCCCATCACACCTTCATATGATGAGTTACCTACAGACCCAGCATTACGTGACATATATCAACGTCACTGGGGCGCTATCCGCCAGCAATTTCATCGCCATCGACCTTTGCAGGATGTGTATAATTTCCGAATCAAGGGACTCTATCCTTTAGCTACACACCTTGAACAGGTGTTTCTTGACCAGCCTTCAGCTTTCCGTATCAACCTAGCTTACGGTTTCATTTTACGTCATCGAGATACGGACCAATTGCGTTATTTCTATCCGAGTACAAATACAAGAATACTTTCAGAATGTCGATATATTCACACCTAAGGGGACATACAAACACTTACTGCTGATTTGTCAGCTATCGATGCGATCGAATCAGCCCGACATCAGCGCCCAAATACCAAATGGGTGGTAGACAGTGTGACTAATGTTGCGTTTTATGTGCATAAACCACATACCACACCCATCGGTGCACCGGTAGATTTACCTGCCCACGTGTAGAATAATAAAGGCTTGCACAGCATGGTGAGTGGTGGACATGGTGCTTACGATGATCAGTTGTGTTTCTTCCGTTGCTTAGCCTTTCACCTAGACAACGCTAACCCCAAATACTGCACTGTTAAAGCTAAGGGTTATTTAAAAATTTACTTGAAAGCTAAAGGTATGGAAGCCAGGTATTTCCGAGGTGTCCCGCTCAGCGAACTGTCTTTTTTGGAGGATTTATTTAACGTAAACATATTTGTGTATGAACTATTAGTAGTTGATACAGATGTGTGCGCTGAGATTCTTTATAGGTCCGCCAAGCGATACGCTACTACTTTGACTCTTAATTTACACGAGAAGCATTTTAGCGTGGTGAAAGATATGAATTTATACGCTCGTTCTTATCTGTGCAGGGTTTGTCATAAATCATTTCCCAAGGCCTGGAAATTAAAACGGCATTCACGGACTTGTGATGGGGTTATCAAACGAGTGTATCCAGGCGGTGTGTTTAAAAACAAAGCCACTGTTTTCGAGGAGTTAGCTGACGAAGGAATTATTGATGTCGCTGAAGAGGACAGGTATTTCCCATATAGAGCTTGTTTTGATTTTGAGGCCTATCTCCAAAAATTAGACCCTCCTGCAGCTAACAGTGGTGAAAACACAGAATGGACTGCCCTCCATATTCCCATGAGCGTGTCTGTTAACAGTAACGTTCCTGGATATGACAAACCGATGTGTTTTGTATCAACGGGTGATCCGCACGCTTTGATTGAAACTATGATGGCATATCTCACTGAGATCAGTGGAGCTAGTTTTAAGCTGTTATGTCAACATTACCACCTCGTGTTAGACAGCTTGGATGAGTGTATAGGTATAGCCGCACTATGTGACTTTACCTGCGAAACCAAAAAGAAATCTTACACAGAAAAACTCAAGGAGCGATTTTTAACATACCTAACCGAACTCCCTGTTTTGGGTCTTAATTCTGGGAAATATGATTTTAATTTAATAAAGCGACAGCTGTATCCGTATTTAGTGAAAACCGATGGGTTAAAATACATTATCAAGCGGAATAACGATCACATGAGTGTGTCTACAGGTCAGCTGAGATTTTTAGACGTGCGAAATTATTTAGCTCCGAATTATAGTTATGATAAATGGGTCAAAGCTTATGAATGTCAGGTGACCAAAGGACAGTTTTGTTACGAATATGTGGATAGTTTAGCACGTTTAGATGAGACAAATCTCCCGCCGCGTGAAGCTTTCCATAACAAGTTAAAAGGGACTTTTTGCTCTGAAGAAGATTAACAGGCTTTGGAGAATGTGTGGCAATCACACGGAATGAAGACCCTGCGTGATTTTCTGATTTGGTACAATAATCTCGACGTCATTCCATTTCTTGAAGCTTTGGGAAAGATGTCAGCGTTTTATCAAACCATGCGTGTAGATCTATTTAAAGACTGTATTAGTATTCCTGGGGTCACTTTACGTTACATGTTTCAAAATCTCCCAACTTACTTTTCCTTAATAGGAGAAGGGGATAAAGATCTTTATCAATGTCTGAGATCGAATATTGTCGGGGGACCAAGTATTGTATTTCATCGCTATCATAAGAAGGGGGTGACTCGTATTAGGGGAGAAAAATTATGCCAGGGAATTGTCGGTTTTGACGCTAATGCGTTATACCTAGCTTCCTTAGCATCACCTATGCCGGCTGGACATTATATCCGCTGGCTACCCATAGAAGAAGAGCGACAAGACACTATAAATTTTTATCCGAAAGAGTCCAAAAAACCTCGACTGGCTGAACAGTGGCTAGACTGGCAAGCGGCTCAGCTGGGCGTCCCTATTCGTCATCGGCTGAACGATGTGGAACGGAGAGTTGGTGATCGTCGGCTCCCTGTTGACGGCTTTGCTGTGGTGAACGGTCGACGCACTATTTTCCAGGTAATGTATTATGTCTTGTATATGTAATATATATAAAATAATTATGTATGTATGAAAAAAAAAAAGATTGGGTAAATGTAGCGTTATAATTGATAACATGTGGAATATATGCATGTATATACATATATATATATAAGTATATATATATGTATATACATATATATACATACTTATATATATACATATATAAAACAATGTACACGCTTTATACTTATATACGTATGCTTGTATCATTGCAGTTCCACGGGTGTTACTGGCATTTCCATGGGTGTCATCTCAACTATACTTCAACAGGTGAGCTCCGCTATAACACTAGGCGTGGTCTTTCACCGGAAGAACTTCACCGAGCACCGAGCATATTTCGAGCATCTCACCTTCCAGGTTGTGGTAACATGGGAATGTTTTTTTCTTCAGCAAAAGCAGACTGACCCCACCCTTCAATCATTTCTCCGACATTACTACACTCCTCCACCACCTCATTTTACTGAAGATCAATTATTAAAATCAGTTATGGATCAGCAACTGTATGGGTTTGTGGAATGTGACATTCATGTCCCCCAAGAATTATTATTGACTTTTGCTGAATGCCCCCCGATATTTAAAAACGCGAATGTCACTGTAGAAGATATCGGTCCGACTATGAAAGAATATGCCAAGGCCAATAATATTATGACTCAGCCCCGCCGTACATTAATAGGAAGTATGTGTGGAACGAAAATTCTCTTGGGCACCCCTCTGCTAAGATGGCATTTGGCTCATGGACTGGTTGTAACTCGCGTGTATCAAGCTGTGCAATGCACACCTGAAACCTGCTTTCGCACCTTCGCCGATCACGTGACTCAAGCCCGACGTCAAGGGGATGTAGATCCCAGCAAGGTGTTAATAGGTGAAACGATGAAGCTATTAGGAAATTCGGGATATGGAAAGACAATTACTAATCAAGATCGCCATGTGAATGTGAAAGTGTGTACGCTAGAGAAAGCTCGGAAATTAGTCAATTCAGATGCATGTATTAACGTGGAGGAAATTGATGATGCTACGTATGAGGTCACGTGCTCTAAGAAACGGATCTCTTATAATTTACCCTTACCGATAGGGTGTATGGTATATCAGTATGCCAAACTCCGCATGCTGGAATTCTATTACGATTTCCTGGCAAAATATTTTCATTCCAGTGATTATCAACTCGTGGAAACAGATACAGATTCAGCATACATTGGATGGTCGGAGCCTAATTGGGAATCCTCACGAAGCTGAGCGTGACCGCTGGTTACCTCGTCGAGATTATTATCAACATGACAAACGTACGCCTGGTCTGTTTAAAGTAGAATGGAGTGGAGATGGTATTATCGCTTTATGTTCCAAAACATATTACTGCTACGCTGGGGACAGTGGAGATGGTGATAAATTTTCATGCAAAGGAGTAAACCGTCACAGTGCTCAAAAGGGTTTGTATCTCTCGGTGCTCCAGGAGGGACGAAGTGCAGCGGGAGTCAATCGTGGCATAGGTGTACGTGGACATCAAATGTGTTCCTATACACAGCATAAGGACGCTTTGACGTATTTTTATGCTAAACGTAAGATTTTGCCTGATGGGGTAAGCACGACTTACCTGGATATTTAGATACATATATAAATATATTTTAAGATTCTGAATATTTTTGGTTCAATAAACAAGAACAAACAACTGGAATTAAACATGTCATTTTTTTAACAACACTCATCATTGTATATATGCATTGTTCTAATCAGCAAAAATACAGCCTCTGTGCAACACTGTACTAGCATATTCCTTGTTATCAGTATATGTTTGTACAACAACAATAAACATGGGAGAATAGATAAAAAAAATGTCTGATTAACTGGTGATTTCATTCGATTATGATTTATTACAATCTTCGCAACAATGGGCATCTATGTTTTCTAATCACCAAAGAAAGGAGGGTGGATACCGAACATTCTTTCGACCCAATCATAAACCAATAGATCATTCGTACCAATGTGTACCAGGTTTCGTTCAAGGATCGGTGTAAAATATATATAGCAGGTCGATGCGGCATTCGTGCAGGTAAATCATTCCAAGGGAGCACACCTTGCACCAAGTCACGTGTATAAGGATCCGTTTGAAGACATTGTAATAATTGTTCGCTGTTCATGACGTCATCTGTTAGAATTATGAGATCCTGGTCGAGGGTGGAAGTTCAAATCCTGGAGCGGTCAATGTCGATTTTGTTTAATTGGTGAAATTACACAAGACTGTACGAGTCTTATCAATCTCAATGATATTCTGGAATTCAGCGTAGCAAATGATGGTAGTAGATTGAAGTAAAGGTGCGGAAAATCGCATTTCCAAGCGGAGATCACCCTTCTGGCTGACGTTCAACTGTTGCTCATCGTGCTGGTCAGCGGTCAAATCAAAGGCGAACAGGGTGTACCCCGCGCGGAAATCACGATATGTGATATCGTTTCCCCCATCTGTTCCAACTTTACCCGCGGCAGCGAATAAGTTCATATACGAACGGATGTAATTATGAGCTGGAAAATTTAGGGTGAGTGGCTTGGCTGGTATCTGACGTCCGTTCACGTGTAAAGCCACGTAGTTTATGTTAAGGGGGTTGAATGCGAAGGGATTTTCATCGTATCGTCCGTTAAATGTCGAGTTTTGTACACACCCTATGACGAGACGCTGGGGAAGAGTGCCTAAAAATAGGTTTTGCTCATTCACTGTGGTATGCCCTATACCCACGTTGAAATACTTGGTCAATACACGCCGAATCGGGTACTTGGCTGGGGCTTTCTCCAAGGCTTTCAAATGCCCTAGCAGAACACCTGGGGTGACTTTGATTTTCCGTAAAAGCATTGTCACTTCCTCAAGGACTGTCTTGTAATCAGCCTCCTCTGCAGCGTCTCCTTCTCCATGTCGGAGAATTGATATAATTACAAAGCTGTTTCCGCTCCTGGTCAAACGCACTCGAACCGTGACATTGTTTAACAAATAGCGATCTTGTTGAAACAAGTCACAATGTAATCTCCCCATCATATTAATCGATCGACTTCCAGCAGCCAAGGCCCTTCGTTTGTGAAATCCATCGTTTTGATTAGTTTTAGTCTCCATTTGTCCAAGAGTATCCTTATACCACCCACTTCCTTTCAACCAAGTTCTTTTAGCTTCCTGCCCATAGCTAAGTAAGGTTTCTATGTACGCCCGGTAAGGGTACATATTCGTTGACGGAGTAATCAATTTATCATTGATAGCGACGTCTACTTGCTGCCACAGGGAATGTAGCCATAAATTAACAGGTGCCACGGCAGCATTCTCCGGCAAATCATCCCCATTACCTTTCACTATTTTGGCTTTCACATACAAATACGAGTTAGCCAAGTCCAAGTAAGTGTCTGGATCCCCGTTGCTAATAAAAAATTCTACAGGCCCACCGTCCACAATGCTAGCTATAGGGTTGTAGGTATCCCATCGTCCTTCCTGTACACTTCTTTGAGTTGGAGGTAAAGTCCACAAATCAAATTCACTGTTCACTGATGGGGCTGAATTTGGGTGCTGTAAAGCCATGGTAGGATGGATATGGGTGTTATGCGAAAATATCTCTGGGGAGTCTACCTGATCCCTTTCGCCCCGTGTGTGCTCCAACACGCCTTCTACGCTGACTGATCAGGTGACGTGCAGCAGGGCGTTTTATACGGCGCCGGTGAGCTGGTTTACCTGGCGGACGTCGGCCCGCCCCAGGTGTAGATACACCGAGAATACGAGGGACTTCCCTCGCCAGCGCACGTTTAGCACTCCCTAGCAGCCGTTTACCGGCAGCTTTAGTACGTTGTTTCAGGGCTACCTTCGGTGACTTACCGCGAAACAGCGTATCACCGGCAACCCCCAGAGCGTAGCACCGTTTTTCCCACGGTTTTGGCAATGGGCACCAGAGGCCCCTTGATAAGAGCACCTAAGACATTCCCTAATCCGTGACCTCGTTGTATCGGAGCACCGTGAAAGACAGGAAAATTACCGCCCCCAGCTTGGTTGCAGTAATACGTGATGTAAGGTTGATGGGTATCTGACATCCTATATGAGCAAGTGGAAGATCACAGGTTCGAATCCTCGTGCGGTCAGCGTCAAGTTCTTTTGAATTTTTTTGGTCACGTGTTAGAGAAGAGGTAGACACCGCCGCTCTCGAAAATGAAGTGTTACCAACACTTTCCCATGCACAAATGGGACAGGTTTACCTGTGTCATCCCTAATATCTATTTCAATGGTCGAAAAATTCCTCTTGAGTACAGGAACATACTTAATATGTGAAAAGGACTTGCTAACATGATCTCCAGACGTCCCACGAACAGCTACTGCGCGGAGTAGTGGGGCTAATACATCCCCTACTACACGGGGTTCGAGCACATCTGAATATATGTAAAGGGTGTGGACCGTCCGTGTCGCCTGAGTCGAACCAAAGCGGATCTTTTCTTGCTCTCCTGTTATCACCGTATTCCCATGCAGTAAGTGCGGGCTAGAACTTACAGTTTGGCGTGATCTTCTTTCTCCCTCTCCCGTTATCTGCGTATTCCCAGGGGTCAGACCAAACGTTTCACGTAAGCGTGGACTAAAACTTACAGTTTGGCGTGATTTAAATTCCAGTGTATATTTTTCAGAAACCCTATCATACCCAAACACAATTTCACCTGATTTAGGTCTAAGAAAAGCGCTATTGCTATTCATCAGTTGAGCGTTGAGGGCAGAGGTGATAGCTTCCGGTGTTGGGTAATAGCCTTTGGGTAATACAACTCGCTCGTTACGACTGAGATCGTCCTTGTCCACCGTAAACCAAATCTCACCAACTGCGACATTAGACCACAATCGCGGATACTGTATTTCCACTAAATCACACTCCCAGTCACCTGAGAGATGAATTGGCCTAGGCAGTTGAGTTGTGTAATTAGCTAATGTATTATTTGGGAAATAGTCCATCGAGCAGTTGCTCGGTAACGTCATATAAAACATGCTGTTTATCCCACGTCTCAGAGTCCGACTAATTCTACAGCATGAGGAACCCGTTTTTAATAAGGAGACCACTGCAGAGGTTTGGTAATTTTACGTTTGGTTTTTGAATCACCACGAGATGAGGTCTTGATTGGGGTGGCGGTATGCCCCCACGTCTCCCGTAGTCGTTCCCATTCAGCTTTTGATTTTTTAGGCTTGGATTTACGCTTCTTGTACCGGGAAATTGGAGATGACCCCTTTGGTTTATGAGGTGTCAACATGCCTTCCGCCCGATATCCTAAGTCTGTTGCTTCCTTCTCTTTTTCTCCCACGTCCCAGGGTGCTTGAGTGGGCACAGATGGCGTAGCCGGCGGTGGTGGGGGATTGAGACTTTACTGGTACTGGTTGTGAAATGTCAAGTAGCGTTGAAGGGCTTGGTACTGGTAAATTTTATCTTCATTTGACAATGTCCCATTCTTTAAAATTCTTTCCATATCTCCATCTAATGTGTTGAGGAGTTTGACAGTAGACGGCACAGGGTAAGGTGAAGTGGGGCGAAGCAATCCGTCCAACAAACGAGGTTCAACTAGGGCCATTTTCTTCATATGAGACATTTTTTTTCTTTCTTAACGACGGCCCCCGCTAAACAAATTACCTAGAAAAGAGGCAGCAAGCGGAAGGGCCCCTCTTGTCCGTTTGCGGTGAAGCGGAGTGCGCTTGTTTACTAGTGCACGTAGATGTGTCTTGTGCGGACGTAACCGAGCCTTCTGAGCTGGTGTCAATGGGATATTCCCATTTAAAATGTTCTTATAAACCTCGCATATACAGCGAATAAATTCACCATTGAAGAAATGCGTCCTTCACTTGCCGGTCACCTTTGACCAGAAGTTTTATCAAAGGTGCAAAGCGACGTAATCGTGCGGACAAGGTCAGTGTCTAATTATATAATGACGCAGTGAGTGATATGTCGGGAGGTTTTATTGCATATGCCTGTGAGAGTTATTCCCCCCTGAAAGTTCATAATTTTATGATTTGGGGAGGTAAACAAACTGCATGGAATCATCAGGAAAAATATACGTACGCAAACGGAGATGATCGGGTGTAGTTTGTTTGAAATCAACAAGCAAATATCCGTAAGGTTCGGACGTGGCGTCTTTAAAGGCTTCTTGCACGTACTGAGTTTTACCTGGGGCCATTTCTTTAGCAATGGTAGTAATTTGAGAAGAGTCTCCGGGGTTTTTAAATACGACTAAATAATGAGCGTTTAAGCTAATCGTTCTATGGTCTTTGCTTTTGTTAAACAGATTCTGCACAATGTAGATCACACTGATATTACGATGGTGACTTCCCTTTGTAAATAGCGCTGTTACACGCTCGTCTGCTTCAGCCATTAAATCATCAACAATTACTAAAGTCCGTTCCTCTGGATTAAACGCTGTCGGTCTAGGTACACCTTCTTGAAATTCGACATTTGGTAAGGTAGCATACATGGGTTGCCATTCGCCGTAACACCATACCACACGGTGGGGAGATGGGCGAATAAGTTGGCTAGCATGCTCTATAACACGTTTGACGAAGACCGATTTACTACTTCCGGTCAGTCCGCTGACAAGGTAGGTAAATGGGTGGGTCCATCGTACATCCATAGGCTCAGTGGTAAAGTCAAGTTGAAGGAAATTGGCTGGGATTGACGAGGTTGGGGCTGGTAAGATACGGAGGTGTGCTGAGATGAATTCACCTGGGCATGCGGGCTCGTAGGGGCAGTCTTTACGGAACTGTGTTGAGATGAATTCACCTGTACAGGTGCTGGAGCAGGTGGGCTGGTAGGTTCAGTGTTTACGGTACTGCGCTAAGATGAATTCACCTGTGCAGGTGCTGTAGTAGGTTCAGTCTTGCGCTTAGTTTGCTCAGTAATATCGCCAGGCCAAATTGGACTAGTAATATCTCGAATACTAGGTACTGTGTTCGGGCTTTGGTAAGTTCAGTGTTGAGTAGGGACTGGAGAAGAAGAAGGAATCGCGGTAATGTCCGTCCTCCTGAGTAATCTATGACGCCTGGTAAATACCGAGGGCAAGCGCTCCGTCTTATTAATCAATAACTTATCAAATAGCGTCTTGTTCAATCGCTCTTGCAGGATGCGTAGAAAATATTTGTCTTTAGTCAGTTGGGATGTTAAATCAATTCCCACTCCACCGATTAACAATCCAATATACAACAGGACGACACCTGGAATTATAGCGGGGCCTTTATTCTCACGCACATTTCGCACACAGTCATCCACACACTTAGGCATCGTGAGAGGGGACTGAGCACAGGTAGAATGAAAACTGTTTTTAAATACGTTTCACATCTCTCGCTGGCACCCACGAATTAAAACTAGCTGGCCAGTCTCGCCATTTCACCAAGTAATATGTTTTGCCACGTTCTCTTTTGCTATCTAATACTCTCTCCACTTGATAGTACGTATCCAGTGTTGTTTTAACGGGTTGGAGTTCTGCCTCATAAAATGTCCCCGAGAGTTTTTCTCCATTCAAATCAGCTAATGTATACACCACAGGTTCGCGAGGATGCCGTGCTACAACGCGGAAAATTTCTTGACTCCAGTTAGATAGGTAAGACTTCCCAAAAGTTCTCTTGACTTTACTAATGCGAACGAGATCTCCTATTTTATACCGATAAATTCGCCGACTGCACCAGGACTTCATAGAGCTATATAATACAGTCCGAACTTCATGTTCATTGTCAGTTGTAACGGTAATCGGGGATCGCTGAATGCTGCGGTGATACGCACGATTGTAACCCTCCGTTAAGCCAGGTAAAACATCCAGGTAACGTCGAGCGTTATTAGTGGTGAAATATTTATACATCCGACCTTTAAAGGTGCGATTAAACCGCTCAATTACGGAAGCTTTCGTTTCATTAAATGTATGAAAATAAAAAATCCCATGCTTCTTTAAAAATGTCTGAAATGGCTTGTTGAGAAACTCGTCAGTTTGTAAAAATAATGGTTTTCGTCCAGACTTGAATATCCTTTTAAATGCCTCAATGAGATTAGCACCTGTCTTAGTAGGTACGGGGACTACCCAAGCGTATTTAGAAAGAATATCGATGCATGTGAGCAAGTACCGGTTACCTGAATTATACCTGGCTAGTTTACTCATGTCAACGAAATCAGCTTGCCACTGACTGTCTATTCCACCCACAATAACTCTGTTACGAGCATAGTGTCGCCGAGCCGGCCGATGAAGTGTATACGCCTCCTGTTCAGCCAACCAAGTCTTTATATCGTCACGTGACACAGGTAAATCATGCTGACGTGCTGCCCGTAATAAAGCACCTACTCCACTATAAGCAGCTGGACTTTGGGGGTCATAATATAGCTGTTGTAAGGCTTTAGCAAGGGTATCCTGAGATTTGGTTATGCCCACTTTCTTCTTCTTCTTTGTCCTCGTATGGAATCGAACTCTCTTCTTCCCTCCTCGGCGGTAAGTCATATTGGCCAGGTTCGCTTTATTTTATACCCATTTTCACTAAAAACCAACAAGTAGCGGCGCAAGTGATACAGACAGCTAGAGATGTGTAAAGCATCCAGGGTGTGAGAGATATTGATTCAGGTTTTATAGGGGTTGTAGTGGGTGACTTGCGCTGTAAGTCCATGAGTTTCGGTATAACTTCCTGGTGATAGTATTTACGAATCGGATTAGAATTCTCTAGCCGGTCACAAACGTCTTTGGCGAATAGTCGGAGAATAGTGCAGCGTCCTTCATTCACCAGTTGATCTTCAAACATAGATTCCACTACCCCCTTATATGCTTGGAGGTCGGTTACTGAATCAACAAGTTCTCTCCATCCTAAAACCCGCGATTTCATCTTAGACGTCTTGTCACCTGTGTAGCTAGTAAAATAAT
Organism: Acanthopleura granulata; assembly: GCA_016165875.1. Lineage (NCBI taxonomy): Eukaryota > Metazoa > Mollusca > Polyplacophora > Chitonida > Chitonidae > Acanthopleura > Acanthopleura granulata. The sequence goes on from JABBOT010000032.1 coordinate 539,093, forward strand.
AATGAAATATTGTAGAGCACGTCTTATACTACCCTTGACCGACGTATACATATATACGGAGCCTCAATATTTAGTGATATTTATACGTACATGTACGAAAACTGCTAAAGTGAGGTTTTGGCATGAGTTACCTCCCACTGACCGTCAGCCAAACCTTTTCCCGTTTCAAGGGAAGATGCTCTTTGCACCATAAATCACGCAGTAAGCCTGGGAGTCGTAGACCAGGAATAAATAGAAATCAACACCAAGCTCTTTTTTCTTAGCGCACAATAAAAGACACTCAACAAAATCAGATCAAGACCGGTTATCAAGATGAACTGCTACATCATAAAACAAACAAACACATATTTTTCCACAATTTTTTTTCTCTTTTATTTTTTTACTCGAACATTACAATGAATGAATGAATGATTATGGCTTAACGCCACATCGGCAATATCTCAGCCATATCGTGGCGAGAACAAGAGAACAAACAAATCATATATGGAGTTTACTGTGTAGAACCTTTGCCTCACGTGGGCAAAGTCCACACAGTCAATCAGGATATGTTTGATGCCGTACTGCGCATCACATCCAAGACACTCGGGAGCACTGCCCCCATCCAGGATAAAATTGTGTGTTAGACGAGAATGCCCAACGCGGCATCTAGTTAAAACCACTTGGTCTCTACGAGACATACCAAACGTAAAAGAGTCATAGCCTATGACAGGGTGAACGGCGTGCAGTTTGTTATCGACCTGCAGGTCCCATTCATTCTGCCAAAGGCGACAAATGTATTTAAGAATATTAGATTTAAAATCAGTATAAGGGATTTTAATCTTAGATATGGGTTTACCAAAAGCAGCTTTCGCTTCCCTGTCTGCGACTGTGTTTCCGTGAATACCGTTATGACTTGGTATCCAACAGAATACAATATCTTTCCCTCTTTTAATTAACTTTCTATGGATGGCTAATATTTCTAGTATTAACGGGTTTTGAAATTTCTTTTGCTCTATTGCCAAAAGGCAGGACAACGAGTCACTGCATATGACTGCTCTGTCGGCAGCGCCGGATGAAACGTATGATAAAGCCAGAAGTATAGCTCTGGCCTCGGCAGAAAATATTGAAGACGAGGATGGAAGGCGAAGAGAGGTGGCTCGCTGTTCCAAGACAGCCGCAGCCGCCACCCTGTCCCCATCCTTCGATCCGTCAGTATATATAAATTTATAATCCGGATAATTAGCGTTTACTTCAGCGAAACTTTGCTGAATTATCAGAGGGCTTGTATCGGATTTCTTATGTTGACGTAGATCAAATATTAATTTAGCTTGTGGGAGAAGCCAGGGAGGAGACTCCGGAAAAGAAACCGGAGCTATGTCCTCCAGCTTGATATTAGCTTCCACAATATGCTCCCGAACACGAAGACCAAAGGAAGAAATTTTGTTGGGACATTTATTATATTTATCTGCGTATGATGGATTAAAAACACAGTCGTAGGCAGGGTTTGTTGGGTGAGCTTTAAGCTTAGCGACGTATTGAAGGCTGAGTTTTATACGCCTGTGATATAAAGAAGGCTCATTAGCCTCTACGTATAAACTCTCTACTGGTGAGGTCCTGTAGGCACCAAGGCTGAGCCTCAGACCTTGGTGATGGACAACATTTTAAGATATGATTTCCTAGCGGAACCATAAATGATGGACCCATAGTCCAATTTCGACCTCAACAGAGAACGATACAAATTAAGTAAAACTGATGGGTCAGCACCCCACTCAGTGCTAGACACGACCTTAATTATATCCAGAGCCTTTGTACATTTAGCTTTAAGCATTTTTATGTGAGCTATAAAGGATAATTTACTGTCGAATATAACCCCTAAAAATTTATATTCTCCAACAATTTTCACTGGTTCACCACAAAATTTAAGCTCAGGGTCTAGATGAAGTTTGCGTTTATTACAGAAATACATACACACGGTTTTAGACGTAGAAAATCTAAACCCATTGGCAACTGCCCATTTCTCGATCTTATTGAGACAAAGCTGCAGTTGCCGCTCGATGTTATTCATGTTTTTAGCGCGGTAGCATATCAGGAAATCATCTACATATAAACAACCCTCAATACCAGATGTTAATGTTTGAGCCAAGCTGTTAATTTTTATGCTGAACAGTGTTGGTGAAAGGATACTGCCCTGGGGCACACCCATCTCTTGTTCATAAGGGTCCGAAAGAGTGGACCCCACTCGTATCTTAAACTGACGATCAGATAAAAACTGAGATATAAATAAAAGTAAGCGACCTTTTAAACCCATATCAGCTAGGTCTTTTAAAATACCATATTTCCATGTGGTGTCGTAGGCCTTTTCGAAGTCGAAAAATATCGATACCACATGTTCATTATTAATAAAACCATCACGAATGAAGGTTTCAAGTCGAACAAGGTGATCCATAGTGGATCGACCTTGACGAAAACCACATTGAATGTTTGATAAAAGCATGTTGGTTTCAAGAAACCAAACAAGTCTATCATTTATCATCCGTTCCATAGTCTTACAGATGCAACTGGTAAGAGCTATGGGACGGTAATTTCTCGGATCACTATGATCCTTACCCGGTTTAGGGACCGGGATAACATATGCCTCTCTCCATGATGGGGGGAATTTACCAGTCTTCCAAATATTATTAAGTAAGTCCAAGAGTGTCTCCAATGGCTCAGATGGTAAGTGGTTCAGAAGCTGATAATATATATTATCCGGGCCGCACGCAGTATCGTGTGCCTTTTTTAGAGAAGTTTGAAACTCTTCAATTGAAAATGGACGATTATAGTCTTCTAAATTCTTAGAAGAGAAGGGCAATTTAATTTTCTCCTCCTGGCTTTTAATATGCTGGAATTCAGGAGAATAATTCCCAGATGAAGATTTGTGTGATATTGTTTCACCTATTTTATTGACTATATCATGCGGTGAAGTTAATAAGGTAGCACCATCCTTTAAGTGCTGAACTCTGGCTTTACTGTTCTTGCCCTTAAGTTTCTGAACCATGTTCCAGACCTTACGCATGGGTGTTTTGAACGTAATGCTTGAAACAAAGTTCCGCCAACAAGATCGTCCCTTGGACTTAATTAATCGACGAGCCTTGGCTCCAAGTATACGAACCAGGTTTAAATTATTATCATCAGGATAATGATTAAATCTGCGCTCGGCCTTTTTGCGGTCTTTTATAGCCTTACGACAGTCCTTATCATACCAGGGTTTACTTTTGGATTTGGGATTTGTCGAGGTCTTAGGGATGGTTCTATCGGCTGCTGTTAATATGAGTTCATTAAATGTAAGCAAAGGATCATCTGCAGCATTAAGATTTTCTGCAGTGATGATCACTACCACAAAGATCGTCATGCACCTTCCAAGAAAAATCCGGGAGAAGTGATGGATCGGTGATAGTGAGATCGATAGCAGAGTATGAACCATTACCTGGATGTAAATAGGTATTAGAACCATTATTGAAATAACATAGTTCATCTTTAAATAAGAAATCTTCTACTATTTTGCCCTTATCGTTCACATTATTACTACCCCATAGAGGGTTATACGCATTAAAATCTCCCATAATTATGAAAGGAATTGGCAGTTGGTCTTTTAAATTATGCAACTGGCAAAATGACAAAGAAGAATGAGGAGGAACATAAACTGAACACAAAGTGATTGTTTCCGACAAGGAAACACGGACGGCTACAGCCTGAAGCTCTGTGTCGAGAGCAACAGGGCTGTGAATTATATTATTATTCACTAAAATAGAGGAGCCACCACAAGGTCGCTCTTCCTCATTAGAGTAAGTGCTATATAGTGTATAATTTTTCAGTGATATTTTACCTTTGTCAGATGTCTTCAGGTGAGTTTCCTGAAGGCAGAGGGCAATTGGATTTAAAGATTGAACTAACTGTGTTATTTCAATGAAATTTATTTTAAGACCTCGACAATTCCACTGTATCATTTTGTCTAAGGAAGTCATTATGGAGGGAGACGTATGGGGGATTTGTGTCTGGACCGTGCACGACCCTTTTTGGGAGACCTACTTGTAGATCTCCCCGATGCAGATGATGTATCCATCATGTCCGCATCGAACGTTGAAGGACCGACGTCCTGCAACGACCCAAACTTATTGAAAGTTCGGATGGGGTCCCTAGTAGCCTTGGAGGGACGCTCTGTGGGGCTCTGTGGTGTTTGTGCAGTGGAAGCCCTCGTGACCAGCTTCCGCACATCTGAAACAGACCAGTTTATTTCGGCATTGACCCCTGCCATGGCCAAACCTCTGGCAAGAGAAACACCTGGTCGGGTTAGGTATGAACAATTCTACCCGCACACTGTACGGCCCAATGAACATTGACGTTGGGAGAGACGTTACGCGATACGTATTTGTTTTAATGAGCTTCCCATCTCTCTTGATGGTAAAACGTTTGACGTTGAGTACGCCCTGGTCCTTCAGTTGCTCTGTTATTTCTTGCTCTGTCATGTCGTATAGATCTTGGTCTCTGTCACGAATGATGCCGTGAGAGCAGTTTAAGGTTTTATGTGGGGAAACAGAAACAGCTTGCTCCCCAATATTTTCAATTCTGAGTAAGTTAATGTACTGTTGTTTTCGAAAACATTCTACAAGAATTTTGCCAGAGTTTAACTTTTTCGCTTGTTTCAAAGTGCCTGCGTAGCTCTTCAAAGTTTTATTCAATACGAAAGGATTGATTTTCATCTTTGCCTGATTCTCATTTTTACTAGATATCACCAGAAAGGATGGGAAGTGAGAACTTCCCGATTCCACATCCAGTGGTATCTCGTTTTTCCTTTTTTCCCCACAACTGGGGAAGGCTGTGACATAGAAACATTTGGGGTATTAGAGGTAGACATAGCGAGACGGTTGGGTGATTCATAGCGCCGTGTCTCTCACCCGCCCCGGAGTGTCGATACATGTACGACGAAACCCCTCCTGCGAGTAACCAGCAGGAGAGACGAGAGTTCCACGCCATCCTCGATAAGATGGATTTTTCGCTCATACTCGAGCAGGCCGAATCTAATAAATTAGAAACGGCCTACTCGATTGACCCTAAAGCCACCGCCCAGATATCCGAACATCTTACTAAAAAACTTGCAAGACGGAAAGCAGTGACTCTATACCAAATGAAGATATATGAAGGTTGATATCCGGACGTCTGGACTGGCGTGACCAGCCGATTGATCGGAGCGGGCCATCCGACCGCCCGTCTTTGGAGAAGTAACGGCCGAAGTGGAGTGTTGGGCGTGAGGATCTCGCAAGATCAACCCGCCCTCAGCCACCAGGATCCCGTCCTCCCCCATCACGGGTCGCAACCCACGGCAAACAGGTTGCCCCTTTTAGTCGCCTTGTACGACAAGCCCGGGGAGGCTGTGGAACTATTCTGTTCACCGGAACCACACGGGAGAGCCCTAGGATAGTCGCCTCGTACGACAAGCTTGCCTAGAGAACTGGGGCCCTATTCTTTTCACTCCCGGGAACCCCACGGGGGGAAATAGACAGAAAAAAACCCCCAAAGAACAATCTATCTGACAACTGTTAAACAATGAGAACATATTTTCTCTGACTCCAGAAAAGGAAAAGAAAAGAAAAATTAAAACTGGAAAATTAGCTTAATTTCTTGTTGTTTTTACACTGACGCAAAATCATCCACATTTTTTCTGAAGCTGTGGCTCCTCCTAATGAAATAGAACCTGATCAGGAGACCGTACGGGTTCACATTAGCGTACACTGCTTATTGCCATTCCCTCGCAGCTTAAGCCGGGACTTTGGACGGTAATGCTCTAAATATGACAACTGCTTGGAATTGATTGCACCCCGGCACTTCCTGCAAATACAATTAAAACCATACATGAAAGATACAGAAATCTGACGTAAATCTTCTAACAAAAACTTAAGCCAAATACTACATTAGAAGTTTTATGAAACTGGAGCCAGAGCTTTCTCAGACAAAGCGATTTAGGGAATAATGGGAAACTCATAGAACTTCCTTCAGCCCTCAACAAAAGGGCCCAACGGTGCATACTCCTTTGTGCTTTCCTGGAGAATGTCACACCTTTAGGAGCATGCTTGCGCACAAAACGCTTAGGCAGTACACAAACACTGCTGAGTGACAGGAGAAAGCTTTTACTGCGATTTGGGCCCTTTTGTGTAGCTGATCAGAGTCTCCCATTGGAAGTGTGCCAATAAAACAAACAAAACACTTTGCAAATCATTTTGACTTTCAGTGTATAAGGGAAATCTGCATGGAAACCATGTCTTATTTTAGCCATTTTTCAAAATACATTTGTGGGGTGTAACCCGATCAATCTTTCAAACAAGGACGCTACTCAAAAGTTTTTATTAGTATTTTTCATTCATTTCCCCCTCCACGATTTCTTTCAATTCTCTACCTTTTTCAAGAAGAATAAAAAAAAAGAAATTCCCTACTGACCATTAAGATTTTTTCTCATAGGGTTGGATTACGCCCAACAAACAGTTTTTTAACGATGTCCTTACATGTCAAAGGCTGATCGGTTGTGAAGCAATAAAGAACTGTTGACAATGTCGCTGGGATACGATTAAATTAGACTGCATACGTTTTGATCGGCTGCATCAAAGGAAATAGCTTGACAACACTTGATGTCACAACATAAATGATGGAGTTACTTTCCTTGTTTTGACTCCAAAAGCACTCTGTGCTTGACAACACTTGATGTCACAACATAAATGATGGAGTTACTTCCCTTGTTTTGACTCCAAAAGCACTCTGTGCTTGCGGCTACTTCAGACAAGGTGGTTGCTTGGAATGCTTGAACAGTTTTAAAAGACACATGTCTTCAATAAACCAGCATTCAAGTGGAGACTGCCCATCCTAACTTTAAAAGCCAATTCCCAAATCTACACCAGAGCCATCAGATTGATTTGGAACTGTTCTAACAATGCCATTCAAATCCTCGGAATTTGAACCTCTATATTAAACCTATATTCCACTGCAACTGATGAAAATCATTCCAAAACTAATCATTCACAGAGATTATACTCAACAATCAATGAGGTCTAGACTTCACATGATAAATCTAAACTAATCCCCTCAACGCAAACTATCTGCAGGAGCGGCAAAGTATGTGACGTCTCCAGCTTAAACTAATTATCTTTCCTTCGCTGTATCTGCCTTACCGAAGAACTCAGTTTGTTGCTACATGTAGCTAGATAACCAACTGATAGGTGTGCCTAGAAATGAACCCGCCCTACCAGGTCAAAATGTTTGTGACCTCAGCGGCTGTTGATCAAAGTCAGTAGTGTACACAATCAGCCAAAGGGAGACTTTCAAATCTCCCCTCCCAGTTTTCCTTCAATTCGGGATTCCATACAAAATGCTTGGGCTGTCATTAAAATCATTTGTTGGGCATTCCACTCACTTGCCCTCACAAAGGGGACCCACCCAGATCTTTATATGAACAAAAGTCTTTGAAGTCTGTAAATCTGTAAATCCCTGTTATTTTAATTTTGCCAGAAAAAAAAATAAATAAAAAATAGAATTCTTTCTGACTATAGTGAAGATCTAAAATTCTGTTTACACCAAAGCATTTTTAGAGGCAGATATAAGCTATAAAATATTACTTCTTGTACCAAACTTTCCTTTTTCCCTGAGGAAATCCCCCTACCTTCCAAACAACCATCAGAACACTATAATCAACAAAACTCTCAGAATTAGGCAAACACTCAACTTACAGTGGAAGAAATTATACCTCATGAACCATATCATTTTTTGCCCCCTGATAGCCTAGGGTTGTGTTTTTATTGCCAAAGTATTAATGTTTGTGTTTATCATGGCCTTACCTTCCCAGTCCGGCAACGCAGTGAACTGCCACACAGCAGCCCTTCTCCTCCTTGAAGCGTGTTTTGAGTAGGCCAAACCAGTCCTCCACCACCTTGTTTGGGGGTGGGCTGCCGTCGTCAAACTGCCAGTCCTGCCAACACAAAACAGATAGTAACTTGACTCACTCAGCAGGCATTCATTTTTAATGATTATAACAGCCCTTACAGGAGACCACGGGCATGAAGACGTCGCAGTTTGCGCCTGGAGCAACTTTTAGGACAACACATACATGTACTGAAAACATACGCCACCATGGAAAATGCGCTTGACATAGCGTTGCGACAGCTTTTTAAATCAAGCGTCTGGAATAGCACACCTTGATTTTGTTTCCGCCGTATGCTAGGTGTGGGAGTGTGATAAGCACGCCTCGAATAGCTATTCTCAACAAGTTTTTCATCTTTATTTTATGACATATGACAGCGGTCAGGGTTATGAAATGAAAACTATTGCTAAATAAACGGAGCCTCTTCCCCTGTCTTTTGTACATGTTGTCCGTGTGGGGAACCAAATGCGCTTTGGTCAGCAAAACCACGAGGTAGACGGATTTGACAAGAAACTACTGTATACACCCGATGTCTGGCCAGTAAAACACACATTCCGAAGTACACATAGACTTACAAGTCAATGATACCTTTGAATACATGATTTATTATGGCTTAACACCGCATGGGCAATATTTCAGCCTTACTATGGTGAGAATGAAAGATACCTTTGATGCCAACACAAACCTCTTTGTGGCTCAATAAGGGAGATGAATCAATCAGAATCTAGCAAACTGTGCCACTTGAAGCAGACTGAAAAGCTATTGTCATGTGACAGAGAAACCCACACTGTTGTTGTTGTTCTCCTGAGAAAGAAAAGTCCACACTGTTGTCGTAAAACAGGAAGCCTACATTGCTGTCGTAAGACAACAAAGCTTACATAATTGTTGTCATCAAAAACAAAAGCTAACACTGACAGAACAGCCCACACTGTTGATGTCATGAGATAGAACAGCCCACACTGTTGATGTCATGAGACAGAACAACCCACACTGTTGATGTCATGAGACAGAACAGCCCACACTGTTGATGTCATGAGACAGAACAGCCCACACTGTTGTCATGAGACAGAACAGCCGACACTGTTGATGTCATGAGACAGAACAGCCCACAATGTTAATGTCATGAGATAGAACATCCCACATTGTTGATGTCATGAGACAGAATAGCCCACACTGTTGATGTCATGAGACAGAACAGCCCACACTGTTGATGTCATGAGATAGAACAGCCCACACTGTTGATGTGATGAGACAGAATAGCCCACACTGTTGATGTCATGAGACAGAACAGCCAACACTGTTGATGTCATGAGACAGAAAAGCCCACACTATTGATGTCATGAGACAGAAAAGCCCACATTGTTGATGTCATGAGACAGAAAAGCCCACACTGTTGTCATAAGACAGAAAAGCTCATGGTGTTGCCATGAAAACCCAAACCTAACATCGTTGGCATGAGACAAGTCCAGATTTATTGTTGTTCTGACACTCACCAATACTCCGATACCCTCGGAGTGCAGCTTCTCCGTGGTGTAAGTTGGCTCGCAAACTCTCACAACATCTTTAGCACCAAGTTCCTTCAACAACAACAGAAATATGTATGACATACATGCAGGGCAACACTTGATTTATTCCAGAATTTATTATCAACTACTTATTTATTTATATGACTGCTGTTTTATGCCCTACTCAACAATGATTCATTTATATGGTGGGAGGAAACCCACGACCATCCCAGGTTTCTGGCAGACTTTCCCACGTACAACTGAAGGGAAAGCCTGTTTAAGCTGGATTGCACTCACAGCACCTGACAGGTGTAAAAGACTCCTGGGTCATCGCGCTGCATTAGTGCACTGACTGGTCGCCTCACACAAGCAATGTTACAGTCTGACCAGATGAAGATTTAACCTACAAAATATTCATCAGGTTGTTAAGGTGAGGTGTAGGTCCATTGTAAATCACAACAAACTCCAAATAAGCTGTAATCATTTATTTACTTCTTTATCAAAATAAAGTGTCAAATGTACTTACTTAGTTACAAGGTCTCCATCTATTTATTGCTGTTTTACGATGTACTTTAGAATATTTCTATACATGTAAAATGGCGGGACAGCATTATGGAGGGATTAAACCAGACTGAGCAAGAGGTGAAAACCCACAACCATCTGCTGCTCGCTGGCAGACTTTTCCATGTACCAAACAGGCTGTAATGTGACGCCAGTCAGGCTTGGAACTCCATATTAATAATGTAGTTGATATTAACCTCTGAACAAGATCCAAAAGTGATCTACATTTGGAGATAAATCAACTTTTGAGAAAGTTGCAAATTATACAGGCTGTCCATATTTGTAACTGCATTGGACCTGTAAGATTAAATTCAGAACAGACTTGAGGATGTCCACAGTTATTAATAAATGCCTCAGATACATGTACATGTATGTCGGACTAAGTTCAACATGCACAAGATTTAACATCAGAGGATTAACCTTACATGCATTTATTTATTTACTTATTTGATTGGTGTTTTATGCTTTACTCAAGAATATTTCGCTTATACAACTGCAGCCAGCATTACGGTGGGAGGAAACCGGGCAGATCCTGAAGAAAACCCTCGACCGTCCGCAGGTTGCTGGGCGACATTCCCAAGTACGGCTGGACAGAAAGTCAGCAAGAGCTGGATGTGAAGTCATTATGATGTGCCAATCCGCTAACCATCTCGGCCCCGCAGGCCCCAACAGGAGAGGCTGGACGCCTTACCTCGATGTAGCCCTCTATAGTGGCATCGGTTGGCCGATCCGTGATCAGGAATCTCATGCTCTTGTGCTGAATCTCGGCGGGTTCTGGGCGCTGAAGCTTCATCTTTGTTGTCATGCTACGGTTCCACAAATGCCGTGCACAAAAACAAAGGGACTGAACTCCGCAGGGGTCGTCACAACAGAAACAATAGCAGCAGTAGTAGCAGTAATAATGAAGCAGTTTGGAATCACGAGCTGGCCAACACAAAACACCACATCCAAGGTCTCAATGAAAGAAGAAACAGAAAATGTAGGACAAGAGTTCTCTCCCTTTGCTTGACTTATCCCCGGAGGTCACGACGTCGAAGGATATCACACTTGGAGCGTAAGATAATATTGTAATACTCTTGATACATTAATTTATTTATACAGAGACTGTATACATACATCTACAGGCACATATATATATTTCTATATATATTTATATATACACATATATGCCAGTCAATATTTATCCTCGGTTGTGTGTGCATATATGCCAGCACTGTCTGCGTATGTACAGGTACATGTACTGTAATATCATGAAGAAAGCTGACTGGCTTTCCAATGAAAACTTTCACTCTCACTTTCACTTTTGAGTTTCAGTTTCGCTTTCACCACTAACACGCAAGGGTAGTTGTTTCCAGCTCAGTCTGCTGTGATCTGGTTACACCTCTTAAAGGGGGAGACAATCCCGAAGAATCACAGATCTTTTTGTCGGTTTTTGGGGTGTAAATTATACTATGTTGAAGGTTATAATGTACCTGACTGGTGAAAGACAATGTAAGAGAGTTCTGAGGGTGGGTATATCAGATGTCTGGCTAATATTTAATCCAGACTGTGTCGCGCTTTACCCCATTCAGCCAACGCTCATCTGTGTCCACACTAGGTGGCCCTTCAGTCACATTAAGGATAATGAACGTAGAGTAGTTTGGGCTTCGAGTTTTGCTGAGGAAACACAAGGACTATTGATGGCATTCACGCGCGAGGCCTCTACTCATGTTGCGCCTGACAGTAATCGCCGCTATTGACAAACTCCATAGGCGTGTGGCTTGCCTCACACTGGACCTGCAAAACACACATACCAAAAAAAAACAGCACATCAAGGTATTTACTTACTGAATAAGTGAATAAATCAATCTTACATCACCACACTGCTGTCTCCAGACTTTCTGTTGTTCTTTTTGTATTTTAATGTTTTTAGAAGAATTAATAAAATTATAAGAAAAAAAGAATCCAAAATTACATATGTAAGTATTATTTTGAGCAAATGGGCCAATTAATGTTTTCAGAAGACCTACATGTTATCCAACGAAACACAGAAATATTAGACATTTTTTAGAACAAACAAGCAACTGAAATTTGCTAACATTACATTTTAGTTGATTCTTTAACAGTGAATCAGACAGAGGCGAATGTCATCAAAATGTTTCGCCCAAATGCAAAACTTGCATGTAATCACTTTTTTTGCGTGTGAATTCTGGGCCATTTGACTCTTTTGAAATGCACTATTGAATAAAATAAGACCCTGTATACAATTTTAAATGCCAATCCAAACAACTTCTTGATTTACACTCATTGTTTTTTATTATTTATTTATTTCACAGGTGCTTCATGTCATCCTCCAGAATATTTCACTTCAGTGAAAGTGGCCAACATTATGGTGGGAGGAAACCGGGCAGAGCTTGCATTAAACTCACAACCAACTGCAGGTTTCTGGCAGACCTTCCCACGTACAGCCATGTTATTGACTGCACAGCTGTTGATCACTTATCGCCATCAATCTGAAAATCTCGGCAGCATTTTAATTTTCTACCGTGTACATGTGTACACGCAGAAATGACGATCAGCACATCAGTTGAAATGAGCGCTGGTCCATCCGTCAAGTCCCAGTGGAATTCTGGTGTAGCTCAGCCGAGTTAAACAAGCACCAACCTCTGAACTGATCGGAGATTTTACAGGAATCAATATTTACATGTACATTAACTGCCCTTTCCAATGCCTGTACCTGTGGCAGATGACGATATCATAATGGTCTTAAGTATCCCTCTAAAAATATGGCGTCTACTGGATGCTACACGTTCATATTTAAATGGAAATAAATCAACCGTTATGATCATGTTGTCATTCATTTAACTTAAGGTAGAAAAAAAACATCAAGAAAGACCAATAAATCTCACATGACATTGTGGGTTACTGGCCAATGAGGCTCTGCAGTATAGATTTAGCCCGAATTTGAACTCTGGGTCTTTTCTTTCCAAGCATTTAAAAAATCCAGCTTTCCCTGCTTTGTCTCTCCCATGTTAATTTTATCAGAATAGTTTGTCTCAAAGACAAATGAACACCTCCGAGATAGCAAATAGGTGCAGGACATTTTTTGGACGCTGTGGTATAGCCAAGTTGCCCATGTTATTTACAACTGGACAAGGGTCTCTTGGAGCATACTACATTTACCAGAGAGATGTTTTTCAAAACTGTTAGGCACCTGCATGTATTTGCAGGCTTGCACCTCCCCTAGCAAAACCTACGTTTTGCAGTTAATTTCCACTCTTGAATATATAACGCATTCATGTTTGTATGTTTGTGCTCGGACATGTTTGAACTGTACTCACAACGTAAACATACAAACAAATTATTATCATACATGTATGACGGACTCAGAAGCAGTGTGACCGTAGCATCTCATTTTTTTACCCTTCACACATAACACTGATGGGTAAACACCGATCCAGAACAACATATGCAGACTGTGCACACGAAGACAGATCTATAAAAATTCCATAACAATGACAGAAGCGGAAAACTTGCAACGGCAAGTTTCCAACAACACAAAGGGGAGAAGCCTATATGCTGTGTTTGGGTACAGTGAAAGCTGCTGTACCATGCAGAACGGCCGCAAGTGTGCTTGATGCTATCTGATACAGATGTCGATTCCTGCATCCGGCCTGGAAATAATTGCGTTATCGTACAAGATCCAGGAAAGTAAAATAAACTGCGGCATTCTGTAGCATCCGAATCAAAGCCACCTCTGGCCCACCATGTTTAGACAAAAGGCCGGCTGCCTCGTCAATAGCTGACAGCCACTCACGCACAGGCTAAGGCTCTCGGTGGCTTGGCCTGAAATTAATCTTCAAGTTTGAATACCTGTCATTAGCGCTCCAATGAGCTGAACGGTGACAAGTCTCATTCACACACTTTTGAACCAGGTCGCTGATTTCACTCCACAGTTAACATTGTCTAATACTGGTGTTGGTTGAGATTTTATGTTTAAGAATAAATGATTACGGTTTCACATCACACCGGAAGTATCCCAGCCCTATTGTGGAGAGGTTTTACGTTTAAGGAATTTTACCATACGCACACTATATAAGCTGATAAAAGCAACATTCATTTACAAGAAACTGAAACGATTTATTAGACAAATATGTGTAGCTTGTAATAATTACATATACTCAGACCTTTATTCAAAACTGTGACTTAACTCACCATCCTGCTACTGCATATACCTGTCACCTGAATTCTCAACAAACCTGACCACAGACACACACTGACACCTGGTGTATGGTTTGGCATTTTACAGGAATGTTGTCTGATCTCGATAATTTTTTAAATATTTTTATCAACTTCATGTCACCAGGATATGGCTATAATACTGCCAATGTGGCATTAAGCCGTAATCATTCATTTCAATCTACACTTCATACACCTTTATCATAGTAACATCTTTTCGTCTTTAAATTACATAAAACTCTTATGAATTACGCTGTCCCAGTGAATCAAGTTATACTTTATCCGTGTAATTTTCAGAAATTTACATTGTAGGCGTTCTATACATGAACAAACATGTCATAATGTTCCACATCATTCATGATCGATATTTGCTTGGCTCCTCACATAACAGATTTCCATGAATTCACTCGATGTTCCGGTTGCCTGACGCTCATTGTTACTGGCTGAATTGGTCCCCAGACAAACCTAACAAACTTCACTAGAATAAACTGTTTGATAAGCCGCCGTGTACGCTCCCATTTATTTGTAGAACTGAACGCTTAAACAACTGAAATGACATGGATCGAACAAACCAACATAGTGATGTCCTACATTTAGGTCAAAATTTCCATAAGACTTTATCCTATGCGACATGTGGATGACCTGGAATATCTCTCCACACGAAAGGTGCTAATGATTACGTGTGCAGTCTACCACATACATAGACGCAGACCTGGGCTATTCGACGTGTATCGATTCCTTATCTATTTGCCTTTACTTCAGCACCAGACGAGTGATGGGTTGGTTCTATCCCTGGCACATGCTGTCGTTGTTACACAATGGCTTTTGTGCATATTGCTAAAACGCCCCTCGACAGGTGTTCCGTACAACATCCAAATCAATAGGCAGTCATCGTGGCATAGAAATGTTATCCGTCTTGACAGCAGGGTATACAGTCGATACAGATCGAGCAAAGAGTCAGGACATGTTTAAAGTTGGACAGAAACCTACACACGGGTAAGTACACACTAGACATTCGCCCCGGCGATCTGTGTGTGTTGCCCCGGTGACCTGTGTATTGCGCCGCGTCATTAGATAACGATTAGTCCCATAGAATATGACTGTGTGAATATGAATACGAGTCATGTCCTTGTCTTCTGTGACTGTACGAAGGATACTCCCGAAGTTATTCCCCCTAACCATCATAAATTTGGTGCTGGAATAAAGACAGCTTGCTAAGGAGTTCACTGAAAGTTCATTGTCGAGCTGGGTTTGACTGAAATTGTCGCGTATACCGCCTTAGGCCGTAGGCTTTTCAGTCATAGCGTTCAAGTTTGCCCCAGTGAGAGGGGCACAAAAAGTTGGATAATTTCATAACATATATCATATCAAAAGTTCTCCTCGTGACAGTGGCAAAATGCATGAATGAATGAATGATTATGGCTTAACGCCACATCGCCCATATCTCAGCCATATCGTGGCGAGAACAAAGTGGAATCACGAGACAGTTCAGGTTTTCCATAGAGACTGGAGAACATGAAAAAGAAAACAAAAATCTTCGGTCATGGGTTAAAATCAGGTAAGAAAACCAAAACAGTTCAAACTCGAAAACCAGCATATTAAGGAAATTTTATAACAAATATTTATTTTTGAGAATAAAATTTATATTTTATGATAAAGGCCAATGGCCTTCAAATATTTTATGACAGCGTCGCCAGCGATGCTGTCAAACAAATCATATATGGAGTTTACTGTGTAGAATCTTTGCCGCACATGGGCAAAGTCCACACAGTCAACCAGGATATGTTTGATGCCTGTCCTGCGCATCACATCCAACACACTCGGGAGCACTGCCCCCATCCAGGACAAAATTGTGAAAATGCCCAACGCGGCATCTTGTTAAAACCACTTGGTCTCTACGAGACATACCAAACGTATAGGAGTCATAGCCTATGACAGGGTGAATGGCATGCAGTTTGTTATCGACCTCCAATCCCATTCATCCTGACAAAGGCGACAAATGTATTTAGGAATATTAGATTTAAAATCAGTATAAGGAATTTTAATCTTAGATATGGGTTTACTAAGAGCAGCTTTCGCTTCTCTGTATGCGACTGTGTTTCCGTGAATACCAATATGACTTGGTATCCAACAGAATACAATATCTTTCCCTCTTTTAATTAACTTTCTATGGATGGCTAATATTTCCAGTATTAACGGGTTTTGAAATTTACTTTGCTCTATTGCCAAAAGGCAGGACAACGAGTCACTGCATATGACTGCTCTCTGGGCAGCGCCGGATGAAATGTATGAAAAAGCCAGAAGTATAGCTCTGACCTCGGCAGAAAATATTGAAGACGAGGATGGAAGGCGAAGAGAGGTTACTCGCTGTTCCAAAACAGCCGCAGCCGCCACCCTGCCCCCATCCTTTGACCCGTCAGTCTATATAAATTTATAATCCGGATAATTAGCTTTTACTTCAGCGAAACTTTGCTGAATTATAAGAGGGTTTGTATCGGATTTCTTATGTTGACGTAGATCAAATATTAATTTAGTTTGTGGAAGAAGCCAGGGAGGAGACTCCGGAAAAGAAACCGGAGCTATGTCCTCCAGCTTGATGTTAGCTTCCACAATATGGTCCCGAACACGAAGACCAAAGGACAAAATTTTGTTGGGACATTTATCATATTTATCTGCGTATGATGGATTAAAAACACAGTCGTAGGCAGGGTTTGTTGGATGAGCTTTAAGCTTAGCGACGTATTGAAGGCTGAGTTTTATACGCCTGTGATATAAAGAATGCTCATTAGCCCCTGCGTATAAACTCTCTACTGGTGAGGTTCTAAAGGCACCAAGGCTGAACCTCAGACCTTGGTGATGGACCGGATCCAACATTTTAAGATATGATTTCCTAGCGGAACCATAAATAATGCACCCATAGTTCAATTTAGACCTCACCAGAGAACGATACAAATTAAGTAAAACTGATCGGTCAGCACCCCACTCAGTGCTAGACACGACCTTAATTATATCGAGAGCCTTTGTACATTTAGCTTTAAGCATTTTTATGTGAGCTATAAAGGATAATTTACTGTCGAATATAACCCCTAAAAATTTATTTTCCCCAACAATTTTCACTGGTTCACCACAAAATTAAAGCTCAGGGTCTAGATGAAGTTTGCGTTTATTAAATTCTTAGAAGAGAATGGCAATTTAATTTTCTCCTCCTGGTTTTTAATATGCTGGAATTCAGGTGAATAATTCCCAGATGAAGATTTGTGGGATATTCTTTCAGCTATTTTATTGACTATATCATGCGGTGAAGTTAATAAACTATCACCATCCTTTAAGTGCTGAACTTTGGCTTTACTGTTCTTGCCCTTAAGTTTCTGAACCATGTTCCAGACCTTACCCATGGGTGTTTTGGACGCAATGCCTGAAACAAAGTTCCGCCAACAAGATCGTCTCTTGGACTTAATTAGTCGACGAGCCTTGGCTCCAAGTATTCGAGCCTGGTTTAAATTATTATCATCAGGACAATGACTAAATCTGCGCTCGGCCTTTTTGCGGACCTTTATAGCCTTACGACAGTCATTATCATACCAGGGTTTACTTTTGGATTTGGGATTTGTCGAGGTCTTAGGGATGGTTCTATCGGCTGCTGTTAATATGAGTTCATTAAATGTAAGCAAAGGATCATCTGCAGCATTAAGATTTTCTGCAGTGATGTCAGCCTCACAGAACATCTCAAATGCCATCCAATCTGCTTTATCGAACTTCCACCTATCTAGACGTTCTAAAGAATTAGAAGTGAGATGCCCTAGGACAAGAGGAAAATGATCACTACCACAAAGATCATCATGCACCTTCCAAGAAAAATCCGGGAGAAGTGATGGATCGGTGATAGTGAGATCGATAGCAGAGTATGAACCATTACCTGCATGTAAGTAGGTATCAGAACCATTATTATAATAACATAGTTCATCTTTACATAAGAAATCTTCTACTATTTTGCCCTTATCCTTCATATTATTATTACCCCACAGTGGGTTATGCGCATTAAAATCTCCCATAATTATGAAAGGAGTTGGCAGTTGGCCTTTTAAATTATGCAACTGGCAAAATGACAAAGAAGAATGAGGAGGAACATAAACTGAAATGATGAGAATTCTTAAATCTAAGTGCGGAATATATCGAGTCGAACTAGGCTGTAGCATTACCGAAGTCCTGTTGTCTGTTAACCGACATCAAAGGGCGATTTGCCTCTCCGCCCTACATATTACGCCACTGAAGGCTGGATATAGCACAGCTAGTTGGTCGTCTACGTACGTTGCCGTAGCACCCAATACCGGTCCGATAGAAGTCCACGGTGAAAATTTCACTACAAATCCTTCCAAGGATGTCTTACAATCGATATGAGTAGATCTTTGAGTCAACCTGTGTATAAAAATACCAAAGCCGGCTTTCGTAAACCGTCTTTCAACAGTAATCCGGTCCCTTAAACTTTCAAGCCGGGCTTTTCGGGCTAACGTCCGCCATGCCTTGAATTCAAACTGATCACACACGATGATGGGCTGCGAAAATTTTACCCACCCGACACATACTCTCTACAGCGCATGATAACTGCGCCTGATCGGGATTTCTTCGCTGGTAGATAAACAGACACTCGTAGCTGTGTTAAAGGCATTGTAACCATGGGCAGTCACACAATTCAGGGCATTTCGTGCATTTGGTGTGCCTGTGTGACATTTGAGACAATGCTTGGGCTCCACGACTGTTTTCAGTGGAAGAAGGAAAAGAAAATTAGAACTTAGCTCTGCACTGATCTGTTGCCGAAGTCTGTAATATTAAGAGATGGACATGAATGGCCATGTGCTTTTGTTTGCCTACCATGTGACGCGTTCTGCTCATGGGCCATTATGCACCACTGGAAACCACTATCTGGCTTATTGCTTCACCGCGACGATACGAGTACACTGAATTTTGTTACTATTTATAGTTCACGCATACTGATAATATGAGGCTCTGGGGTGCCTTATGTGATTAGTTGTTACTCCGCTAGCAAGAAACTTTCTGTACTATAATGGGCATATTCTTCTTACTGTGCCACTTTAGTATGGAGAACGTAATGTTACATCTTCTTTGGCCTATCTAGTATGGATTCTTTACAATATCATGTAGACCCGCTCTCATTGGGACGAAAGTTCTTTTCTAAGCGTCTTTCAGCGAACAAAGTACGGCCTATATCTAGGCAGTGTTTTGGATAATCGGCGTTGTGTGCGACTTGAAATTAATAGCAAATTAGACTTTGCCAAAACAAAAGAGTTTTATCGGCTTGAAGCAGAGGCTTTTCGTCATGATGGAATAAAAGGGGAACCGGTATCGATTCCTTATCTATTTGGCTTTACCCCAGCTCCAAACGAGTGATGGTTTGGTTATATCCCGGGCACATGCTGTCGTTATTGAGAGCTAAATATTTTTCGGCCATCGTAGACAAGGATATATGACTAAGTTAGAAGAGAGAGTCATATTCAACAGGGCTAGGCGACGCTTTATTGGCGACCTGCCGGCCGGTGCCACGCAGATAGGCGCCGATTGTACAGAAGAAGAATATTTCTTGAGCCTACATGCGGTGTAGTTTTACGCCAGCGATCGAAGGGTACAACAACACCTCGTGAGACGCCAGACCATTTGGGAGATCTCACAGAAAAATCTCCTGACAAATCTTATGACAAAGCGTCTGACAAAGTTTCTGACAAACCTTCTGACAAATCTTTGGGAAATCTTTTGGCAAAGATGGTGACAAAGCTTTCGACAAAACTTCTGATAAGTCTTCCGACAACTCTTCTGACATATCTCCACACAAACCTCCTGACAAATCTCAAGATAACTCCCCCGACAAATTATCTGGTGAATAATCAGATATATCTCTGGATAAATCTCTTGACAATTCTCCTGACAAATCTCCTGAGAAATCCCGAGAATCATTGATCTCTGGAGAAACGTGCTACCCCACCGCTGGAGAAGACCGCGCTGAAATAACCGATGAACAACAGAACCAGAGAACAGAGATCTGCAAGTTTGGATCACATTTAGTTTTAATACGGCGCAACTTCTGATTACATTTTCATAACGTCCATGCGGATACAAGCAATATGGCATAAAGTCATACATCCTAGTTCATAACTGTATCACAGGATTGTATTTCGCAAAAACCTGACCCGTATATGCATTGGTATACTGTTTTGCCACGTACACCCACGTGACAAGTCTTCCTTCTACACCCAGATAAAAGGGAAATAGAATTGCGTAGAGTTGCCTCCCCTGAAAGTTAAACCCTATTTAAATGCAGTCCCTTATCACACGTCTGAGGCACTTTGACCATTGAAATTTCTGGGAAAAGTGTGAATATTGTCTATATAACTGCATGCCATCGATTATGGATGGGATTAACAACGTACAAGACGGTTATGGATGGGAGTAACAACGTATATGACGGTTATGGATGGGAGTAACAACATATAAGGCGATTATGAAAAAGAGTTCGGCCCAATTTACTTTCCGGCCATTTTGATTGGGCCTGCATCCTTCGCTGTGATGAACTTCACACGCCGCGGCGATGTTTCAATGCCAGGCTCTGGAACCAGGATGACGCCAGGTGAACCAGGATGACGCCAGGTGAACCAGGATGACGCCGGACAATTTTGACATTGTTATGTCAAAATTTGATTTGAGAGTAACGTCAAAATATCAGGTTGTATTGCATCGTCACGTTGTCTTTAATATGCCGTCATTATGATGATTTGGGAAAGCAACATTTGATGTGGATAAAATGACGTTAACGTCCCATCGCCGGGATGGGTCCAAATTCTCGAGGAAAATGATTTTTACGAGATGACGTCATGGAGAGACAGTTCGAAAAGGTCTATAGACCCGGGCGTATATCCGCTCTGCAGGAAAAAATGAGTGCTGTATAGGGTTCAGAAAACAGATTTGCCTAGAAATAGCCACTGAAACCCTACTCACTGACGTTACCCACAAATTAATAAAAATATGAGTCAAAGCCTTCTTTCTTTGACCTAAACAAACTCAAAGCATGTCCAAAGAATGTTAAAAACAAAATTCATATGACCACACATCGTGCCATTGACCATGTGAGAATTTTTGTAATTTATTCTTACTAGCCCTAAATTTATTGAAAAACAACATAGTTCAAGCCCAAAATGACCCAATTTCGACACTCGGACCATACTTTTTCTCCTCAGCCATAAATTAAGCATTCATCAGTACAGAAACACAGATCATAAAATGATAGGTCGACCCACCAGGTTTCCGTCAACCACATGACGAACGAAAGCCTACTATTGCCGTAACAACAACAGGCTGTTGCTCAGGCACATGACCACGCACTGTTTCCCTGTAGACAAAACTAGCAAAGCCACATTTTCCCCTTGCAGATATGGTGGATTTTGAAGCTTGTCAATACTGCAATGGCACCAGTAAATGGATATTAACTCCTCAACAAAAACTTTACCCACCTTTTTGCTATAGCCTAGTCAACGCTTTTACCCTAAGTTTTAAAGGGCCAAAACGTACGAAACTGTGTACTCCACCCGTACTGTAACAACACCAAGTGAATACAAAAAGCACTGTTCTCCGCCATTCAGAATAGATAGTTCTGTATGCTGGAGTTAACATTATATCATAAATTATACTGTAAGTTGAAAAGAATTGAATTAAGAGTCAATGTGATGTCATTAAAGTTACTTAATATGATTAAGAATATAATCCATAAAACATAAAATACAATTTATGCATTGGATTGAATTTCATTCATTAATAAAGTAAGGCATTTTCGCACGATTCATTCTTAAGGCTGTCTTAATGGAACAGGAGAATTGTCTCAATTCGGTTCACTCAATTCAAGTTGAACCTTTTTGTATTTTCCCCCAATAGCCGACTTGCACATTTCAGTAAATGTCACCACCGGTCTCCCGATTTTTTTTTGTTTTTAAGCAATAATTGATTTTCTAAAACGTTCCATTTCAACTCGAACTACGAAAGATATGCACGTACAAAAAGTAATGAGTATTACCATATGTGGATGTACATGGTCGCTCGGCAAACTTCGTGCACGATTAAACAGATGCTTTCATTTCATTCTTATCTCTTCGAAAGCAGTTTTGACGTCATGACAAAGATTGAACATACATGTGTGTAACTGATGTTTATGGTCCTGTGCCTGGTTCACGTTTTGGAACGTTGAATAGTCATGACTTGAATGAAAACTTGAATTCATGAAGACCCAATTTGTCTTCTTTTACCTATATTTACGGCACGCTAAGCTACTTCATCAATTCAAGGCATATAAAAGTCACAATATAGAAATTCTCCGGTATCGTCAACTCAAACGTTCTTGAAATTTTAAAATAAAGGCATGGTCGGTGCATGTATATCATGCGGCTTTGGTGATAAAAAAGGCCACATGAAAACTGTATCTGAAAACATCTGTATTGATTTTTGAAGATTTCATTTCCCACCGCATTAAATGCAGTCAAATGCTTTTATTGTATGGTGGGTTCTATGGACCATATTCATAATGATGGTTCTTCAGTGACGTCATAAAACTATTTCCACAGCCTTATGCTCAGCTCTGAATAAAGCTCTTCTGAACCGTCCTCCGTAATACATGTCTATGGAATGTCTTAATGTGACGTTAAAATTCTGCTTTGGGCCCAGAGAAATATCGTCCATAAACCTTACCATATAAACATTTGACTGCGTTTAATTTGGTGAAGAAAAAATTTAAAAAATCAGCAAAGGTATGTTCACATACAGTTTTCAATGGTACTTTTACTCACCATAACTTCACAACATTTTTTGTAGGTTCAGTCCCTTAAAGTGAAGATTGCCTTATTTTACAGGGATCTTTAAATTCCAGGAGAAATGGCCTCTGATAGGAGAGCAGAAGAGATCCTCATAAAATTGCAGGATTCAACGTGGTGGGATAATCCGTAGATGTTTTCGTTGACTTAGACGCCCGATAAGAAAAAAAAGAAATACCTACCATCACTGGTAAGTTGAAACAGATAACTTTATCCAGACCAAAATTGGACTGAATGAATGACTGAATGAATGATTGAGCTATTATCTTTTACTCTTCAATCACATTATTACAGCCATATACTTGTGGCGAAATTAATCATATCATTTATTTATTTATTTAACTGGTGTTTTACGCCGCACTCAAGGATATTTCATTCATATAATATACGAATGAGGCCACCATTAGAGTTGGATCAAACCGGGCAGAGCCCGGGGGAGACCCACGATCCTCCACAGGTTGCTATTATCATGTTATATAACCGTAAATACATATAATATACTACATATAAATGTAGTTATATTCATGTCAATCGACTCGGAGGTTTGGTGGTTACAGTGTCGACCTCCATCGGGATACCCGGGGATCAATCCTGGGTCAGGTCATACCAAAGCCTTTACAAATGGTACTTGTTGCTGCCTCGCTTGGCGCTCAGCACTGAGAAGTCAGAGCAAGGAAACAGGAAGGGTCGGCCTGGTGTCTGACCGGGGTGTCATGTCTGGTGTCTTCGACATGATATTCCAGCTGCGAGAGCCATTTGGCGGCATGGACTCGTCCTGCCACAAGGAGGCAAAGTATATATACATTCTAAGTACGGATTCCAGGTAATCACATGACTGGAAAATTGCTAAGTTTGAGTACGACGTTAAAACCCAAGCATACATACATACACCATGCTGGTGCAATCTTCAATATTACCGGTTTTTTTCTCTCAACATTTCCCCCAGAAAACATAGCCTTCATTAGTAAATGGCAGAGCCATGCTTTGTATGAATCGCCCGAGACTTGAGTCCAGTTTTCTCTGAGTGGATCAGCTGTGGCTTTATGTTAGCTGAGATTTGTCAGGAATGTCCTGAGGTATGGTCGTTTCCGGGACCAAAAACACAAGTAGGATCAACCAATAGTTAAATAATTTTTTGAAAACGGATATCTTACAGAAGTCCCGACAAACATCATTTGTTAGATTTCACATTAGGCTGCATGCACTTTAAAACCAGATGAGAGTATTCCAATTCTTTGTGTTTTGTAGTTGGACGAACCCATATTCTCATGTGATTTAAAATAGTCAGAAAAGGACACCATCGCAAATCAAGAAAAATGGACCAACGCATTGTGGTATGTTTATGCCTACGCCATGAATTGTTTTCATTAAACTATTATTACACATTAAATTATTATTAATTAACATTAAAATTCATACTTTTGTACATGGAATAGAATAGAAGGTGACGTTAAACGTGATTTGACGTGGTCTCTCACGTGCTGTGACGGTAGATGGCGTGGTATAATCCAGTCTCATTAAAATCAGATCGTGTGGTCTCTACGTTAACGCGATCTGAATCACTCGCAGTGTCAAATGTTTTCTGTGGTTCATTCAATTAATGAAACCCCAATGATTCAATGAATCAGTGGGGTGCTTCTCGTTTTGAGGCAGAAACTCAGGACATCGCGGATGATGTCTTTGACAGACCTCAGACCTTTCCGATCTCAGCGTAAACATAGCGGCGAGACTTGCTGATGTTAATCGTGCTGAATGCCAACGTAAACGCGAAATTACAAGAGAGCGTTTGCTGGGTTTAGAGTTGAAAAGAACGACACGATCCACGCACTGACCGAGCGGTTATAATACGAGCGCGCTGATTGGCTGAACATTACGTATTCTCGAAGGTCTCCCAGAATTCCTCCAAACACGATAAATAATGGCCCAGTGTCAGTTGCCCACACAGCATAATTAATTTCCCATTTACTTACAGAATATCGGTTGTGGTTCAGGTTTGGAGGGGATGAGGGTGGGAGGGAGTATGTCATCTGGTGGGCTTCGAACCACGATGTTAACGCACATTGTCAACGTTTTGATTCCCTCAATTTTGGGGCCAAGGATGAAATATTGTCCAAAAAACACGACGTCTGGATGTTAAAGCCCCATTTTAAGCTGGACGTCGAGGTTAAAAAGTCATTTTTTCTCGAGTTTCAAAACACCAGGACGGGCTTCAAAACTAGACGTGTAGGTCTTGTTTTTCAGCTGAGTGTGTGCTGGTGGTAGGCAGAGCATGTGATGACTTGGCTCAACTCCTCACAGTGATTCTTGGGTCTCACGGAACTCTACACTTCCTACAGACTGCTTGCAGCGTTTATGCCAAACCTCCTTACCTGCGCTAGTACCAAGTCTGCAAAATCGCTGGACAACTGACTTTGTTATACCACCAAGGAGCGTGGAGGACGTGTAGGTGCAATCGTAAATAACATATTATTTTTGGTTTATTTTATAACGATTCATTAAACCGGTGTCGTAAAGCGAATTCCTTCACCCAGACTGTAATTCCTTGGCGAATGGTGATCCTGAATTCATAATTCACAAAAGAATTATCGACTGTCTAGACGGCATGGACCTTTCCGAGCTGTCAATCAACGATGCCAATTCGACCAATCATAATCAATGTTGTTGCAAGTATGTAAACCGCATGTACCACACACTGATTACAAATATTCATTCTTACTGTAATGTCATGACGTCTCAATTGCTTTCACCAGGAATGGAATGAAAAGTAACGTTGTCACGAGAAGGGATGGTGGGGCAGCGGATGTGGTGGATGTATTCATTTCGTTGAAATACCCGGCAGCAGGACCATGACGTAATTTTACTGACGTCAAATGTCCCTTTCCCAGTTCATCTTAATGACGTCATATTAAAGACAGTACGACGTCACTTAGAAACTGATATATTGTAACACTGCAGATGCATTCTCATGTGAGAGTCACTACTATGCTTGTTAGCGTGCTAGACAGCGACCCTCATACAGATACAAGTAATTTTAGAAATGTGAACATAATGGAGACTACTCTGGTTCATCAATTACGTAATATTCACGGACGGAAATATTTTCACCCTTCAGAGCCTAAACTTCGATTTTCAAAAATGTTGCATGGCAGCTCGATTTTTTTCAACCATTCTACACGTTGTGTATCTGCTTGAACTAAAGTTACTTTTTAATCTCTTTGTTGAGAAAAAATATCAAAATTCTAAAGCCTAGTACGCTGAGTAAAGCGGCGGAACTACCTACACGTAAATTATGCGAGGCCTTAGCACCCTCCGAAATTTTGGGGAATGGCGTGTGTGTAGGCCATAGCTTGATCTCGGAGAATCTCGTAGCAGGCATGTCTCGAGGTGTCCAGAATGATTGTAGATGTTGCGCCACAATCCTATTTTGACTAAGTCCTTCTTAACACTAGCGCCATCTCACGGGATTATAAAGTATTCCGCCTTCCTATTGCGGAGGAGAATGAACAGCCCAGTCACTTCTGCTGCTGCGTACATTAGTTTTATGCATCTTTTGCTATTAATTCTTTTAATGCTTATTGCCTAACGAAAGTTGTATGCCTGATTCGATCTTTAGGCAGAGACATTTGTGCCAAGAAGATGGCTTCCAATGCAACAGAGTCCGGTGTTCAGGCCATGAGGTTGGGAAACTATCAAGGAGCTCACCACCACCTTCTCTTGGCCAACAGTGTGCTGAACGCCTTGTCCGCTGCAGATACGGAGGTCGACCTAATGGAGAACTCGGAACATTTCATAAGCCTCTACCAACACAAACTACACACGTCTGCACGCATGTGCAAGAGTGAGTGTTAAACGTCAGGAATAATTAATACTAATAAACAGAATGTCACTCTCGTGTAAAAATTAGGTAACATGATCTAGTAGCCGCTACGTCTACTGACTTGTTGTTTACTAGATCTGACGTCACTAGATCTGACGTCATTAGATCTGATATCGCTAAATTCAGGGTGCAGTCTAGAGTTTTGCCTGGGAATGTCGAGAAAAATTGCACTGACTGCACATATCCCCAAAATGACAGAAATCTGTCCTAATAATATCATTCTTATGACAGTTACGCCCAAAATATAACCTTTAAACTGCATAAAATATTCTCCTGGAACATGTTGCATCACACCTCCAACCATGCGCTAGCCTTCAAAAAGCACACTTTTTGCACTAAAATGTTCAAAACATGCATGAAACAGTGACCTTTGGCCCAATATTGAGGAAATTTCGACTCTCGCTCCATATTCTTTTCTGTCCAGTTTTCAAATGCTCATTTATCAGCACACAAAAACATCATAATACGGATAGGTCGACCCACCAGTTTTCCGCCAATTTTCCCATAAAGACAAGCCAGCCTCTACAACAACAACCATGAGCAAATGTTTATGCACCCTGTCAGGCATGTTGAGTGTACCTGTAGAACTACCTCAGCCTTATTTCTGCCATCTCAGCATAGGTTATTTTGAAGCCTGGCACTACTGCAGTACATCACAAACACAGATATGAGCTACTGGACAAAAAACTAGTCGACTTATGTGGTCTAATCTCACTAATGCAGTTTACTGAAATTTTAGACCGGTGGCAAAAGCTACGAAACTGTACACGGCACCCTTACATTCAAAGTGGTCGCTTTTAATGCTGACTTCTTGCTTCCTAGACCTGAATTGAGTCACGACAACTTCAATGAAACCAAATCTTACTAGATCTTAATCTGGGCGTCGAAACCGACATTCATGACGTCAGTTGCATTACACTAAGATCTAGCAGCGGCTTTCCTTTCTGAACTGTTGCTAACTGGGAAACAAAGTAACACCATGCAACCCCACTAAAGTTGGGTCTCATAGCCGCCTCCTATGCTGATTTGTCGCTAGCCAGACTGGAGGTAACACCAATTTCACTAGTCAGAACTAGAACCTTTACCCACAGAATTGACTAGTCACTTACTAGATCTGAAATAGCTCCGGTTTCACCACTCTAAGATCTAGTAGCCGCCCGCCATGCTGGCTTGTCACTAGCCGGATCCGAAGTTGCCCCAATCTGACAGCGACCGCATTAATGAGAGGCTCCTGGGTCATAGATGTGGGCCTAATGGAATATTTTTAGACACAAATTGCTTAGAGCTGTTTTCTGCATAGACACAAAGTTAGGCCAACATCGCAATTTGTTTGTTTAAGCTAAACAGAACAAGGAAGTTTCACGTTCGAACTCTTTTATTGCTAAAGGTAAGAAAAGTCCTATTGTACCACGTGGCCTGACAAAAATGTTAGGCAACTATTTCTCAAAAAGTTATTGATACTAGCCGAACTATGGTGAAAATTAAAGAGCTGACGGTTTGTGGACTTCAAAGGTTATTCAGGGAAAGAAATGTCATTTGGACGTTCCGAATACGGTAAAATAGATGATCAGTAAATCAAGGTCAGCAAACATTGCCTAACAATTTTGAAAAGTCACACTGTACAGTAGGATTCTTTACCTTTAGCGGCAAAAGAGCTCGAACCCGAAACTCCCCTATGTTTTATCGTTGGTTTTATTGTCCACATACCAGACAGAATTGCGCTGCCCTGCCAAGCACCCGAAAAAGTTTGGACTAAAGTATTGAAAAAACTGTCAGAGGAAGATAGTTGGGACAAGGTTCGTGTGCTCATGGAAGAAAGAGCCAGAGTAAGTAGTGTCGGTGGATGTGTTAATTATATACGTTTTTTGATTGGTTTTTTATCTCTCATATTTAAGAAATATATTTTTTAACTGACACAAAACTTCACGATTGTATCAGATGTGTGCACTCTCTATAGCATTTAAAGAAAATAAAAGAAGCATAAGAACAAAGCATGTATCAGAAAGCTTCGTGCATAAAACAAGAATGGTTTTATATGACGAAAGTCTAATCCGCAAAATTTGTGCATATCTATAACTGAGATAAACCGACAGGAAATAAGCAAGAAAAAAAAATCCGGCTAAGGCCTTGAAAAATTATGGAAGGCAAGACGAGGATCGAGATAAGGTGTGTGCAAACGATTGTATAAATGCTGCAATTTATACGTTTTTGAAAGCGTTACTGTGGTTGACTATTTTAGAAGCATATTTTAAAGATTATTGCGCATAAACTATATTCAATTTGCTTTCTTCTTATTTCTTACAGATTTTTGATTTTAAGCCATTTCAAAAAAGTTTCTTTCCTTTCTGTTTTGATTTTGGAAGAAATCATATTTATGTCGAAAAAAATAAAGAAGCCGTGACTATTTCCTGGCTGTGACATGCCTTTCCCACATTATGACTGAATTAGAGACTCTGACCGGCTACACAAAAGGGGACAAATCGCAAACACATCGTTTTCAGCTGTGACGCTGTAGTGTTTGTGTACTACCTAAGTGCTTTTGAAACAGACATGCACCTAGAAGTGTGACGAAATTCAAGAAATAACAAAGGAGCACACGATTTTGGACCCATTTGTCAAAGGCGGAAAGGAGTTTTATGTTTCCCACTGCTGCTAATTTGGCTGTAAAATTATTCATTTATTCATTCACAATGTCTACAGGTTGACAACACTCTCTCATGCGCTGCTGAGGGCTTCTGTGCCACTGAGGTTAATATCCAAGGACTTTTTAGCGCGCTTTGTGACGAGGAATTGGCTTCCTGGGGGTTGGGTTTGGCTGCAAGCCTTTTGAAGAAAGGGGCCTCAATGAATACTGTGAGGACAAAGTATGATTCTAACCCGATTGATGTGGCATTGAAATTTGGACTACGATTTGGTAAGTATCAGGAGTGATAAAAGGCGGTACGGCGGGTGTTTAGCCCAGCATTCAAAGTGTTTATGTCATACAGAACGCAACCGACATGCTTGTGACAACTGTCAATCATCGGGAAAGCGGAAACCGGAAACTCCAAACTAGATCATGATTCTGTTATTCTGACAATTCTGACAATGGACTTACGACACAAACCAAGTTGTACAAAAATGACAAACCCGGACTCTCCCTGTTCAAGAACGTGATGTATAAAGCAGCTATAGGCCAAATCCTGGCTTTATTGTCGCGCCGCCTTACCTTCTTTCACTTAATATATGGTTGTTGGTATTTTCAAAGGTTCTTGCAAGCCTGCAAATGGGTGCCTGACATTTTTGAAAACACACTTTTGGTGCAAGTGGTTTGATCCAAGAGACATTTATCTCGTAATACATAACACGGACCACATGGCTATGCCACTTTGTCCACATTGCTGTTTTCCAAAAATGTCCGACACCTATTTATAGGCTTGATATTTTGTTGTAATGTTAAGAAAATAAAAAAAAATTTAAAAAAAACCCAAAAACAACTAAGATGGGTTTAAAAGGGATCTGGTTCGTGCGTGGTGCACTTGCAGGATCATACAATATGCGACGGTCTTAAAACGGAAGTTTTGTTTACAACTCGATTTCATATGGTCACGTCTTGGATTCGGATACTTAAGTGACACTAGGTTTTCATAAACTATTGCATCTGGAAACAAGCATTCTAGAAGCATTAAACTGTGAAAGCAAGACACGCTTCTTCGAGCTGACAAAATACATGTAGTTGGATCAAATCTATACCAGAACAAAAAAGACATAATTTTGTCACAATTGGGCGTAACAGATCAAAATTTGGTTTCACCAAGAACAGCTACTGACTGTGCATTAAGTTTCTATTTACAGTAAACTAAACATGCATATACGTCTGGAAAATCAGGTAAATGGCCAAAGGTCAAAATAGGATCATAATGTTGGAAACGGATGAAACAAAGCGAAAATTTATCGGTATCATGTAGGTATCTGACAACTTAAAAGAATCAAGCATTGACAAATTATGTGAATTTATTTTGACACAACTGCTCCTTGGAATAATAAACCGTTCCAAACGTTTGTGACTAAATAACAGAGAGAGATTGTTGATTTTCAGCTGTAAGAAATATTCAGCCAGTTGAGTCTGAGGAGAATCATTCGGGAACCATAGGTGGGCTGGGCTATATGAACAAGTATAAGAATGTATGCAGCATCTGCATTACACAGCCTCCCCCCCACCCCGCTCCAAAAAAAAACAATAATAGTAAGACATAGGGAGATAATAATGATTTGAAATTCCAGGAGTTTTTAATAACCAACTGTTAATGATATAATACTGTTTTATCTTGCATTTACTTTTAAAAATATCCAGTTTTTAAATCATGATAAATATTCATATTTTCACAAAGACCCAGGAGCCTCTCATCACTGTGAATGCTGTGGGTTTACGTCCAGCTCGTAGGACGAGGCCCACTTCCTCTTCAGTCAGAAGCAATAAAGTTTGCCTGCAACCTCCGGATGGCTGTGGGTTTCCTCTGGACAATATCCGGTTTCTCTGCACAATTATTTAATAATGGCCTTGGCCTGTAAGTGAAATATTCCTGAATACGCTGTATAATATACCTTTCATATAATAAATATTTTTAAAGATATTTTCTGATTAAATTGTAATAACTTTATTTTAATCCAACTGTTTTAATTTTAAATATTCATTTTCCACTTCATTTTACCTACGGAGAAAAAAACACTTTTTTATATTGACCTTCTCAGTTTTATATCAACTTTTTGTCCTATTCATGTCCTGTGTTCATGTCACATTTTAAAACTATCATCAAAATGGCTATGTTTATCCGAAAGAAAGAAAAAAAAACAGCAGTACAAATGTACTTTACTTTACTTCAACCATGACCATACTAAGTTATCCTCTTTATGCGCCATTGAAACAGTAAGTCTGGACAGATTTCTTGTCTCGCTTTTTGCCCAGCTAAATAAACTCTACTTCTAAATGTACTTCTCGCTGAAAATCCTCACCACTGTGTTTTGACAATCTTATAATATTGTAATCGCTACGCTACTGACTTACCAGCAAGAGAAACGTGAGGACTACAAGATGCGCCTTCTGTGATGTCACTTCCACATAGCTAAACATTTTGTTGACCATTGCTTTTTTAACTGTGGTCTGTGGCTTTTACACTGTATGCTATCAAGGTTAATGAATAGAAGGTAGGACACGACCTCAGTGCCATGTATAATGACCCAGTTTGTTGCTAGAACCAAAGCTTGGTAACGGAAATTGGGCCATGTATAATGAGACAACGACAACGATCAACCGGCCGAATAACGTTAATAATTTGTTTTGAAAGGTAACTTCCACGAAAAGAATTTCTCACACTTTAATTTAAGAAAACGAATGATATGCTCCTCGCAGAATCATAATTTTCAAGGAGTTTCCTGGAATTCTTAATTTTTGCCCAAAAATGTTCTCGGAGTTCCCGCACACAATACGCCAATGCTATTGTCAAAAAATGACCTGAGCAGAATTTCATGACTTAATTACTGTGTGCTATACAATGGCAATGCTGCAATAAGTCATATAGAGGTTTGTAGTTGAGCATAATTGAGCATGAGCAGAACGCGTCATACGGCAGAGAAACAAAAGCACATGGCCATTCATGTCCATCTCTTCATAATACTGACTTCGGCAATAGACCAGTGTAGAGTTAACTTCTAATTTCTTTTCTGTGTTTTTCACAGAGTTTTCGGCTTGAAACAGCCCTATGGGGCTTATGGGGCTTACTTGCCCAAATAGAAGAAAACCTTTCAGGAATGCTGAAACAGACCGCGGCAGTAGACACTAAAACTGAAACTGGTAAATCGGTGACAATTCTGACCACATCTGAAATGTTCTCATAGGACTCATAGTTGTCGGCTTCACTTCCGGGCCTCCCAAAAGTGAGCAAAGCCTAATTGTCGTATCGACATCTAGCTTTTTTCTCCCCTTTGCTCAATATCTCTTTCAGTTTGACACTTTTGGTTTATAACCCCATTCCCAGGTTGCCTTCGTCTCCTTGAATCTATTCTCGAACTGTCTGGACACAAAGCTAGCAAGAGTAACGTCCGTGGTGATACGCCGCTCCACCTGGTGGTCAAAGCAGGTATGGCGGACACGTCTGTTGGAGTGACGGCCATCACTCTACTGCTGGATCACGGAGTACGGCCGGATATCCCGGACAAATATGGGAAACTGCCTCTTGAGTATCTGAGCCCCACGGATCAAGTGTACGATTTCTTGCTGAAAACACGACCAAAACCAGGTAGGTGTACATGGAACCCTTTATATTACAGACTGTCGTTTAATATGTTAATGAACACAAATCTCGAACATGACAAATCCACACCCTGACAAATCTCGATCCTGAGAAATCCCGACATAGTTTGTCAGGCACCCATTGAAGACCGGCTGTTGACTCTAGGCATCTTTGACGTACTGTTATTGAAGAATTCTTGAACGCATCGTAAGGCCAGTAAAATATATAAATAAATACCAGTGAAAATATGAGTAACGTACAACAATGGAAAAGAATTTAGCGATCAAGTATACAACTTCTGTACACAAACGAAAACGAGGCAAGTGTTGCTAATGTGGGGTTCGAAAAGAGCACTCTGACTCCCGACTTACAGAGGTCGTTATGGTAACTATATTCAGTGGGACTGACCTAATTATATCTTACAGGCTGTTGCTTACCATGTCAGTAAAAACTAACTATTTCGGCATGACAAACGTCGACAATTTCAACAACATTCAAAACTTTAAAGAACAGGCCACATTTAGAAAGTCAATTTCGTGCAGATTCCAAAAATGTGGTCTTTTTGGAGTTGTTTTTCACAGTGACTAAAAAGAAAATAAAGAATGAGGTGCAACGGTGGACTTCTTGGAACTTATTGAAGCACAGTGAAGTGGCGGATTCTTTTTTGTCGTTAAACATGCTGTAAATGCTATGTTTCAACATTAAATACAGATAAATGTGTTGTACTACATGTATGCTCACATAGGGGACGTTTTGCAGCTCAAAAGAATCTGTGACGTCACTGTGATTTAATATGGTCCAAAAATTTACTGTAACACCTCAATCTTTATTTCCGTTTTAATCACTGTAAAAAAAAAGGCCAAGAAGGAAACAAAAATAAAACATAATAATGAAGATCATATTTGGAATCAGCACAAAACTGCCTTTTGGATGATGTGTACTTTTGAAAAACGTGGTGTGTTGTTTGAAATTTCTGAGCCCTTACACTGAAAGGATGCTGTCCACAAAGAAAGAAATAAACCTGCGGATGGTCGTGGGTTTCCCCCGAGCTCTGCCCGATTTCCTCTCACTATAATACTGGCCACCGTTGTATAAGTGAAATATTCTTGGGTAAGCCGTAAAACACCAATCAAATCAATATGTAAATTAGAAAAAAAAAACAATCAACATATTCTAATTTAATGAAGTTTCCGGAAACCTTTGATGCAAAGTGGACACTTGATATCCAGGATGTTTCCTTTCCTTCTCTTTAAGGGTTGCCGTTAACCTCGTGGACAGTTCCCCGCGCGGATCCATGTGATTTGTGTTGGTCAGGCATGACTTCGGCTGAGGAACTCTTCCGTAAAGGCCGCTATTCCATGGCCATGGAACGCCTGTGCGCTATTTTATCAGACAAGTCTCACCCCTCAGCAAGCCATAACAGAGTGTTAAAAGCGGCCATTCGCCGCCTTTGCGGGGACATGGGGCAGCTGTTTCAAACAGGTAATCCAGGTACAGACATAATGGCCTAGGTTATGACCGCCGCTGGTTCAAACACTCGTGATCTGGATATAGAGAAAATGCTCTACGTTAGGAGCGCCGCTGGTTCATCCAGGTACAGATATAATGGTCTACGTTATGACCATGGTTCAAACGTGTAATCCGGTACAGATATAAGGGCCTACGCTATAACCGCCGTTGGTTCAAACACTAGTGATCTGGGTATAGACAAAATGCTCCACGTTATGACCACTGCTGGTTCAAACAGGCAGTGTGGGTACAGACATAATGGTCTACAATATGACCCCTCTGTTTCCACAGGCAATCGAGGTACAGACAAAATGGGCCTCTGATGGTTCAAATATTGGTTTTGATTAGTGTTTACACTGTACTCAAGAATATTTCACTCATGGTGGGAGGAAAGCGGGTAGAGCCCGGGGGAAACCCACGACAACCCGCAGGCTGCTGGCGGACTAGCAGATGAGGTGAACTTAAAGGATACTAGAACACCCCCGGGCTGAAATTTGGTCAATTTTTTTTTATATTTCACATTCTTATTCTCCATTCTCCTATCTTTCCTCTCACTTAGAGATGAAAACCAAATTCGAATTGTAAATACTTAAAAATTGACAAAGGTATAACATGTTGTAACCAAGGCAGTTGTGTTTTCTTAGTTGCCTCTGATTGAAGGGATTAGCTCACTGAAGTGGGGGCGGAGGGTTGTGAATAGACTCGCCTGTAGTAAATGTGAATTGCCTCCCGCTATAAACTGTGCATGGCTGCGGGAGCAGACTCTCTATGCTGGAGCAGAATACCCATGCAGACCTATTAACTAAAACAACAGGCTTAATCACCCCACCCGGGTGCCATCGGGGGAGGGGTTTATAAACACATTCTAGCTGGGTTTGCTCAAAAGTGTCAAGATAAAAACACCAATTTACGCTATGATGGATCATGATAAGATTTAAAAGTTAACATACGTGGGTTCACGTTTTAACTGGAAGCAGGACAGTATGATTAAAATTAATTGGTAAAGTAATTAATGACAAATTTTGTCACACATAAAACACCTCCAGACATTTTGGTTTTTTTTCTCCCTCTCTGTTTTCAATTTTGGTGAAGTACTTTTATTTCTCCCTTATTTTTCAAATTAATGCAGTGAAACTTGGCACACGTGTAGCTAAATACCTAAGCTAAAAAGCGAACCCACAGATTTTTTTTTATATCTTTTCTAGTATTAAAATATTACTGAAAGAACATCAGCGTCTCAATTTTTAAAAATTTTTGAAAGCTCTATGTTTAAATGATCACTGAGAACAATCTAAGATGAGTCTTAAAATCTGTAGTGTCTTATACGCTGTACAGGTTGTAAATGTACCAGTGAGTAAAGCACGATTGAAGAGTCTCAGCCATGCTGGGCAACGGTGATGGAATGTGGACGTAGACTTGTACTGATAACCAGAATACATCTTGCCTCATCTGAACCCTCTATGTGTTTGTCCTTTTCTGAAATACAACAAAATTGTGAGTTACCATTTGAACGGTAAATTATCCATTTGGGGAAGAAAAATTTGGAGATTTTGAAAACTGGCAAAAAATAGCAATTTGAAAAACAGCTCTAATTTTAAAAGCCATTTTTTAAATCGCCAGTTGTTTATCTTTTAGAATATCGATACATATGACCATATTTGATCAATATTTTGGGCTACACAAGACAAAATGTGAAATTTTTCCCACGACTGGTTGTAGTATCCTCAACTCACAGCAATGGCATAGGTGAGTGTTGCCTCATTATGCCCCTACCGCGCTAACCCCCTCGGCCCCAGAGTTCCCTGAAGGTCAGTGATAGTGTTCAAATCTGTACGTCACACGTGGCGAAGTTCTTCAGACTAAAGGTTTTACTCAGGCACTGTGTTTCTTTCACCCATAAAACTGACAGCCATGGTATGAGTTAGACGTTTAACAACATTCAAAGGGAAACCTCCGTGGCACTGTCGGTTAACGCGCTAGCGCAGCGTAATGACCCAGAAGCCTCCCACCAATGCGGTCGCTGTGAGTTCAAGTGCAGCTCATGCTGGCTACTTCTCCGGCGGTACGTGCGAAGGTCTGCCAGCAACCTGCGGATGGCCTTGGGTTTCCTCCGGGATGTGCTCGGTTTCCTCCCACGATAATGCTGGCCGCCGTGATATGAGTGAAATATTCTTGAGTACGGCGTAAAACACGGATGAAATAAATGAATAAAGAAACAGCATTAAGATAAATAAATAAATGAATGAATGAATGAATCAATCAATAAGTGCACATCGTTAAATCCTCATGAACTTTTTACGGGGGTGATTTTTGAATATCGCTAAAGGCTTTTCATTGCAGGGATCCCACCATGTATGGTCCATCTTCCAAGAGACGTATTGGACCGCATGGTTATTGAGATGGCTACGAATCATCAGTGGCGGCTCGTTGCCAGTCTGATCCGTGCTCGGAGGCAGGCAGGGCCGCACACTCAAACCATGGCAAAGGGACTCCAGGTTTCCAGTGTGATTAACTGTGATCTGCCCACAGAGATCAAATCCGAGGTATGCTTAATTTGTTTGTTTATTTGATTGGAGTTTTACGCCAGACTACAAAATATTTCACTTATATACGACGGCGGCCAGCATATGATGGTAGGAAACCGGGCATAGCCAGGAGGAAAAATCCACGACCATCTGTAGATTGCTGGCAGACCTTCCCATATACGACCAGAGAGGAGGCCAGCATGAACTGGACTCACAGCGAGCGCATTGATGAGAGGTTCCTTGATCAACCTGCACTGTTCTAACACCCTAAGCTTTCGGGCACGGAGGCCCCAGTCATGTTAAGGTCAATATTTACCCCTCCCCCCCAAAGGATAACTGTAAGTGGGCTAAAACCACTCTCAGAGCTAGTTTACCCAATGAAAAGATGTAGGCACAAACTCAGGGGTGTCTTAACGATGCGGTCGCTCTTCCAGACCTCTTCATGTTGGATTCCTCTCAGATCTTACCTATGCATGTATGCTTGGGTTTTACGTGCTCAACCATTTGTCAGACATACGACGAGGTGTCCTTGGAATGTAGATATGCTGTGTCTTCTTGTGATAGGGTGAATCCATAGGCGACCAGTCCTGTTTCCTTGCTCTAACCTGTGAGTGTTGTGCGTCAGGCCACCGAGACGGTGCCGATCTTACATGGGAATGTCCGCCAGCAGCTTGCAGATGGTCGTGGGTTTCAACTAGGTCCTGCCCGGCTTTCTCCCACCAGATTACTGGCCGCCGTCAAATAAGTGAAATATTCTTGAAACATTCTTGAGGATGACGTTAAACACCAATCAAATAAATAAATAGATAAATAAAGACTTAGACTTTTCTACTTATGTTGTGCTGCATTGAGATCTTTCCCGTTTGGATAGATGCTAAGCAATCGCTAACGTTCCTGTATATCTTTCTTTTCATTCTTTCTTTCCTTTTTTGTGGTCGTCATTTCAGATTATCAGTGTCTTATTAAAGAACGGCGCCAATCCAATGACATCTTCTAGTATAGCCGAGGACCCCATAAAGATGGCTGTTGATAGAAAAGAGTTTCGGCTTATTCCTGCATTGATACAGCACGGGTTCAGTCCTATAAACATCGGAAGGGGTTCAAAGGGCCCGCCATTGCATATGGCTCTGAAACTGGCTTTGGATTGGGACAAAGGTATTCTTAGTAAATTTAAAACACAAGAGCACAAAGAGTAAAACCAGAGCAGTGACGAGAGTGTGAAAGTTGGTAAATGGTCACGTCACCGGTGCTACCCGGCATCTTGTCAGATTGCCTCAGTTAGGGTTTTGTTCTAACTGTTCATGTAAGTGTTTACGTGACGTGTCTTTTTTATTCGGGGTGCACGCCGTCCTGGCCGGACACCTCTTGAAATCGTTTGGACTGTTACTTTTTCTTCACGTTGAGCTCCGATATCTCAAAATCTGCCAAAGGTAAAGAAATCAAGCTTGACAGTTGATATTCTGTAATTCTTGGACAACTTTTGCCACTTTTTGATTTTGACTCGTCACGTGGTTTAAGAGGCATTTGGAATTTTAGTTTTCAAATAGTCGTTACAAATCTTCATGTCAGAAAATCGAAAATCGATTAGACTGAAATTCTACATACTCTCTAAAAACGACTGTGTATCACAAGTGCACACACTGTAACAAAATTTAACATCTACAAACATTGTGTCCTAGAGGTGTACAAATTGTATACGTGAGAAAAAAATATACCTTTTGTGATACACATGTCTATGTACCTCTAGCACACAACGGTTGTAGATGTTCAATTTTGTTACCGTGTGTGTACCCACGGTAAAAAGCCGTTTTTAGAGAGTACCGCTTCCACATATAAAAGTAACCTTGTGCACAAAAAAGTGGTAACACCACCATGTGGTTGAAATATTGCCGATGTGGTGTTAAGCCAAAATCATTCATTCCAAACATGGTAATAATTTTACCAGAAGTTTTACAGCAGCGGAAATCGCAGAATTTTTTTTCTCTCGAAAACTTACATATAAAAGGGCAATTTATATGTAATTTGCTGTGCAAAGCTTACTGGTGTCTGTTCCATGTTCGTAAAATGCCTCGTTTTCGATTTATTTTCCGACGTCCACCATTCTTAAGAAATTACATGCATGAACCCAGATTTTACAATGCCTTGCATTTATCAATGGATGAAGTAATTAGTTTGGGGGCTGTTTTTTGTCCGTTGTTGTTGTTTATCCCTTGCTCAAACTTAAAACACCCTAGTCTTAAGCGTCTCAAGCAGATGCAGATGTTATTTGAAAAATCAGAGAAACCTTTTGTACGTGTAATGTTGATTAGTAGACGTGATAAGTTAGAGGA
The DNA here is from genome assembly GCA_016165875.1 of Acanthopleura granulata. Taxonomy (NCBI): domain Eukaryota; kingdom Metazoa; phylum Mollusca; class Polyplacophora; order Chitonida; family Chitonidae; genus Acanthopleura; species Acanthopleura granulata. Next base: position 578,672 of record JABBOT010000032.1, read on the forward strand.
AACAGGATTTGGAGAAGTTTTGTCCCAAAATGAAATTTAAAAATGTAAAATAAAACTGAAAATAAAAATTCGGAAAATACATGATTGCCTGTTGAAAAGCTGTCATGAAAGCGGACCTGGAGGCCTTAAAAGTTAAAGTAGGCTACATATTCCCGTGGAGCATGTTATGATCTACTTTTATGCTCACGTCTGTTATTTCACAAAATCTGCCTGTCTCCTTTTCTATTCTTAGCTACAAAAAACTTGCTTCAATATAGATAATTTATAGATTATCTTTATTCACTGATGTATTCTTCTTCATCTCATATTTCAAGAAATCTTTATAAACGTTTCTCTTTCCAGCCACCTTTTGTTTCATTTCCGTGTTCTCTTGTGTTCCAGGACATGGACTACTTGTCCATCTGCTGGCTCCTTTATTTGTACTGTCCTATCCCGAGATGTGTCCATCCATCTGCTGTTCCGTTTCCATGTACTGTTTCGGTCCCAGGTGTATCCTTCTATTTGCTGCTCCATGCTCCGTGTTCTATTCTGTTCTGATGTGTATCTTGAAGACAGCCTGTTATTACCATTCTTGTTTTTCTTACACTTCCCAAAATATTTTATGGTTAATTTTAAAACTTGGCCGTGTCTTGTGGGTAGTTTGCACATTGTCATTCTGTGATCTTATTGTCTACAATGTCTCATTTCCTGGTAATCTGTGTACATGCTCATACACTGATGTACTTTTACAAGAAAGCGGTATCTCTGTCATTTTACTACCCAAAATTGCACAGCAAACATGCTGCGCAAAGATCGGAAAAGTGGCGTCACTGGTTTCTTCCAGTTTTCAACAACTTCTACACGCTGGTTTCCTCTCCTGTCGTACGTGGGAAGGTCTGTCAGCAACCTGCGGATGGTCGTGTGTTTCCTCCCACCATAATCCTGGTCGTAAGTACAGCGTGAAACACCCGTCAATAAATAAATCAACAATTTCCAGCTGGGATAATTCCGAGCTACAATCTCATAGATAATTCATTTCTAATTTTCCTCATGTTTGTATTTCTTTTTTCCTTAGGGTACTTTGAACTATTCGAAAATCTTCTGGGGCTGTTTGATAAAGATAAACAAACGTACAGCTACCTCAATCCGTCCCGTGTTGACGAGGAGGGGAACACTTTGTTAGATGTGATAGCAAATTACAGAAGCAGTTGTCATACCGAGTGGGCTGTATTTCTCATGAGCCAGCGGGGCATGACAAACACAAAAGATCACAGCATAAAGAATACTGGCGAGCCGACCAAAGACAGCACGACACACGGCAGGCCTTCCTCTCTAAGTACAAAGTCAGTTAGGCAATCACGAATTGTCATCGCAGATTACATCAACAACTTAACCCACGGTTTGGCGAAGGGAAAGACACACCTTGCCCCAACAGAGTCCGGGAAAGACAGCTTACGCCCTACTCGAGAAACGTTTTCAAGAAGTGTCGCTGCTTCTTCGGTATGCAATGAAAACATGGAACACAACGGTTTAACTGTTACCAATGCTGAGACGAGCGTTTCAGGAGAGGCGCTTTCGAAAATTGACACCGGCGTATTTGAAGGCTTGGAATGGGAAGTGGAGTGTACCGGGGAAGTGTGGAAAGCTCTTACAGACAAGAAATTTCCCCTACATTTAAGACAGGCAGCTGTTCGAAAAATTCAACAGTTATGCCAAGGATATTGGACGGACTCTATAACCAAACCTGTGCGCAATGTCTCCAGAAGTCTCAAGCTCTTCGAGGCTAAGGTATCCAAGGATGCCCGAATTCTTTGGGAGCTTGCCATTTCTTTTTCGCCGAGATTTTCATGCGGACAGGTGTCTGCACCACGTTATTATTCTGAGATAATACGCTTGTGGGATATTGTGTTGGATCATGATGAACTTCCCATCAGGATTCAACAAGTAGACAAGTCGTACAAGAAGAGTCAGACGTGCCTCTGTCGCATCAACCTCTCCAGCGTACCTGCATCCCGACCCTCTGCAAATAGCAACGTCGCCAAGCGTCTTCCTCAACGCTTTATGCGAGCATCGACCAAGCACGAGGAAAACGTCATTATGTGCCCGCCAGGCCACCCCGAGGATAAAATGTATAACGTAATCAAAGTTTACGATTTCTCATCCGATGTCGTCCGCCAGATCTTACAGGAAACCGACGCAGAGATCGACTTCCCATTTAAGCCTACTGATGCGGAACATGACATCATCAACCTGCCACATGACTCGCCCATTTTGTTGCTGGGTCGCAGTGGGACAGGCAAAACAGTCTGCTTGATGCACCGTCTCTGGCATCAGTACAAGGCTTACCGGAAAGACCCTCTGTACCGTGAACTTCGTTGCTACCAAAAAAACCCTACGGAAACCACAGGTTTGCTAAATTCCACAGAAATCCTCCTAATAATAGATGCATACAGATTCTTCCACCAGCTTAAAGGATGAGACCAAGGAAGAATAACGTAAATCCTATTGGAAAATGTATGGTTTGATAATTTAAAAACACCATCCGATAAATGTTTAAATATTCTCTAAGAAACGTGTACTTCATTACCGTAAGCTCACATAATTGCCAGAAGACGCCGTTGCTGGCTGTTTGACCGGAATCGGACCCATCGCTCTCTAGCGGTGAAATGTAAAACCAAGCTCCTTCAAATCCGTATTCGACTTGCTGTTTGTGCAGTCGAAATTGGTACAGTGTGGCATTCTGCCAGCTCCTCGTTCTTGTCTGTGCACTGATAAAACAGGTTCAGCAGCCAAACGTCTGTAATCGAGTTGAATTCGAATCCGTATACGAGTAGTCTTTTGTACATTCAAAAGATTGAACCCTAATGATTTAAACACCCGATTCATATCATATCAACTAATCTGACTTTACAAGATCCTGCGTTGTGATTGATGAAAATTTCACACTCACTGTTTTCACAGTTACGTCCCGGGGCCTCCGTGGCTCAGTTGGTTAGCGTTCTAGCACAGCGTTTTTACCCTGAAGCCTCCCACCAATGTAATCGCTGTGAGTTCAAGTCCAGCTCATGCTGGCTTCCACTCCGGTCGTATGTGGGAAGGTCTGCCAGCAACCTGTGGATGGTCGTGGGTTTCCCCAGGGCTCTGCCCAGTTTCCTCCCACCATAATACCGGCCGCGGTCGTAAAGTGGAAATATTCCTGAGTACGGCGTTGACCACCAATGAAATAAATAAATAAGTCACAGTTACGTCCCTTTTTACTTGGAGGTACATGTATTTATTATACGCGATTGAGTCTGTGTTATGTCTTTCTTTAAAATTTGTTGCCTTGGAAGTAAAAATCTCTAAAAAAAAGTTTGGTGGTCATTTTTAAATCTTCAAACCATACTCTTTTACCACCAATTGCCCAATACCTCCCCAGTCTTCTTTAAACACTCACATCATATACTCTTCAGCCAACATGGAGCTATTTGTACAAAAGGCTATAGCGTAGAATAAAACGAGAGCAGCGATGTGATAGTTGACAAATGGGCTCACGTATCCGGCGTCTTTTCAGTTTACCTGAGTTGAGTGTTTGTTTCTAACCGTGCATGTAAGTGCTTACATACTAATAACTTAGACATCCCCACAGAGCACGGAGGGCTTAACCAGAATTAACTAAAATGCACTGATGTTAATTGCAATTTATTAGATGTCTCTGTCCTCGAATCACTCTTCGGTGTTGTCACAAGTAATAAACAACAAGGTGAAATGGTGCAAAAGGTCCAAACCTCAGGGATGCTTAGTCCACCATACAGACGAATCCTGGATTATGTAACAATACTTCGTATTCTTCAAAAGAAGGATTGGCCTCCCCGAAATACCCCTTATGAAATTACAACCTCGGCATCGAAACCGACATTCGTATACCAGCCGTCAACAAAACTGGGCGTTCCGTGTCAATAATCGCAAGACGAGTTTCCAAAAAAAGGAGAAAGGACACAAACCACCGAAGACCTAAGAAAATATATAAAATACGAAAATTAGGATGGATATATGCAAAGAGAAACAATCGACAGTTTTCAGGATGACGAAAAGACGCGTGAATAAAATCCGTTTCCAAATCGTGTACTATTATAGTAAATATAGTATCGATACCCTATTTATTCTAATTTTTGGGACAAGTGCCAGTAGTGCTGAAAGCAAAAAGAGTATCTTTCTTTTCCAGTTTTTCAGGAAAGTAAAGATGTAGATATGTTGTTCATAAGGTGGACTAACCATGTGAGAAAAAGACACCGTGTGTTCTTGTTACAGTTACTTGCATATTGGCTGAAAGGGACATACCATGTGTTCCACATAATTAGAAGAATTAGGGTAATCAAATATGTATCCCAGTTGCACTTTGACTGCATTCACTCGTTACTGACCCAAAAGAATTTCGCAGACGAAGCTTGGAATAAGAAGTCGTTAGATGCAGTGACCAGTCCACCTCAATCCTGTTTGCCATTCAGAAAAAGGCAATGTTTATCAAGCAAAAGCGAACACAATAATTTGTGCCTGTATGGTCCTGTTGGTTTGCATTAAGTAGTTTGGAAACGTCAGTAAAAACATTAAGTCTTGTTCATATGAATAACAACTTCTGTTTACTTGGGAGCGGTTTCGGTATAGATAATAATACCGTTTTCATGCATTCGGCCGAGTAAAGAGAGATAACCAAAATGTTCAAGTCAGATATAATCATGCTCTTGCAGTGTGGTCTAGAAAAGTACTAGATTTTCTTTTTTCTAGTGTTAAATGTTTCTGAATTGCATACTACTGGTTTAAGCAACAGTCCACATTTATACAGTGTGAGCGTCATCTGAAAGGCCATTTCGTGCTGATTCCAAAAGTTGTCGTCATTATATTTGGAATTTTTATCGGCAGTGATTAAAATGGTAAATAAAGATGTAGGTACAGCGGTGGGCTTTGTGGACAGTATTGACCTGGCTGAAGCACAGTAAAGTGAGATTCTTTTTAGCTGCTGAACATCCTATATTGCGGTACGTCTACGTTCAACGTGATATACATAGGTAGTACAACACTTGTACCTATGTTTAATGGAGAAATTATTTATTTGGCAGTATTTAGCAGGAAAAAAGAATGCATAACGTCACTGTGCTCCAGTCTGATCAATATGGTCCAAAAAGTCCACTGTAGCAGCTCGATCTTTAGTATCAGTTCAATCACTGTAATAAAATTCCAAAAAATAATGAAGCACGAGATGGTCTGTTAAATGATGCGTACTTTGTTTACATCTGGTTAGTTCTTTTAAGTAAACCTGCGAATGATCATGAGTTTCCGTCGGGCTCTGTTAGGTTTCCTCTCACCATACACCTTATATTACCCCTAACCCTGAGAGCTAATTCTTGTACAACGGCTCGAGTATATTTAACAGTGTTTCCTGGTGAATAATTAGGCCTTGTCCTTTTGCATTGTTTTCATATCATTGTGTTCATGTATTAAATGCAATGACAACACAGCATTTTGAATGATTCTAGACCAGTGGCCTCTAACAAAACATCACTGCTTTTCTTTTTTTCTATTTTTTTACCTAATTTGTACCTAATTCTGTTTAATCCATCGCGCGTTTGCCGTGAGAGTTAGCGCGCTCGCCCAACGTAATGAACCAGGATACTCTCACCAGTGCGGTCGATGTGAGTTCAAGTCCAGCTAATGCTCACTTCCTCCCCAGACGCAAGTGGGAAGTCTCCCACGAACTTACAGGTGACCGTGTGCTTCCCCTGGGATCTGCCCGGTTTCCTCCCACCATAATGCTGGCCGCCGTCGCATAAGTGAACTACTCTCGAGTACGGCGTAAAACACCACTGAAATAAATCAATAAATAAACATTTATAGGTGCTAGGGTACTTATAAGTTGTCGGTTCTTAAACACCTCTAACCACTCCGCGTTGTTGCTTGTTCAGCCCTACGACTGCATGCTTCTCAGGCAAGCAAATTTGTTTCCATCATCCATGTAACTAACCATCGCAACATAACTTGTTTAAGTGGCATTTAGAAGTTGGGATGGAAGTACACTAGAACATGTCTTTCTTATGGATATAAAACTTCTTGGTTTGTTATCACGATGTTTTGATGTAGTTACTAACAACGATGTTAGTAACTACATCGAAATGGCAACGGATGGAAAAACGACGATATTGTAAAACTCACAATAGTAGATTTAGTAGAATCGTTACACAAGCAAAAGTTTTCTCAGTACACATTCATTTAATTAAATTTCCTATTCTACTGATGAATCTTTTATTTATGCTGCGATGTACACTAGAACATGTCTTTCTTATGGATATACAACTTCTTGGTTTGTTATCACGACGTTTCGATGTAGTTACTAACAACGATGTTAGTTACTTTTGCTTGTGTAACGATTCTACTAAATCTACTATTGTGAGTTTTACTATATCGTCGTTTTTCCATCCGTGGCGTAGGGAATTAGCGCACTAGCGCAGCACTGTGACCCAGAAGCCTCTCTCCAATGCAATAAAGTGCCGTCCGTGGGACAGCAACCTGCGGATGGTCGAGGGTTTCCCATGGGCACTGCCCAGTTTCTTCCCAACACAATGCCATCGTATAGGTGAAATATTCTAGT